>OZ026606.1:474059-566559 GCA_964020085.1 Micromussa lordhowensis | reverse complement strand
CTTTCAAATGATATCTTTTCCATTCATCCGACTAAAGGCGTCATAAAACTCAAACAGGGACTGGGCTCCCTTTCCAACGAGAAATATGAATTCTCAGTGGGAGCCACAGACCAGGGAACACCTAACAGGAAGTCAGCCGTCAGTGTCACGGTATCAGTTCACACGCTGTCTTACATCCCGCCCAGATTTCGGAGGCCAGTTTATCGCAAGGTCGTCCATGAGAATTTCAAAACGGGCGTGGCACTGTTAACGGTAAGCGCCAAAAGGAGCATGGGCTTGGGTAGTTCTATCGAGGACTCTATCGAGTACTTCATCGTGGGTGGTGATCCGCTGAACCAGTTCAGCGTGGGCACTCGCAGTGGCGTGCTCACTCTTAAAAAGCAATTGGATTACGAGCGAGTCAAACAGCATGTGTTGGTTGTACGTGCGGTGCAGAATGGACTCTCAGTTGCCACGCCTTCTCTTCCAGCTGAGGTATGCATTAAGACGAGGCGATTCAGTTTACTTCGTCTCCATTTTACTCTGTTGTGTGTTATATGTGGCTGTGTGGACCCGGCTTTACAGGAGCTCAGCCGCAGTATTTAGGAATTATTTTGGCCACCTACAAAACTACTTTAATTTAAATTGAAGGAAACCCGGAAATAAGAGTTTACCAAGATAGAAAAACACTAAAGAGGTAGAGGTAGTAATAGAGCATAAAGGAAAAAGGATGGTTAAGAATGGAAAAGATTGACACGGATTACAAACGACGAACTGAGTGATTGGGTAATCAATGGGATAATTCCCTCCTAGGACCTTTCGCGGTGTACCACTCATTGTGTAGCAAGTCTCGTTAATGTGAGCAAAACAAGTTGCACGGCTTTTCCGATTAGCTGGAGCCATTTACCTTCTTTTATGTCAATTCAATTTATCTCATTTAGACTATTTGAGTTAAATCTTTTGTAATTCTCTGTTCTGTTCCCAGGTGAAAGTGATCGTGAATGTTACAGATGTCAATGATAATCGTCCCCGGTTTGCTCTTCCTGTTGATCCGCTCGTTATATCGGTGGATGAATTTCAACCCCCAGGGACTCTGGTGACTGTAGTGAAAGCGTTTGATAAAGACACTGGCAACCATTCGTCTGTCACTTATACACTGAATGATAAAAATTTTCACATCCACTCCTATCTGGGCACTATCACGACCGAATCTGAGTTATATCATTCCCAGGGTACCTCGCGAACGTTCGTTGTCACGGCAACCGAATCGGCCCCACCCAGACGAAGCGCTAAAGCGAATGTAGTGGTCATGGTCAACAAAGCGACCCCACCGCCGCGGTTTGCACGTGAGGATTTGGCTGAACACGTGCCGGAGGACATACCCGTGGGGAACTCCCCGGTTGAGTGTACCGCCCAGAGTCGGGTCACGTTGAAGTACTGGATGCCAAGTGGTAATGAAGCTGGCCAGTGGTGTATAGATACCACAGGAAAGATCCGAGTGAATAAACCACTCGACCACGAGCAGCAAGATTCGTACCACCTCAAGGTAAGCGTAGCGGATGAATTGAGAACCCATGTTGGTCCAAGCGTCTTGCTGAACTTAGAAGACATCAACGACAACGTGCCCGCGTTTAGCTCGAGCACTTATAACTTCTACGTGTCGGAGAATTCACCTGAATATCACACGATAGCTCTTATCTCGGCCATGGATGAAGACAAAGGCTCGAATGGTCGAGTGACGTACACAATAGTGGGCGTGGAGGATGCTCGATCAAGCGATACATTTCACATATCAGGCAGCGGTCATTTAATGACAACTCAAGTGTTGTTAGACAGGGAGCTTATGGAGAAGCACGTGCTTGTGGTGCGCGCTGAGGATGATGGGAAGCCGTCCCTAAGCAGTTTGGCGCGTGTTACCGTGGTTGTTACAGATGTGAATGATAACAGCCCTGTGTTTGACACAGACAGGTTCAGGGCCAGGGTTCCAGTTGATGCTAAAGTCGGGTCCAGGATATTTGCTGTGGTGGCATCTGATATGGACTGGGCTGAGAATGGGCTTCTCAGGTAAGTTCTAGTGACGCGTGCTGCTCCGCTTTTTGATGGGTTCACTTTGATAAACTTGACCAATCCAGTTCGACACGGAGTTGACGCCAGGGAAAACTAACTTGTCACACAGTAGTTCTAGGTTGTGATAGGTTAAAGGAAACGGAAACCAATAAAAAGCTATCAAAATTAACAAGCATTTTTCTTGAAAGCAGGAGTTAATTTCCAAAGCGCACTCATAATTTGGAATCTTAACTGTTCGCAAACTTTACGACAAACTGCAAACAACTACAGAGTTAAATGCAAACTTGTACTCGGTTTCTTTGCATCTATTTATTTTACACAATTTCAGCCGAGGAAACGAGCGCATAGTCGGAAATTCTTTTCTAAAAATTCACACAGCCAACGGTTTTAATCAGAGTTGCCTAGCACCTTACCATGATCTGTCGTCATAGAAACAAGGTGACGTGCAGTGTTGATGTGCTGACGTGTATTAATGTATGGTTTGTTTATGATAGTAGATAGTAATTGTAAGATCTTCAAATGGTTTAGACATGATTTACTTATTCGTAGAACAAACACAGGTTTGGATTTGCACCTCAAAGCTCCCTATTTCACTTGATTATTACTCATAATTGTTATTCAGTTTACAAAATGGTTCCCTTATGTTACACGAACCACATGCTTGGCCGCATGTTGTGAGGTAGCTTTTTCTGTGTAAGTTATAAGTTATAAAAATCCTTTTTCTCTTGTAGCTACTCGGTCATCGAAGGAAACTCGGAGAAATTCATCACTGTAGACTCTGTTGACGGATCCGTCTTTGTAGCCCGCCCTTTGACGTCACTGAAGCCAATCAAATTCAAAGTCATGGCACGTGATCTCGGGCAGCCTGTTAGAAACGCCACCGCTGACGTCATTATTACGATTCACGCCGTTGAGGGCCCCCCTCGGTTCCTTTCCTCGTCGTACGAAGCGCGCGTCACGGAAAACAAGGAAGCGGGAACGGAGGTGATTCGTGTTGAGGCGGCAAGCGTTGATCCTGTGATTTCCTACAAAATATTACACGGAAACGCGAGAGAAGATTTTAATTTGAATACCGAGACCGGCTCCATTACCACAGCTAGACCGCTGGACTATGAAACCGTGGCGCGGTACGACCTCGTTGTCATGGCGATAGACAGTAGCAATAGAATGAATTTCGTCAAGGTAACTATAAAGGTTGTCAACCTCAATGACAATGAGCCTTACTTTGTGGATTTACAGGGCGGAGTTATCGAAGGACAGATCTTAGCCGACGCCATTTCTAACAGTCACGTGATGTGGTTGAAGGCACGTGACAGGGATGCTAGTGACGTCATCACATATAAGATCCGCGACAGGAAAGCGGCTTCGTATTTTACAGTTGTCGAAGGTAGCCTGAAAACTAAGAAGACTCTCACTGGACTACGGTCGCCTTTTGTTTTTAGAATTGAAGCTTTGGATAGCGGGATTCCTTCCAAGAGTGCGTTTACGTCAGTAAGGCTTGTTTTTCTTAAATATCACATGCAACAGAAGGAGCTACAAGTGAGTGTTCCTGAAGACGTCAAACAAGACGTTGTAATCATCAAAGTGAAAGATGCAGCGCAAATTAAAAATCCCGACTTCTCGATCATTTCCCCGCTGGGAGCGCCTTTCCGCATAAACACTCAAAACGGAGAAATTCGCACTTCGCGTCCACTTGACTTTGAAACGACCCAGAATTATTCTCTCATAGTGCAGGTACAGAACTCGAAAGATGTGAAGGATTATACCAATATTGACGTAATGGTTAACATTGAGGACGTTAACGACAATTCACCAGCTTTTGACACGGAAAAAAGTGACGGGCTATACCTGGCCAAAGTCAATAGGAACCCCCTCCAGGGTACGGTGGTGTATACACTAGCAGCATCAGATCGAGACTCCAGAGGCCATCTGCGTTACTCGCTGGTCAGCAGTAATGATGGAAACGCCGTGTTCGAGGTCGAGGCTGAAAGCGGCAAAGTGAAAACACTTAGCCAACAGGTGTTGATGGCAGACTCTTACAATTTGACAGTACGCGTGAGTGACAGCGACACGCCCTCGCGGGACGCACGGGCTGTACTGCACGTGCAAGTGGGGGAATACCCGCCTTCGTTCCATCAGGACCAATACGTTTTCACTATCAAAGAAAACACACAGAGGGGATTTACTATTGGCCATATCAAGGCGCACAGCTACTCTGGAGCCTCATTGTCATACACTGTTGTACACGGTAAGGCCAATAAATGGAACCAAGAGAGTTAAGCCTTCCCGTACACTTTATTCTAAGGTTATCCCTCTGAAGTTATCTTAAAATCACTCCTAGGTTATGAAATCCGAGGAGAGTCTAAAAAATAGCCAATCTGGTGATGCGAATTTTGTTCTGGTGGACGCCCAAGCGGTTTTCCATGCATTTGTATCCTCCGCGAAAACATGCACGGAACGAGCGAGGTAACATCCGCGGGAGAACTGGGTAATATTTCTAAAAGTAACTTTCGAGGGTTGATCTTGAGAATGAGACCTTGATGGGAGACTGACTCTCTTTCATTCCCCCTTGATGGAACTTGGGCCTGGTTAGCAAAACTGTCAGCAGATAACATAACAAAAAATTCAACAAACAGCGAGTTTAGAGGCTCGCCGCATGATTCTATGAGAAAAACGCCAAAACAGTCGTACGTAGATTAGAAACTGAAAACTGCCCAAGATCACAATCTAGTACAGACGGGCAATTCCGGACTGCAAAACTGGGATCGTTGTTTGACGTTCCCTGAAAAAAAACGAACATGGTGCTTCCTTTAATGTTTGGATGGAAAATCCCAACTGTGGGAGGAGTTGAATTCGGGAATACCGAGAACAAAACCAGCAAGTAGTCAAATGGACGCGGGACCTCGGGATTAAAGGACCCGCGGACTTAGTGACACGGTACGATTCATTGCTATAATCGCAACACTTTAAAAACTTACTTCCTTGCGTACGACTGTCCTTTCGGTTGGACAATTCGGACTGCCGCTCGTACTGCGGGCACAGTCGCCGTATGCAAGGTTATATCCACTGGTGAAAATTCCCAATGCTCTGTATATTTTGAAGGCCATATAAAATCTAACTTCGCACTTCTGTTCCAGGGAATGTCCAAAATAATTTCATCCTGGACAGCAACACGGGACGACTCGCTCTCCCAAATCCACTTGACTACGAACGCGACTCGAACGTCTATTACATCAGAATACGAGCCACAGAGGTGAGCATCCTCTCGTACCAGTCCTCCGAAGTTAACGTTCAAGTCCTCCTCCAAGACATCAATGATAATGCTCCAGAATTCTCTCAACAACGCTACAGATACACACTACCTGAAAGTGCCCCTGTGGGAACAACTGTCCTGTCGGTATCAGCTCAAGACAGTGATTCTGGTATAAACGGCCAGTTCAGATATTACATGGAGAATCTTTACTTCACCGTGAATCCGTACACTGGGGAAATCACCACGACGAAACCGCTGGATTACGAGACCGCGCGCTCGCACACGTTTGTCGTGGTGGCACAAGATGGCGGGAGCCCAGTGCTCAACGGGACCGCGCGAGTTGAAGTGACGCTTCAGAATGTGAACGATAACCCGCCACGGTTTTCACAAACAGTGTATAATGAATATGTGACCGAAGATGCTGGCCGAGGAGAACTGGTGACTACTGGTAAGGTGTCGTGGGAAACGTTATTAAATGCTTTGTGTGAAATGTGGATGGAAGCGAACAATTCTGATGCATCTTTAAATTTAAAAAGTTCAGATGTAAAAAAAATAAGGGTGTACGGCTGTTTATCTGAAAATAAAGCTCGGATTGACGTTGTAAGAAATGCCTCTTGCTAACCGAGTTCGACGGCCGTACTGTAAGTTACGGACCGAGTCTTTTCCCCATCGATTTGTGGCCCAAACGCGAAGCGTGCGGGCCATAAATCGAAGGGGAAAAACGAGGATCCGTAACTTACAGCACGGACCGAGAAAACGAGATTGGTAAGATATTAATTATATCTCTACTGTGTGACTGATGGGTTCGGGAACGATTTCTATTCACGCGGAACGGCTTCAAATTTATGACTCACCTCGAAAGCAAAACGAGTCAGTTTAAAAAATCGTTAATTGACTCTTAATTCGTTAGCAGGTTTTGATACACAATTTAGAAGTAAAAGTAAGTTTTAAACTCATTTTACTTGCTAGAAAAGTTAAGAACGCTTGGCGATAAATCAAGAAACATTTTGGCAACAAAAGCAGCTTCAAATTTTAGCGGGCCGTACAGTAGAATACGGTCTGCTAAATTGACCAATCACAGCGCACGTACTAACTGAGAGATATAATAAATTGAAATATGATCCTTGAAATGACAGGTGCATTAGACTGCGATAAAAGATGTAACAAGTTCATATGATTTTCCCTTTCAGTTCAAGCAAGCGACTTGGATCTCGATCCAGTCTCCTACAGCATCATGTCTGGGGATAACAGCAGTAACTTTGTGATTGACAGCCGAACAGGGGTCGTCAGATTAGTGAAGCACAGGGAGCCCACTCTTGTAGGTCCGTATTACGTCCTTAATATCAGTGCCTCTGACGGCCTACACAGCAGTCAGGCCGTGTTAGTTGTGGCCATTCAGGACATCAACAATCACAAACCAGTGTTCACAGACTGTGACAAGTATCGGCCGATTATTGCAGAAAACCTCCCCCCCGGATCTCCAGTTATCCAGGTTTGTTGCATACTAAAGTTGTTGTCATAGTATAAAGTTCATGCCTGTTATTTGTATACTCCCTCCTTTTTTAGCAGTCGGGCGTTCAGTCAGTCGGTCAGTGAGTCAGGCAGTCAATGGATCCCCTCGCTCTCAACAATCCCGACTATGGTTTTCGTGGAGAACCCTTGTTACATTGCTGATGCTACAAATACATAGCACAGAAGTTCTAAGTTGTAACTTTTATCACCAGGTTATGTCAGGAGCATGCCCTGCGTCTAAGAGGTATTTCGAACGTATCTGTGCTTCACAATGTAATCACAGTTGTTTGTTTTGAATTCAAGGTTAGCGCCGAAGACGGCGATATGGGCGAGAATGGCGAAGTTAATTATCACATCGAGCGACCGACGATCGGTATGCCGTACTTCAAAATCAACAGCACCTCAGGCCTGGTTACCACAGCTATGACGTTCGACAGGGAAGAGAAGCGATCCTACCAGATAAGGATCACGGGAAGGGATGGGGGACCCAATCGCAAAGAAGCCGAGAGGCTGATGGGATTTTGTCAGGTGGAGATTCAGATCGATGACATGAATGACAACGCGCCCGTGTTTAGTAACACGCCATTTAGAACTAACATCAAGGAGGACCTCGAAAAGGGCAATATTGTACTTCATGTAAGCGCTACTGACAAGGACGCTGGGAGTAATTCACTGATAACATACTCTTTTGAAACGCCCAATGACCAATTCGCGATTTCCAACACCACGGGAGTTATAACCACCAAAAGCACGCTGACATCTTTAAAATATCAATTTAATGTGATTGCCCGAGATAATGGTGACCCACCACAATCTTCTAAAGCAGAAGTCTTCATTAGCGTGTACAAAGTTGGAAAAGACCCGCCAAAGTTCACACAGAACGTGTACACTGCGCGTGTACGTGAGGATGCGCAACAGGGACACATCATTACGCGCGTTCAGGCCACTAGCCCGGACCCCAGTAATACGATTTTTTACACAATCGTGAATTTTCCTCAGCCAGTCCACATCGACCCGTTGCAAGGGATCGTTAAGACTAAGCACCCTCTTGATTACGAGTTAGCGCCAAACTACACGGTGCATATCCAAGCACAGGACACGCAGGATCCTCCGCTCCTGTCGTTCACGCGGCTGGAGATTCTCGTGGAGGATGTGAACGATTCGCCGCCTGAATTTCCGGTCTCAAAGTATGAAGGCCAAGTGGCTGAGAACGCACCAATCGGGAGCTCCGTATTAGAAGTGAAAGCCAAGGATCCCGACAAGGGCGAAAATGGACGAGTCAAATACAAGTTCAGCGCATCTACGACGCGTTTGATATACGACTCGTTCGATCTGGATCCTTTGACAGGACATATTTCCACCAAGAGAAAGTTTGATCGCGAGCGAACTGGGCGCTACCATTTGGTCGTGGAAGCACGTGACCACGGTAAATTTCCCAAATGGTCGAGTTGTCTTGTTAATGTTATTATCAGTGACCAGAACGACAACTCCCCGGCCTTTGAGCAGCCCGTATACAATGCAAGCGTGTTTGAGGACGCAGCCAGAGGCACAGCCATTTTACAGGTATCAGCACTCGACGATGATATCGGAAACAACGCTGTGGTAAACTATTACATCACAGCAGGAAATACTAGAGCGGCATTTGCAATCAACAAGGATCTTGGTCAGATCGTTGTCGCTAGCTCTTTAGATCGCGAAGCACAGGACTTGTACAAGCTCAAAATAAGAGCGCATGACGGGAAGAATTCCGATACTGCTGTGGTGAACATTCACGTTAAAGATGTTAATGATAACAATCCTGTGTTCGCTAACCACACCTATGTAGCTTATGTTTACGAAAACCGACCTGCGGGAAGCACCGTTGCAACCCTGTCGGCGGCCGACAGGGACCTGGGACTAGGCGGAGAGTTCACTTTTTCAATCGGTGGTCAGGGCACAGATGCGTTTGAAATCGATCCCATCACAGGCGTCATGAAAACTATTAAGCCATTGGACCGAGAATTAAAAGCGCGATATGACTTTCTTGCATTCGCTATTGACAATCCCGGTGCAGAGTCCCGGAGGACTGGGTCCTGCGACGTGGTGGTTTGGATCCGGGACATAAATGACAACCCGCCGCGGTTCCCGGATGATGCGTACGAGGGAAGCGTAAAAGAAAACCTGTTACCGGGCGCGCGCGTCATGGTCATTTCGGCGGTCGACAAGGACGACCCGAACGAGAACGGAAACGCCGTCATGACTTACGAACTCATTGACGATTCAGATGGCCACTTTCGAATCGATCGCGACTCGGGCGTTATCTCGACGCGTGCGAAACTTGACCGAGAAGACGTCGATAAATACCGACTGGTGGTCAACGCTACGGATCGAGGTCGGCCAGCGCTCTGGGGTCAAGTGGAAGTCATGGTCAGGGTTACCGATGATAATGACCATCCTCCTCGGTTTGTAGACGAGGTGTTTTTCACCAGTGTGTTCGAGAACGCTTCCATTGATTCATCTGTGATGAGGCTGGACGCCACTGATGAGGACATTGGTATCAACGCGAAGTTACGTTACAGTATTGTACAAGGAGGGACTGAGGGGATGGGGGACGGTAGGAGAATGTTCCGCATTGCGGAGGACACTGGGGTACTGAAAGTGGCCAGGAGCTTGGATTACGAGAGTAACAAGGAATACAGATTGACAGTCAAAGTAAGTGACGTAATTTTTATCAATGGAGTTGTAATTAAGCATGTGAGAGGCGCGATAGCCTGATGGTTAGCGGGGACACTGTGTTGTGTTCTTGGGCAAGACACTTTACTCTCACAGTGCCTCTCTCCACTCAGGTGTATAAGTGGGTACTGGTAAATTTAATTCTGCGGAGGGGTGGGGTAAGGGGTTGGGTGGTTTAACCCTGCGATAGAGTAGCAACCCATCCAGGGAGGTGAAGAAGTACTCCTAGTGTCTTCATGCTTCGGAACCCTAAACTAAGCGTCGGCCTAATGCGTCACTAGACTCAAACGCAGAGGCTACCTACGTTTAGTTCAGTCGTGGCATAGACCAAAATCACGTGCCCTAGAATTGGCGTAACGGACGGTGTAAATGTCTGTAATGTACATACTAGTTATACAACGCTTTGGAGTGGTATACCATGGAATATCTCACGAGTCACTTGTATTTTTTCGGTGGTATAACATAACTGTTTTATACCATGTCACAGAAAATACAGTGGCTAACACAATCAATCAGTGCGAAATACGCGTGGAGCACGATGGGAAGGTTGGGTGTAATACCGTCAAAGATGCAACGGCTTTCCTGTATTCTGATTGGCTGTGATTTCTATGGTATGGTATAAATACTTGTATAACGCACACAAAGGCGTATCTTGTACATGCGTAAACTGGATTCAAAACGTTTCGAAAGACGTAAGTTTCACTTGACTGTTCTAGTGCTACAATAGCTTTGCTCAAAAATTAAAAAGCTCGCCCGCGATAAACAGACCGATAAATTTATTTTGCTGTGATGCTGTTTTAGGTGCGTGACTCCAGCCCTCCGTTCTCCAGTGACACAGCGGAAGTAGTTATCTCCATTCAGGACTACAACGACAACCCCCCGGTATTCAACCCCGTATCGTACTCGGAAAAAGTCCGGGAGGATGTTATCCCGGAGGTGTTTCTCCTGCAAGTCACCGCCACTGATTCGGATACGGGTAGCAACCAAGACTTCAAATTCTCAATTTACGAGGGTGATCCCGAGGGACAGTTTCGTATCGACCCGGACTATGGCAAGTTGTACGTTCACCGGAAGCTGGATCGGGAGACACGAGCGGTTTATCTTCTTACTGTTAGAGCCACGAATACAGGTGAGTGAACGAAACTGTTTAACTTGGCTAAGGTGCTCTGGTTTAGAGCTAGAAAAAAGCGCCATTTCTATAGACGTACTAAGCCTAAAATTGTTGTTACTATTTGCATAAATTGGTTTGAATTTACCTTGAGTGGGTTTAGTCGTAGTCCGTTTTTTGTCAACACGTTTTACCTATGATAATCAGGTCAGTACAACTTATGACTCGCGTTCTTTAATGTATTTAAAACTATTATGACTATGTAATTGAAAATAGCTTATGTCGATCATAAATCTGTTTGTTCAAATATATGTGGAACCCATTTAAGGTCCAGTTCAGACTTCGTGCTTCTTTCGTGCCGAACTAAATTCAGGAATTAAGGACGTTCGCGCGAAATTTTTTCAGTCGATATGAGAATTTTTTTAAATTTTTACTGCAGGCAGATAATGAGCTACTTGTACCAGAAATGCAAAAAAATTGGGGGTCACCGTCTTCGTTTCAGAGATAAAGCGTGTGGTAAACTATACTGATTTCGAAAAATTGTCGCATATCATCGAGCACGGTCTACAGATATCGAAGGTGAGTCAACGGAGGCAAACGATCTTAGTCATATTTTGTAGAAGTGGGTCTTCTGTGTAAATAATTCCAAACCTTACTAACGTTTTCACAAAGTTTAACCCTTTAAGAGGCATTTGAGACCGCCGCACTAAGAACGGAATTCGATGGTGCATTTTGCCAAAAATTTAAACTTCTAGTCGATAGATTTTTGTCATTTTTTTCCCTAAACGTAAAAAATAAGTAGAGAAAATGATCCATCGAAAGAAACATTGGGGTCACCAAACGTCCAAGATCTTTAAATCCAGTCAAAGCTCTAGCAATGGCCATCTGCCTTATCATTTGTTTATTTTATGACTTAGCGCGCGCGCTCATGGATGACGTGGCATGTGAATTTGCGTGCGCAGTAAGGATGCGCAGAAACAATTAGCGCGAACGTCCAGCGCGGCAGAAGCATAGATAGATAGTGAAGCACGGCGTCTGAATCAAGCTTTCGAATTAAGTTTGACAAGCAATTAAGTTCGACCAGCTCTGCCGTGTTACACGAGTCTGGCGGCAGCGATTCAAACGTCGTGCTTGTGCCACGCTAAACAAAATTCATAAATGATAAATGTATTTTGGCGAGATTGCGTTCCCATGGGGAGTTAGGAGGAGAGTTGTTTCTGGGCATCAGTAAAGCCTAAATTTGGTTCGACTCGAGCACGACATCTGAATTACAGTTGTCAGTTTTCTTTCTGTGCTACACTCGAACTAAATTGCAATTAATTTCGGCACGGCAGAAGCACGGCGTCTAAACTGGGCTTGAGACAACGACCTTCGAGGCGTAAAATTGTGGTCACAGTGTTAAAGCGGGGTTCCTCTGTAATTTGCGCAACATGAATGGTCTTGCCATAAGTACTGATAACGCAAGTAAATAACAAAGACTCCAGCTTGTGTTTGAGCGGGGAACTCATGTCCGGAATCGAACGCGCTCACCATGATACCGCGTTTCCTACAAACTAATTACAACTTAGTAAATTGTTATTGGTAATAGTATGAATGCGATTCCAATTAAAGATTTGCACGATATTTGAAAATTCTCACAAGATTGCACGAGCCTTGGGCGAGTGTAATGTGAATGACGAATTTTCAAATACAGTGGAACCTCAATTTAACGAACCCCTTAATAACGAAGTCCTCTATACAACGAACAATATCCTTCACCCTAGTAATTGTAAAATATACTTGAAAAGAACCTCGATACAACGAAACCTTGTTATAGCGAACATATTTTGCCAGTTCCTTGGGCCTTCGTTATATCGAGGTTCCACTGTCTAACGAGAAGTGTAAATCCTTAATTGCTTAAGCTTTCAGACGATTACTATATATCTGTCTGAGAAAATTACGAACGCGCGCACGTTAATTTTCACTGCAGTGCAAGTTAAGAATCAACGATAAATTGGTCAGTTTGCAGCCAAACACGACGAAGTAACTTTCTCATTGATAAAATGAATATTATTTTTTGTGTTTTTCAGCGACGCCTCCTTTGTACGGTCACGCATCGGTTAAAATTACCTTGGTCGACGTTAATGACAACGGCCCCACCTTCCACCCCTCAGTGTTTCACTTCAGTGTAAAAGAAAACACCGCACCCTCCCAGTCCATAGGGAAAATTAGCGTTGATGACACGGATCTTGATCCACCGAACGGAGGTCCCTTCTTCTTTGAAATCTCCAGTGGCAACGACGAGGGCTTCTTTAAGCTCGACAACAAAACGGGCGAGTTCTTTACGAGAGCCACTTTTGACAGAGAAAAGCGTGCGTCGTTTATGTTGGGAATAAGAGCGAGAGATAGCGGAAGTCCTCGGCAACACTCCAACACTTTCCTTCATGTGCACATCTTAGATGATAATGACAATCAGCATTCCACGGGTACGTTGAATCTGGAACTCAATTCGTATCAGGGTAAATTTCCCGGTGGGAAGGTGGGTAAGGTGTACGTGGTCGACAAGGACACCGACGACTCGAGGTTCTACGAAGTGTTAGCGAACAGTTCCGGATACTTCAAGGTTGAACCAGAGACGGGGATGATCATTAGCCGACCGAATCCTCCGAAAGGAGACTACTTTTTGACGGCTAGAGTTTCTGATTTTAACAGTTCGTTCACATCGGTGATTTGCTCCGTGTTTATCAAAGTCAAAGAAGTGACCGCCGAGGCTGTTCACAACAGCATGGCCATAAGACTCGGCGGTATTTCACGCGAAGGCTTTGTCACAACCGTTATGCCGAGATTTAAGGAGTCAGTGGCGAGCATTCTTGAAACAAGTGAAGACAACGTGGATCTGTTCAGCGTGCAGGGCGCACCGAAGACTTCAAAAGCCATCGACGTGCGCTTTGCTGCGCATGGCAGCCCTTACTATGCCCCAGAGAGGATGACCGCTATCCTAAAGAACAGCAGACCTAGTTTGGCCAAAGCGTTAGAAGTTTTTAACGTAGATGTGTTGGTCGTGGGCGTTGATGAATGCCTGCACGAGCCCTGTGAATCAGGTGGATGTACAAATATTTTAATCGCCAATGGAGAGGTGGAAGTTATTTCTGTGAAGGGGACATCGTTTGCTTCGATTGTGGCCATCCTGACTGCGCAATGCGATGATTGTGATGGCGAGGAACAAACTGAGAGGACAGGCTGTGAATCAAACCCGTGCTTGAACGGGGGCACTTGTCAAGTCATACCTGAAGGTTAGTCTTACACGTCCTTTACGAGCTCCGTACAAAGAACATGGATTAAATTTCTTGTCAACAATTCTTCCACGAGTGTACGTTGTATATGAGATGATAGATTGCCAGCCAACAAGGTGCATAGCATCGAGTTGGCTTTATAATCATCTCATCCAACAAGTGCGAGTGGAATAATTGTTCTATTAATCCCCCCCCCCCCCTCTCCTCCCCAAGATAAAAAAGTATCGTTCGCATAAAAAACGAAGCTAACCAGGGGAAACAGAGTACGGTAAGATTACGGAAGGGAGCTGTGTCGTGTATATTAAATCAGTTTTTGTTTTGTGTAAAATTAATTCGACCTTGAGGCAAAACAGCAGTGATATATTCCCGGGGTAGAATAACACGAGAGGTAAAGATGGGATAGCTAAGATTGGGAAAGTTTGAGACGTAAGATTCCTTATCTTAATTTTTTTTTAAGGCGCCATTTTTTTGGCTTTGAACAGACAGTTGTCTTTAAATGCGAAATTGAATTCAGTAACGTTGACTTGAGAACGCAAGGTATAACTTAACGTCATCCTCCTTTCGAGGAGAAACGACATTGGAAGTAGTGGAATACTGAATATATAAGTTCTGTGAAAATAATTCTTCCCAGGACATGTCTGTCGATGTTTGATGGGCTTTGATGGACCTAACTGTGAATTTACCACGCGGAGCTTTGAACCCGGGCAGTGGCTGTGGCTGCCCCCGCCTCAGCAGTGCAGTGTAGGCTTGCTCTCGTTAGAGTTCGCCTCGCGAGAGACAAATGGCTTGCTGTTATATGGAGGTCCAACCTCTCCCGTGCGGGAGGGGGACGTGCACGATTTTATCGCAGTGGAGCTGGCCGGTGGCAAGATCCTGGTGTCCATGTCCCTTGGGGACCGTAATGATGTGGTGCGCGTTGGTGTTACTGGCGGTATGGCCCTAAATGACGGCGAATGGCACCATGTGGAGGTTTACAGGAACAGAACGGTAAAGAAGCGTAACGCGATGTATTCATTTCTGTTTGCCATGTACAAAATGACTTTCAAATTGAAAGAAAGCTTAACAGGATGGCTTACTAAGTTTGATGAAGAATGCGATGGATGGCAAATGACTTAAACCCAGGCCAAACAGACTGGCAAGTAGACGCAAGTTGAGAACCTGGGTCTACTTGCGACTCCGTTCGGCCAGGCCTGACTTGCGGTGACTTGCGCTCACTTTCGTCAGATCAAATTCGCACACAAATGGACGCACGTCTTCAACCGTTTGGCTACGCAACCCAAGGCAACGCAACCCAACCCAAGTCACGCAATTCACATTCGTTGCTATAGCGACCTATTAGCGAGGATATGTAGCCTTGAAATAGGTTTTTCTGCGACTTGCGTGTACTTGCGAGGAAACCTACGAGTCCGTTTAGCCACCCAACGCAAGTCTCTACGCAAGTTCTACTTGCGGCTACTTGCGAATATGTTTGACCAAGGCTTAAGATTTGTAGTTCTCTAATCATTCCAAAAGCTATCAAGTTAGCGTGACGCTATACATGTTGCTTAGCAACTTTTCCAGCGAAAGTCGCGGGCTGACGAGTAGAAAAGAACAATAAGAAAGTGGTTAGGAATTTTTTTTTTTTTTGCAACTACTGAGTATGCCTGGCATGTCGCGCAATTTTTGCCGACAAGAAAGATTGCGTGACTGGTCAAACAAACGAAAACACGAGAACGTAGCTGTCAATTTTGAGGTGTAGCAGAGAAGAGAAACAGGCGATGAATACAGAACAATATGAGAGAGAGAGAGAGAAGATTCTCCTGTTTTACCTCTTATGTGTATGTTACTTCGCGAGTTATTTCTCCTGTCTCACCTCAGTTGGACAAAGCCTGAAACAGATTTAAAGAAGAATTTGTTCTTTTTTCTCAGTTTGTGCGTGTCACAGTGGACAAGTGTAAGGGAGCGCCAGTGATGGAGGGAAGGAGACGCAGAGCCGTGGAAGACTTGTCTCAATGCTCGTCCACGGCAAGAGTGCGTGGCCAAAAGAACAAGTAAGAATAAAGCTTTGCTACAGCGTGACACTGCTTGTGACGTGACACTGCTTGTGGCGTGACAACGCTTGTGTCTTGAAGTGTAAGGAAATGGAAGCCCTGTAATGGACTTTTTTCGTGGGGATTTTAACTTTTCTAGCTACATTTTGTTTCCTGGATTTTTTCCTTGTGAATGTTTCTAAAATTTCATACTCCATTCTGCGATATACAGCTTTCTTCGCCTTGCTCACCGTCATTGCCTGTGTGTTACTTGGAATTTTTCTTATTTATACAATTCGTTATCATCACATGAAGTTTTTATAATGGCAGACGGATTTTAAACTCCAACATTTATTATTTTCTTTTTAGGTTCTTGAATTTAAATAGTCCCTTACAGCTTGGCGGTGTATCCACTGCAAACCTGGTCTACCCTAAACTCTCAGTCACGAGTTACAAAGGTTGTATTCGCAACGTGATCAGTCAGGGAACCTACTACGATCTCAAGACACCGTCCCTAAGCAATGGCACCAAAGAGGGATGTCCCATGGTGGACCAACACTGTAGGCGCCACCAGTGCGACTCCCTTTCCAAATGTGTTCCTTCATGGACTGGCTACTCCTGTTCTTGCCCTTTCGGCTTCTCTGGTCCTACGTGTGGCCAAAGTAAGTCCGAAGCCAATGAGACGTTTTGAAAGTAGCCTCGTAGTTATTGTGATGTGTGTGTTCGTGTACATTGTTGGTGATTCAAATGGCGCGTCCAGGGTAGTTAACCAATCAAAGCAAACGTTTTTTCCCCTCGGCCAATCAGGTTCCAAGCCCAAACCAATCGTGAATTGGTTAACACGACTTTTCCCGTGCTTTTCTCGTCTTAGAAGTGATTTGCTCAACATAGGTTTAGCTCTCTTCTCCCTTCTTGAGATCAATTGGAGTTCTTTTTTTCTGAAGTAACGATGTCTCATTTCAAAACATCTTTCTTTCTATTCATGCAACAAAAATTTACGTTTTATCGCCTTCTTAGGACGTTCAAGAGTTTCGTTTTCCTCGTCACTGCCTTCTTTTAATTTGTTCTGTGAAACGTTCGTTGCTTCGAGACCGTGTTTAATTGACTTATTCATTATTTTTTCAGGAACCCGTGCTCTGACCTACGCGGACGGCAGTTTTACCCAGTACCTTTTTCACGTTCACAAGTTCGATTATGACCCGCGGGAGACTAAGATCCAAATGCAGATCCGAACACGTGACCCTGATGGTGGTGTGCTGATGTTTAATGGCGGAAGTGAAGAAGAACGATTTAGTTTACTAGAGGTAAGTCGAAAGCACATCTTTAACCTTAATTGCACTGTAATTTCTTGGTAGAAATACAATAAAATTGTATGTTAATTAAAAAATCCTCTTCCATGTTTGAAACTAGAGGACCACATTCCCGGTTTTCGAAGCTCTAAAAGAGGTTGTAATTTTCATCTATCTTTCCCTGGTTAGGTTTTACCATATGATACTGACGGGGATGGGGAGAGTGACCTGATTGTCACCTACACGCTCGGACTCAAAAGCCGAGCCTCTGCAGTAATACAGCTGACTGGTGTGAGCGTGGGCAACGGTCAGTGGCACAATATAAGCGTAGTGCGGGAGAGAACGCAGGTCACGCTATCCGTGGACAGTGATGGCGATGGATATTCCGTGACAGGTACGGCGTCACGCACTCTTTGTTACTAATTCTTCCCAAGATTCAATATCAGATTGCAAGTTCTTACTTACTCGGCAGATCGTCACGCAACGCTTCTAAAACACTTTGAAAAGGTATTTTCCTTTGATCATAATTGTTTTTGTTGAACATTTTCCAGAACATCTCGGCGCAGAACACACACTGTTTGTCCTTGATCCTACAAGGACTTTTATCGGAGGACTCAACTCGCCTACCATGTCACGCCTTCGCCGTGAAAAAAGAAAAGATTTTGTTGGCTGCATTAATGATGTGAGATTTAACGGCCATCTGCTGTATTATTATAATGGAACAAGTGATATTGGCAATGCACGGTCCATAGGTACGGTGAACAATGTTTTTGTTTTGATATACTTGTCTGTTTGCCTCAATTTTTAGCAACAAGGCTGCGGTGCGTATAACGATTAACAAGATATCACTTATCCCCTGCTTTCGGAGCTAGGTCCTACCGTACGTGAAAAAAATACATACATATACATGTAACACTTTTAAATAGATGTTTATTCGTGGGACCAGTTTTAGCTGTCTGGCTAAGAGAGGTATCTACCTTTAAACGAGAGTGTAGTTTTTCCTCATTTTGCCCTCGTCACTAGCGAAATGCAGTATTCAACCACGCCCTATACCCAGAGCTTGCTTATGTTTTTATTCATGTATCTTTGTAACTATTTCATAATCTTCTGGTGTAAATAGCTTTTAATTCTTAAGAACTCGGCTGCTTCAGCTCTGTTAGACTGTATATAAAAGAATGCTTTGTATATCCATGTACGCAATGCGGACCCATGAATCTTGTGAGCAAAGTAACCAGGTGGCAAATGTCGTTTATGCTCAACTCCTTGTCAGACCACTTGTTCATAACTGCAAATGGTTCTTTTCCTCAGGTGTCACTGAAGGCTGTAGCGCAAGTCCCGTATGTGAACCCAGCCCGTGCGTAGCCTCGGAATGGTGTCGAGACATTTGGCGGAAGTTTGTGTGCTTGCCTCGCCTTTGTACCTCCCGGCCCTGTCAAAATGGCGGCACGTGTATTGAAGGAGTGGATGATAACGGGAACAGTAAGTTCTATTGCAAATGTCCTCTGGCATTTGAGGGCGCGCTCTGTGAAGTTGAGGGAGCGGTGGTTGTTGCTGAAGATTCTGGTGTCGGATTTGAAGACGGATTGATTATTGGTACGTTGTATGCTTCAATCTTTGGTGATTTCCTCGTGCTTTCGTAAATCTTTTGCTTTTTTTGTGTGTTTTTATTTTTTGGACCGCTCATTGAGTAGGCTTGTGAACAGTTGTGCTTGCATAGCTACTCAGGCTCGGTAGGATTAGGAAGTTAATTTACCAATTTCACAGGAAACGGACGAAATGGAAAAAAATTCTCAACATTGCGTTGTGTTTTGCGCGAGAAAAAGCGTAGAGAAGCGGGGATCACTCAGGAAGGGGAGGGTACAGGAATCTGAAAATTAAGATCTCCGTGTATCCCAAACCCCCTTCCCGTCCCCCCTTATCAGAATCGATGGCGCGTTTATGGAAACTGTGACACGTATCGTTTGGTCGAGTTTAATCCTTCGGCATTTAATTTGTTCCGTAGGCTTATCAGTGCTGGTAGTCACGCTGGTTTTGTCAGTTTGCATTTTAATCGTGTACCTTCGTCGCTCTCGTCCCAAGAAAATGGACGTTATCGTAGACGAAGATCACTTTAAACGCGATAACGTCGCCAGCTACCGCATCGAAGGAGGAGGCGAGGAGGACCTTGAGGAGGAAGGTCATGTCAGAGATATTTTGAGGTCCTTTGAGACGAATGATTTCAGCCCTTGTGAAAGCAAATTTCTACTGTCGGGAAGCAACAGTGATGTCAATGGACCTTGCGTTGTTCTGACTCCGATCAAAAAGGAGACTGACGCAAGACAACGCAATGGAATCCCCGGTGCGAAACCTGTTCAGAAACCTGTCCAACCTGATAAACAGGCAGCTCAATGCTCGTTCTCTCATGATGGATCCGATCAAGAGCCTCCAGACTCATACTCGTCGCCGTCAGCGGTGTCAACGCCCGAACGGCGGAGGCGCGTTCGTACTACGTCCAAAGGAGAGGACGGGGAAAGGCACAGCCCCGAGGGGGGAGAGGGGGCAGTGGAACCAAGCCCAACTCGTAAGTTAACAGAAGTGTTTGGATTAACTGATGAAGAACAGGAGGGCAGGAGATCACCTCCTGAGGGATTTTCATCGCCGGAGAGGTACGAGAGTCTCAGCAAAAGGGAGCGTGGAAATGGAGCTTCTTTGCAAAGACCTGACAAAACTGAAGAAGAAAGTAGAAAACTGCAACAGAATGGTGAGTTCCCATTCTCTTCTAAAGGATCATATGCAATGGAGAATCCACTGTCTCGTCCAAACAGCGATCTTCCCAGTGCGGCTGTAGAAGATAGATTCCCTCCAATCCAACGGAACTCTCTCCCTCCGAGAAAACCCCCGCGATCTTACTACCCCAGGGGCGTGCCTCCCCCACCGGGGAACTTCTTGCCAGAGGATGCAATGCAGAGGTTTTATTACGAGGGGTCTGGATCCCCTACCATCTCATTGAGTACCCTTGGGGACACTGAGGGGGATTCAGAGACAGATGACTGTTATGAGTACGTGAATGACATGGGAGATAAGTTCAAGAAACTCGCGCGCATCTACGGACTGACCCCGTCTGTGACGTTCAGTCCAAACGACGAGGTCATTGGAGAGTAACGCAAGGGGAGTAATCCAAGAGGAGTAACGCAAGGGAGTAATGCGAGTGGAGAAACCCAACGGAAGTGCCGCCAGTTAAAACAGACTTACAGGTTTAAAACACTAGTAGTTAATGTGATACTTTGCTTAATTAACCCTTTCATTCCCATCAAAGCTCAGAAGATGCTGAGGTTGAAGTGAAAGGGTTAAAAAAGAGTAGCAGGGAAAAATCCCATGTAACCTCGTTCCCAGGGTCCTCTCTCTACCTCGAGGGAGAGAGCCCTGGGAACGAGTGTTTTCTGCTGGCATATCGAAGATGGCGACCATTCTGAGTGCCATCGTGAATGTTATTTCCAGTAAGATGACGAGAACGACGTTGCAGACTTTATCAGTTCTCTTTTTTTTTCTCCTTTGCAAATCTTCAGTTAATCACTGACCAGTAAACTACACCATGAAAATGTTGGTCGTCGACAGAGAAACTGATTCCCATTTTCATCAGTAAATTGTGAAAAACTGTTTTAATGGAAACATTTGCATGGCTATACATCAATATCTTAATCATTATTTCTATCAAGTTTAAATCTCATATTTATTAGGAAGAAAGCTTACCACTTGCATGCAAAGCTTGTATCTCAAGCTAGTTGTGTATTTATGTTCTTGATGGGGAAATAAATAATTGAGCCACAAAGGCTTGTTTCTTCCTTGCCAAAAAAATGGAATAACATTCCATGTTGCTTGTAAATATGTTTAATAATTGCCAACAGAAAGGAGCTCGTTGACAAGGAGATATTTATGTTTGGTTGCAGCTTAGTACATTTTGCAAATATTTTAGAAATTTTAAAGCGTTAACCAACTCGTTTTGTACACATCAGATTTGATATTAATTAGAGTTATTTAAAGAAATATCATTTTGAAAAGGAATATGTCTATAAATGTTACAAATTTGATATCCTAGAGTTAAGCTATTATATTTTGATATTTGAAGTAAATGTAAAGTAATTTAAGTCAAATATGGGAGTGCTGTGTTCTTATCTATTAAGCTTGCACTTCGTAAATTCATTGTTGACTTCTAAGTCTTGATATTATTTGTACATCTACAGTTATTTAACGAAGTGCAAGGCTTTGAGATAATAATACAGGACAGGAGGTCCTCGGCATTTAAAACTATGTTAAACTCATTTGGAGCATTTATTTTTAAGCTTTCATTCTGGATTGCTATCAGACATTAGCGAGAGTTTACTTTTGTGCGCTTTTCGATAGACTGTGTAACTCAGTTAGTGAAGTTTACTTTCAATTGGTTTCCGTTTGCGTAGTTCTGTGATTGGTTAAAAATACGCACTCCAAACCAATCAGAACTAATGCGCTGTATTCAACCAATCAGGAGCGTTGCTTGGTGCAAGCGTGTTTTCCCGCGCTTTGTTGTGGTTGAAGTTTGCTGTGGTTGGTTTATCATTTGTTTTACGACAGTCATGTGAAGACCGTTATTATAGAACTATTTCCAAGTGGCTTTCAAAGTGTAAATATTAGTTATAAAAAACAGACTGGAATGAATCAGTCAGCAGTCAAACAAAGCGCAAGCGTTCCTTGTAGTATCCCTCGTTTTGTTCTTGTTCAGATGTAGGCCTTTTTTGCATGCCTAAATGGTTAATAAAAGAGCTGGCTATAGTGAGATTAAATAAAGAGAATAATAACAATGTGTTGTCGAGTTTGCCTTCTCTCTCATTGGGTGCCTTGTACTGATGAATAGTCTCCATCACATCTTCTCCAACCAAGTGACCAAAAGAAACGGAAGTCTGGGGACGAGATCGTTTCCCTTGCAGCCATCATTTTGAATTTACGCGCGTTGTGTGACTTTCCGAGTAGCGGCTGCGAAGTTCATTCAAGAATAGATGACTCACGGGGCCCTTTTAACGTAGAGCATGTCTATTACATCATGAACGCGGGAGGAAAAAAGTCTAATTCCAAGATCGTAGATGTAATCGTGTACGGTCGAAAGGTATTATGGGTGATTAAAAAGCACATGGTCAAGTGTCGAGTTGAATCTGTTATTGCGTGCACTTATTTTGGTTAAATCCGGATGTTTCACTGACCGTGAAACACTACACCAATGACCCTCGTATACCGGCAGATTTTACTGATAATTTTTTACAATGCAATGCGGTAGGTTTCGGAATGCAGTCTTTTTCTCGTCGCTTCCGTTCTTCAGGTTTCTCTCTGCGTTAATTTCACGTGGTTGGGGGGGGGGGGGGGGCGTTACTTTCTTTATATTTTTCCTAAGCGGGGTCTCCCGTCTTTGTACCTCTTGAGGACAGTTTTATTTTGTTTAATTTTTGTCTTTAGGGCTCAGAGCCACCTTAAAAGTCGGTACACACGAAGGCCGCTAGTCCCTGCGACTTGTCCCTGCAACTAGTTCCCTGAAGAGCTTACGCGAAGGGACTGGTCGCAGGGACTTGTCCCAGGAACAGTTCACACGAAGCGTTTTGAGAAACAAGTCGCAGGGACTTGTCCCCAAAAACTCAAACTGGTTTGAATTCGTGGGACTAGTCGCGGGGACCAAATATTAGTCCCTATGACTAGATTGTGGCAAAAATGGCTAGTTTACACCATGGGACTTGTCCCCGCGACTTGTTGCAGTGACTAGTCGCAGGGATAAGTCCCCGTGCGTGTGCCGACGACCTTAAACTGTTGGTAAAATACCCGGAACTTTTGAAAATAAAGGGCGATCTTCCATTCCAATGGTTCATATTTCGTATAATTAGGGGCGCTTTCCATTCAATCCAGAAATTCTAGAACTTTCGAAACAGTCCCAAATGGTATGGAAATCTCCTCGGGAAGTTTCCGGAAAATCCAAAATTGATGAATAAACACTTAAGGCGGGGGTACACATGAAAGCCGTATTTTGGCTGGGTATTATGTTTTTTATGCAAATATCTTGTTTACGTTTCAAGCAATCAAGAATCTCTCTGCTCATCTCACATATCTATGTTTTGGGTTGTTTTGGAAATTTTTTGGTGATTTTTAGTTATATTTGCAGAGAAATAGTTTTTCTCAAAGGATTAGTAAAATTGATGGAAATAGGAAATTTTGAAGATTTGTTGTTGTTTTAAAATAGAGTTTGAAATTAAAAAATTTGTAGACACACTCCAAACAGTTGCCCAACAACCTGGGGTGCCATTGTGCGGTCGGGCAACTGTCTGGTGGTGTTCCATAACCCTTTTTTTCCCTTTCAACCTCTCTTTAAACTTACCAAAATTTCACTTAAATTCACGTGTACCCCCGCCTTAACCTAAAATTTTGAAATTTTCGAAAATTTGGGTATAACTCGCGCGGATGTCCTATTGTCCGGAGATTCCAGAATATACTTTTCCATTCGCCAATGGAAATTTCTAGTAATTAAAGCAATTAAAACCCAGGAAATTTCCGCACCATTTGGAACCCTCTTCAAAAATTCCGAATTTTGGTCGAATGGAAAGTGCTCAAGGTAACTAGCTCTGCCGTGACAACGACCTCAATTTGTTCATTGGTGAAACTTATTTCAGTTACATAATGCGTTATTATTATACCTATAACGCAGTTTGCGACGTCACGCACTCTGGTTTCAAAATGAATCCGTGACCAGAGTGCCGGGATTCATCGGTTCCTTTGATGTACCATGATCCGTGTGATCTTGGATCACTGATCCGGATCCGTATCACACCAAATAGTCTGAAAGCATGTGTACTAAAAGGAACGCACCCTAAAACTCGGAGAAATAATCAAATGCAAGTTTACCTTTCTGCGTTTCTCTGTTGGATTAGCCCTTTCTTACTATGCAGACGTATTTTAAATCTAAACTACTCACTCGGTGAGCATATTCTCAAAGTGTCTAATAGGAATTGAAGGATCGAGCGAATCTCTCATCCATTACCTGAAAAAGTTGTTTGAGGAGGACCAGCGCCCATTGCTCTTTTCAGATTAGGACTGGGAATGAATGACAATGTAGCCAAGCCTTTATTTTTTTCCAATATGGCGGCCGTGTCTTGTAGTTTTATACTCTGCCTTCTTTTCTTGTCTTTCTCGCTCGCTGCTAAGGACGATTTCCACGAAGAATTGCTTCTGAGGCCGTTGAAGACTGGCCAGGTGTATGCACACTTTCAATTTACCACAGTTTGGGACGTGGATATCAGAGATTCGAAAGCTTGTAAGTGCGACTTTCATTTCGCGAGTTTATAAACAACTTAAAACTTATTTGCTGACACTGTTAACCAGATCAGCGTTATCACGGTGTCATATAGAAGGCGAAGTCTGTACGACGAAGACCTAGGGCTGATAATCTCTCAGTGCAGTCCCAATGAAACTTGGTTGTATTATTACATGACTCAAGTTCTACTAGTATACTAATGCAAATGCTGTAATCTGATTGGCTGAGCCATTGAACACTATCAGCCATTAGTAGAATTCTACTAGTATACTAATGCAAATGCTGCAATCTGATTGGCTGAGCTACTCGTATACTATCAGCCATTAGAGTACAGTTGGCCGCCGGTCGTCCAAGAAATGCGATGTTTTTATAGTTTTTCCGAAGTTTTGGAAGGAAATTTAGATGTAAACGGGTAATTAAATTCCTGAGAAGACTAAAACAAGCACTTTTAAGGTTTCTTGACTTTAAAAACATGAAAATATTGAAAAAGCGGGTACGCGCGTAAACAACTGCATATTTGCCAAGGACAGTTCGATACGTTCCACTTTGTTTACGGGTAAAGTTCAATAATGCGTGGGAAAATCATTGGAAACCGTTATTTGCGTTAATTTCAGTTAGAATTCTACTAAAACAATTAGATTATTCGCTCTCGATTTCTATGAGGCGATAGTTGATTCGGCCTTCGGCCTCATCAACTATCACCTCATAGAAATCTCGTGCTCATAATCTAATTGTTAATTAGTAGAATTCTACTAGTATACTAATGCAAATGCTGTAATCTGATTGGCTGAGCCATTGAACACTATCAGCCATTAGTGTTCAGTGGCTTGTTGTGGTCGACAAAAGTGTAACATTTTCTCGTTTCGATGAAGTTTTGAAAGAACATTTAGAAACAAATGAATAAACAAAATTTTCTAGAAGACTAAAAGGAGAGGATTTACAGTTTCTTGAAATATTAAAAAAAGCCTGAACGTTTTGATAGAAACTGATAAGCGTGCGTACACAACTGCAAAAAATGTCAAATTGACAATTAATTCAGTTTGCAACTCTCTAAAGCGTAAAGTTTACAGTACCGCCTGAAACTATGGACCCATCGGGTTGCGGCAAAACCTCGTCTTTGCCGCGTGCTCCCACCTCGCGTCCACCGCGGGTGAAAATATGTAGCACCGCGGTAAAGACGAGTGCGACCGCAATTGAATATATACCGCGGCAAAATAGACGAGGTAATACCTCGGGAAAATAATGTATGTGTATCGTGTAGAGTGGCATTTTTTCATCAACGTTTCATGTAAACTCCATCATAATCCGGAATCAAGAAACACGCTCGATGAAAAGTCGAACGGTTTACATGTACATGCAAATGCGTATCCTCTAGTTTGTTTCGCTCTTCCAAAATCTACATGTGCCATTTTACGAACTGTGGCTACACTGTACGTAGCCGTTTTAATAGGGTTCACAGGGTTTTCTTGATTAGAACAGCAAATGGATGGAGCAGTCTACTACTGCCGTAATCAACAAGGCGTTGATAGAGTGCCATTAAAATACATCTGCTGATCCGTAATCGCGGCAACACGCGCTAACTGCTACCAGTTTCAGGTTAAAATGTCACTCTTCGTCGTCTAGTTGTCGTTGTTTTTTCTTCAAAATCGATGCATTGAAAGTAGTAACGAAACGTCGTGACTTAGTGTTGGAAGCAACAAGTCAGGTCATTGAAAATCAAACGCACAGCATCTTTTGATTTCCGCGAAAGGTCACGCGAAATGTAAAACAATATCCACTTTCCTAGACTGGAGAAAGGTTTCGATTCTCCTTTAAATCAAGTGTAGAAAGGCAATTAATATATTTCCCCGTAGGAATCTTGGCTCAAACTTAAAGGAAGATTACATGTGTTGTATGTCGTCAGGAATAAAGAGCGGTCACCGCTGTAAATTCTTTGTCGGAATCAGTGGAAATCAAACGGGTATGATTCTAACATCTGGAGGTACAGATAAACGAAGCGGCAGAAACTAAGTACACACTGAAATCTCTTATAAAATAAGACATCATACATAAAAATGCGTAGATTGCTATATAACCCTTACTTCCAAAAACCCTGGAATGCAATACGCCCGGGAATACGAAAATAGCGGCATGTCTTTTGTCGGCTTTTCGGAATTTCGTGTCTCAAAAGGAGACTAAAGGTAAAGAAACCTTCCATGGGGCCGGTGAGTTTTTTCCAACATTTTGATCAGAATTATAACAAGCCAAATAAAATCGCAACCACTTCATTTAGCCGCAAATAGAAATAAATAAACCAAAATCTATTTTAACCATTGTTTATTGTGCGCTAAATATACCGTGGGACCAGGCCAATTTCATTGGTTGCCACAAGACAACCTGTCACCGACGCACTCAAGCAAAACGAGGTGAGCTGAGATTTTTGTTTCCGATAAATGGCGGGTTGTTTTTGTGTTCCGTTCGATAATTCCTGCTTTCACTTTGTGCTGTAAGTTATGTTAAGTTATGTTATGTTTGGAGTGCTGTTATTAAAAAGCCGATGAAGGTTTCTCTTATTCACGGTTTGCTTTTCTTGAAACAGGTTCCACGAATAACAGTAGAATTTACATATTCTTACATGTAATAAAGCTTCCTGTATACGATCTCCATCGGCTGCAAAACTTGGACCAGAAAAAGTCTGATCGCTGTGTTCATGACAGCTATACAAGAACGAGGCACAAAAAGCAATGGCAGTTTTTGTCATTCACCGATCGGAGTTGACCCGGTTTTTGTAACGCATATAAACAGACAAGTACGGATGATATTAATATGGCAACAAATTAATTTGAGTTGAATTATCCTGGTTTCTTTTAATCGAAGTGGATTTCAGAGCCATTCCAGCCTTTCGCATTTAGTCTTCCCGATCGTTTGCATGATGCGTGGACATGATGTCAGATCATTTAGCGAACCCGTGATGTCGCGTTCTTCTTGGCAAACGGGAATGCATATAACACAATCTCGTAACTGACATGATCCTGACATGGATAATTGGCTTTATCAAATGCTTCTTTGTGATAAAAATGCGGAGATCGAAGCTGAACATTCAAGCATGCTTTGTCGCGAAGAACAAAATGCTATTCAAACTTGACGCGTCTTCTTTACCGAGGTAATACCTCGTCCAAAATGCTGCCGCGGTGGGACGAATAGCGTCCTCGGGTTTGCCTAGGTAAAGACGAGGTTGAGTGCGGGAATACCGCGTCATTGACGCGTGGAAGCCCCGCGGCAAGAACGCGGGAAATGGGTCAATATCTTCAGGCGGTACTGTAATACTAACCAGAAATAATTGGAATCGTTATTTGAAGGAAATTTCAGCTAGAATTCTACTAAAACAATTAAACTATCACCTCATAGAAATCTCGAGCTCATAATCTAATTGTTAATTAGCATCACCCAACTAGTGGACTAATGCAAATCCTGCATTTTTATAGTCCTCGAGCGCCATCAAGCGTGACGCTTTCTTTTGTTTTAATGCAAAGAAATATTTCTTCAACTTACATTTGCTAACTTTCTTATTGCCATTTCTGTCCGACTAGTTCAGTTGGGTGATACTAAAACAATTAGACCTCCGCCCTCAAGGGCCACAGGTCAATAGCCCATTTGGCTTCGCCTCATGGGCGATTGACTCGTAGCCCTTTCGGGCTATGGGTCTAATTGTTAAATAGTTCAAGGGCCCAGTGGCTCATTAAATCAACCAATCAGATTGCACTGTTGACGATTCAGTATTTTCCAAGTATATCGGGGGCTGCTACTTTCGTAATTTTAAGCACTTAGTAGATTTCAAGGTTATTAATCTTGCTGACTGGTGCATGCTAAACAATGTTTATCCCTGACATGGGTTAGTAGATTAACAAATGTATTAGCCCAGTACCCATTGATTTAGGCTTAAAGGTATCTTTTCCAACAGTGATAGATGTACAAGTCATGATATTTTGTGTATTTTTTATCCTAGTTTCCCACTACAACCTTTTTCCCAAATCCTTTGGTCAGATCATCAATCAATACTCTGTAGAAGAGTTGCATTTGAGTCTCACTCAAGGACAGTGGCAGCATGAACAGTGGGGGTATCCTGTGACGTCTGCACCTCCAGGGGCTGAGTTATGGGTGTGGTTTCAAGACAAAGTGAAAGACAGGTACTCTTCTACCATCGTTTGCATCTAAGGGACTGAACACATCATTAACGAACATGATCTAAACAGGTTTTCAAATGCTTTCTGATTTGTCAAAAATCAATTGAAGTTTGGCAAATTAGAAAGTTTTGTGCCCAAAGTCCAACAGAGTTGGTATTGTTTTATCAAGTTGTGAAAATGTCTGCAATAAGTATGAATGGAACTTCAAGCTAGGAGTTTCCAGACAAAGGAAATTGATCTTTGAAGTTTCCTCTGTACCTATATAAGTCAAATTAGTACTTTGACAACTCAATAAAACAACGCAAGCTGTACTGTCATTTTGGTGCAAAAGTTTGCATTGTGGTCTGCTAAACTTCAAATGGTTGATGACGAATCATGCATAAATTTGATACCCAAATAGATCACAATTTTTGTGATGTGTTATTTGTGATGAAATAACACTAAATTGCACGGTTAGCCCTTTCAAAAGTTAATAAACCGCAAATATGTCCTCTTAGTTTCAAATACAAAGATTTTTTTTTCCAACAGAGTTGATGAAAACTGGTCTGGTTTAACCCAAGCACTATCTGGTCAATTTTGCGCATCACTGAATTTCATAGACAGTAAAACAACCTCAAGTCCCAAGCTTTCTTTTAGAAGAGAAGGTGTTGCTTCTGTTGCTGGTACAAACAACTCACTGTTAAGACATGCTGCCTTGCCAAGGGAACTAGTGTGTACAGAGAACCTCACTCCATGGAAAAAACTGTTGCCTTGTGACTCCAAGGTAATTGTATAGAGCATATTACACAGTGGAGGGACGATATGAATTTTCAAGTGGTAAATATTGTTTTTTAGCACAAAATATAATCCATATCTTCAAGCCATGGTACAATTTTCTTTTTATTAATACTATAGAAAGACTAAATGTCTGCTGGAGTAAACGTAAAATCTGTAAATAGTGACAATTCTGATGCCACTGACTTGAGGTTTTAATCCATAAGTTAAAGTCAAAGCACACTGGCAAAACGCACTTTGAATTCTCTTTTTCATTACTATGTTTGCTGTTTTTTATTTTACCAGACAATATCAGTAATTTTTTTCTGTCTTTGTTACCTTTTGAGAGAAAAAATTGTCCAACGTAGAGTCATAATACCACAAGGACAGCACAGTGTCTCGTCCGCTCAACAAAGTCCTGTTCAGCGTGGTTTATCCTTGGATGGGCAACCAAATATGAATACCCCGTGTTGTAATAACTCCTTTTTTTCCTTTTTCTTTTTTTTTCTTCCTTTTCCAAGGCGATATTAGTGACTATTAGTTCATGTGAAAATCTAGTCCATGTAGATCATTCCTGCAGTGAGATATTGAGTACTTGTGTTAAATTCAAAGAATAACTACCTTGATAGGGTGCAATTGGCTGTAAAACGACCTTGGGCAGTGCGATGATGTTTGAAACCCGGGGGGGGGGGGGGGAGGTCCTATATGAAAAGGTCGGGATGCTCATTATCAAGGGTACAAATCAAGGATTCTGGTCTCACTTAGGGTGTTGTTGACAAAACGTCACCATTCTTAGTTGGCAAAGTATCTTTTAGGGTGCACTCAAAGAAATAATAACTAGTAGTAATCAAAGATTAGGAGTGCATTCTCCGCCTGTGATAATAGTTGTCTGTTGCTGAAATCATTATCTTTATGTGAACGGCTGAAGTTTTACTGACAAAGTCCACTATTTTTGTTCTGTGGTTTTGATTTCCTCGTTATTGATTTTCCTTGCTAATGCGATTTTGATATGACCTTTGATGACACGTTGCGTGACGGCTCCAGTTTCGGTAAACTCACAATTTCATGGCATCAACACGTCTCATTCTCACTTTTACTGGTAATGTTTAGGCCTAAAGGCTAATTTTTGAAAAGGATAGTTTTGTTACTTCTAGTATTCTGAGCTGGAAGCACTAATACCAGCTAACATCTGTAACATTTGCTCTCGCGTTTCAGGTTATTCGTGGTTTATCGTAAACAAACTCCTGGACAAACTCCGTGCGACTGGCAATAATTATTAGATCCCACGGTTAACATCCCAAAGCCAAGGCGATGAAAAGTCGTATTCGTGAACAGAAAAAATACGGTCGTCCGTCCCAGCTATGTAAAAAAAGCACGTTATCTCGCATCCTGACCAAACAGGCCTCGCTCGGTCCAGAATCAAAACTTCTAGAAATGAGCGATCGCGAACAAATCGTCTCGTATACACATGCTTTGCAATGATGTAATTTGTTTTCGCCCGGCCAAAAAATCTCACGCCGTCTGCATTGGGACTGCATTCTCTTTTTTGTCGAATGCAATCAGAGTGAAAAACCTGTTCAAAGAAAACCTCAAAAAAACCACAAGGGAGAACAAGCATGACGTAGCAGACCAACACGAAAACGAGGCTCAAAACCCCTGAAAAAACTTAGAGGGGTGGCCAATTTGCAGTCTTCACAAAAAATCTCGATTTCTCGCGCCTTCGAGACAAGATTAGGATGCGTTCTCTCGTTCCTCGAGAACGCAATAAAAGAAACCCTCTCATTTTTTTCTGCTGATATCTCAACTGCGGAACTCAGGTCTACAAGTGCGTGAAAGGTGGCTAGAAATCAAACCTATATCATTAAAAGTGGTATCTTTTAGGGGTCTAATGATGCTTGAGCAATGCCCACAGTAGTCTTCTTTAGGAATAAAATTCAAATTTTCCTATGAGCATCCCTTACCTTCTCATATGAGAGCCCCCCCCTGGCGGGCCGAATGTCTAATGGGTGACCTAGTGATGGAGTGAAATCGTCCAACACTACAGCTTAGGAAATATTTTCCAAGTTAAAGAGGAAGAAATGAGGCCATCAATATCATCACTAGTGTGGAACCGATACGGAAAATATACATGTAGCACTCAGGTCCTAGATGTAGCTTTGAATGAGTGTTTTGAGAGGTGTATTTTCTAGTTTCTTCTGTCTTCAGTTGGTTTACATTATTACCTCTTCCTGTAGTAATTTGAGCTGTTATTTTCGAGATTACAGTTTAAGTGCAATCTGTAGTAATTGAAATAAGAATTTATTTTTTCATTCCATTTTGTAAACCCAGTTTTACCACAATTGTTACTAATCTCGCAATCTGATTGGCTAATTTGCCATGGTCGATGAGAGTCCATATCACGCTGCCCGCGTCATTGTGTCACGCAATGCCTTTTTCAGCTCGCGCTTTGAAAAAAAGCCATTTTCTTTGACGTTGATTTGTGGTAAAAACAAATTGAAATGCGCTTAATCGTGCTCTAAACTCTTATTGTTAACGAGTACGCGTCATTGCTCATTTCCCAGACATTTTTTTCGTATTGTTTCTGTATGTTGAGCGAGTTTGCAAAAGTTTTTGAAAGGGAAGTATGACGCGTACAAATAGCTCATTTGCATAATGCTGCACCTCGTGAGTCCACAACATTTTGACCGCTGTGATGACGCGTATCGTTGTCGATAAGAGTACATACCACGCTAAACCACATTCGATTTGTTAATTTTACTACTTTGCACCTACATGTAGAAATCCATTTTTTTTTTTTTCATTTGAATAAATTTGACAGGTCCTCACTGTTAAACAAAACACTCTCACCCTTACTGACTGCTTGTAAATGTCTGAATTTTCACCCTACTCCTCCTCCTCTGGAACTGTCTTTATAAAATGATGATTGTAATGATAGTGCTTTATCCATGTATGAAACTGGTTGAATTCATATCCTCATAAATTTTTTATGGTTTTTGCAGGCTGGTTTAACTACATTGTTTTACTCATTGCTGCTATACAGTGTGAGTTACCACTCTCTAGCAGTCCATCTGCGGCCAATTTGCCAGGTTTGTAATCTTGACTAGAAATTTAACTTAAAGGACCTTAGTCAGCCACACCTTTGGGTTTGTTAGCTATTATGTTTTATTTGGAGCATGTCGAAATGAAGGAATCATTGTGAAACTACTAAACATAGTTATTGAAGAAATTAAACATACTTTCAGAAACAATACTTGCAGTAAAGCAATAACATTTCGCTTCACCATGCAATATCAATAATTTTGATGCCATCAACAATGACGGAGGCTGATTAGGATTCAAGGAAATTTTGCAAAATTAAACTCACAAATAATAGTCAAGATTATGTTCTATTCGTAAGATTGGGGGATAAACAGCTAGCCTAGAACTATGCCAATTGAAATACTCAGACACTTTCCTTTGCCCTGAAACTCTTGAACTCTTATACTTTGATAAACACTCCAACTCGTTATTTGAGGACACTAGAGACATAACAAAAATTAATCAGATGTCAATCAGACATTGGTTCAGAAACTGCGTTTACAAACAGCTATTCTCACTGATAATGATACAAATTTTCAGATTTTATATTGGGAAATTACATCTAGTTAGTATTATTGAGTCCATAACACTCAATAATTTACACCTCTCAATACAGATTGTGAATTTTCAAACAGTATAGTCTTTGACACGGTTCCAAACGCTATCTTGAGCTGGGTATTACACTGGTTTAGTACATACTAAAACAAATATGTACCCCAGTGGATGATATTTACCTCCCGTTAGGTGAATAATTTATTGTCAGTTTTAGTTATGTACTACCTACAATGGCTTGCACTGCATACAAAGAGCTTGTTAACATTCATGTCAAACTCTGTTGATCACTGATTGCCCAGGATTGCTTTTCAGGATCCAAGCTGCTCACAGTTCTCTGTAGAGCTAGTGCAGTCATTATCCATGGTGCTTGATCCTTTGTTAAGAGGAGGATCTAAATTTGGTAAGTACCAGTAATATATCAAGAACAGGAGACTGCATTTTACCACATTTCCAAACATTAAGAAGAGAGTGGAAAATATAATGCACAGCAGAGTAAATTAAAAAAATCTTTGTTGAAAATGTTGTAAAAAAATGTCTAAAATGTTTGAAATGCACCCATCTTCTCAATCCAAATGGAAATTAGAAAACAGAGAAATAACATCATAATTGACTTGACGCTAATTGTGATCAAGTATCCAAACAGAGTCACAATAAGTCTTGTTATAGACATCTTGATAAAACTGAGTAAATATTAATCGATCTGTCATGATATATAACAAGCTACTAACTACTTTGTTACAATTTCCTTTTTTAGACTGGTCCTTCAAGAAGTTTTTTGGCCGTGCCATCAAGTCCTCATGTCCTCTTGCCACAACCAGCAAGGTTTATGTTGATATAAGCAGTAACAAGGTATGTTAAACTAATGAAATAACAAATTATTCATTACATTTATTGCATTAAGTTAGTACAGTACTATAATCACTGAGGTATAGAGATATAATTATCGCGTCTGTCTAAAAGACCGAGCAGTGCATGTATGCAACAAATTCAATGACTGAATAATTTTCTGAGTCAGTTTCAATGTCACTGGAAAGAATGATGTAGCTATATGCAGAAGGGGATCTTGTGTGACTGCCCTTTGTAACTATAAACATATTTAATAACCATTTTTCTTGAACTTGCATTACAGAGTGGTTCAGAGTTTACTGTGTCTCCAGATTTTTCAATGATAACGAGACAAGTGACACAACAGCATCAACAGCACTTTGCCATGTATGATGTTAAGCAAATGTGTAAGTTTTATGTCAAGGTTTAGTGTGCAAGCAGCAAAGTGTGGTATTCCTCGCAAAAGGATACAAACTTGGACATTTATATTGGTGATATATCACTGTCCAGATCTGATAACTGTCTCTGATTGGTCACAATTGGTATCTTGAATTAGGAAGCAAAGTTATTGGAGGCGTTGCCATCCTTGTTGCTTACTTGGGCTGACAGTATTTGCTGTAAAAGCTGCCCCTTTTAAGTTCATCAAAAAACGTATTCTGAATTTATACTACTCATAAAAATGTTTATGCTGTTCACATCACTTTGGCATAATTTGATCAACAGTTACATTATATAGAAAGCTATAATGTCACTTGTTTTGTGCACTCTGAAATTTTGCAGAACTAATGTTATGAAACTTGGTGTTAATCTTTGTGGAGTTACATTGATCATGGAAAGATCAAACCACTTAGACTAAACTGTGTTCAGAACTCTTGCCCTAGCTTCTTTGTAGGAAACCTAGTTGCCAGACAAATTTTTATTCATGATCTGACTGAAACAATCACATAATTGAGAGCCACAAGCCTAGGGCATTGTCACTGCCATTATAGAATAATAGATGATCTTGTTCTCATATTTGGTAACTTTGTTGGTTGTAATAATTAGAGGACAGTTATGTAGCCTGCAAGCAGGCTCTTCTGTTTGGGCTGGGGGTGAGAGCAGCAAAGCTGTGAGAGATATGCATGTGTTTCTAAGCCCCCCACATTTTTCTTACACTTGCATTCCAAAGCAAAAAGCCAGAAACAGCACTTGAGTGGAAAAGCCAGACACAAGAGCCTACTCACAGGCTGAGATTTATGCTACAGTAAGGTGCGGTGGCTTTTTGATACCTAGGCTTTGTGTAATGAGATGTCTTGTTTTTGTTCTTGCTGTAGTCAACTCCAGTGGTTCAGAATCAACTCTTAATGTGGTGTTCAAGTGGAAGAAGAGAGCTGCTCAAGGTCACAGAACTCAGTTATAATCAAAATATTATTTAAGATTGTATTAACTCAAGAATTATCCTTGAAAATTGTTGTTTCTTTGTAGTCCATACTTTTCAATCACTTGGAACATGGAATGGGATGGGGCGGGATTGTTTAACAATTTGATTATAATTCAGTGATAATCAAAATAATAATTCAGATTGTGTTAACTCAAAAATTATCTTAGAAAATGATTTTGTTGTTTGTAATCTGTACTTTTTAATCACTTGGAGCATGGAATGGGATGGGGCGGGATTGTTTGACAGTGTGATCCGGCAAAAACCTAAACAAAAAAGAAAAGGGTATTTAAATACCAGAAATTAAAATATGTATTGAAATATGAACATGTAGGTCAAGAAGGAGTTGTATGATCATTCCTCAGTGAATATGAATTACCGGTATTGGAATTATTTGCTTTGCTTGCTGTTTCTCTTTGTTCTGCGTAATATTGATGATGATCTCTCCAACAGGTATTGCTCCTCAGCTTTATGCTCAGAGATTTATAACAGGTTAGTAAGTACAGACAACAAAATATGCTCTTATTTTAAATTAAATTATATGCCTAGTTAGTTAGTGCAGATGAATCTGTCATCATCCTTGCAGCATGCAAAGATAGACAGGTAAGATTGCTGGGGATGAGTATATTTTGAGGTCGAGCCAGTGGATTGTGAATTTTGCTTGCTCGAATGCCAAGTCAAGTTTTTGGCCTAAAGGACAAGCTCAAAAATTCGCTTTCTTAGCACCTTTTCTTAATAATAGTGTAATTGAGCCAGCTCTGATGAAATGATTATCTGCAAACTTCTCAGTGTATATAATATGCCAATGTAACAAAAACGTTCTCAGTCCACATCATTCCCATGACTTCCTAAAACAGATGATGGAATGTCATTTAGTTCGCTGGGATAACCTTTACCCCTGCATGCTAAAAGTCCCCTAGTCCCCCAAAGTCCCCTATGATTTCTTTATCGCCTTTTTCTTAACTTTTGTACTAAAACAGTATTTTGTGATTTTCTCTTCCTTGTAACCCACACTGTTTTACCTTTTTTCAGGGTATGGCGAGGAGAAGGGTGGTATCACATCCTTAATACACAATGACCACCCCACGGATCCCCTGCCAGTAGTTTACTTTGCTACCTTCCCATGGTTCCTCAGGATCTTCCTGCACACTTTAACCATCAAGAGTGCTGGCAAGGACATTGAACCTGGTAAGAACAAAACTGGCTAAGTGTTCTGACTCCTGTTTATGTTTGTTCCTTGCTGGCAATTATAGGAGCCTTCTTATCTCAAATTTAAAAGAAAAGGTCCACTTTGAATGCACAGAATGAAGAGCAACACGCAAAAGAACTGCTTCAAAGGGTTGTAGGTAGAACACGAGAAGAATTTGTAAATCACGAGCCTAATTCTTCGAGTGATTTTCCCATGGGTTTACCGGCACAATAACCCATAGCTGATTGACCAATCAGAGCGCGTGCATTTATTTGGTTATTATATAAAAGGTAATAAACTATGCCCCGTGAAAGAACTGCTCAATAGCTTTTATTTAAATGGTCACACACTAGGGTGTGATCCACAGACTTAAAAGCTAGAACCTCATTGTACAGCATAATAAACAGTACCACATGAAAGTACTGCTCAATAGCTTTCTTAAAAGTTAGAACCACCTTGTACAGCATAATAAACAGTACCACATGAAAGTACTGCTCAATAGCTTTCTTAAAAGTTAGAACCAACCTTGTACAGCATAATAAACAGTACCACATGAAAAGTAGCACTCAATAACTTTCAGTTGAATGGTCACACACTCCCGTATCTCCACAGCATATAAACGTTACAACTACTTTATAGAGCTTAGTAGACATGTACCGCATGAAATTACTGCTCAATAGCTCACGACACACTGTGATGGCCATCACAGATCTTCTCTCCATAAAAGGGCCACAATGTTGTTAGTCTTGAGATAACCCAGCTTGATTTCCATACTCAGACTGTTTCTGTCCCTTATGGAATGCAATGTTATTGTAAAGAGGAAACAAAAAACAACAAGACGGGAAAGTTTTAGCCATGTTTTTGCTTTTTGTCTAGATGTAATTCACGTGACTCCAGCAAAGGATCGTTTGAGGCCTTACACTCTGGAAATGCTACTGACCTTACCAGCAAACTCTGTTACAGAACTGAGCATACAGTTCCACAAAGGATTCCTGAAGTGGACCGAACATCCTCCAGACGCCCATCATGGCTTCTACATCAGGTAAACTGTACTCTCTCTAAATCTCAAGTTGTTTTTTTTTTGTCATTCCTACGGTAACTCTTGTAGGTGCAACTCCATAGAGAACATTTTCCAATAGGCGAAGTACCCGATTTCCGGAAAATGTCACGACAACATTTACGGCGTTCGCTATTACTAGTGCTATTTTGTGATTGGTTACTAATAGTCGGTAGTCCTTCGTGTGCTGGTCCACCCGACTGCTGACGGCTCTGAGCGAGTGTTTCCGTGTGTTGTCGAGAAAACTGTCAACACTCGTCATACTAACACGCTGAATTTTTGCCGTTTTCTTTCAGTTCTGCCGTGATTTCTACAAACCTGCGAAACCCACGGAATTACACTGGACCTTCACGTCAATCATCTCTTCTGTTTCCTAGGTAACCTATATAGCATTTTCAATTTCTGAAACACTGCTGGTAATGTTCTCAGGTCTTTTTCGCCGTCTAATTATATTTTTATCGGAGGAGGTGGCGTGGCCGAGTGGTTTAGGGCGCTGGATTTGAAATCTGGAGGTCTCTGGTTCAAATCCTTCACCCTACCACTATCTGGATTTGTTCTCGGTAGTCCCGAGTCGCGTTGTGCAAATAGTCAACTGGTCAGCCTCCCACCAGTAAGGATTCTTAACACTTTATGTTCTATTTAAAATATTTGTTTATTTATTTACAGTGTCCCCAATTAGTACAACAACAGTGCTAAATACATACATTATTGTTTTCTTTTTATCTAGTCTTGAGACCGCCCCAAAGGAGGAGGTATTTCTTCGTCTCCACACAGAAATTCTTCTAATCACCCTCCCCACCCCTGACTTCAGTATGCCATATAACGTCATCTGTTTGGCTTGCACGGTAGTAGCCATTGCATTCGGTTCGTTTCACAATCTTTCCTCGCGGAGATTCGAAGCTGTGGACCCTAAGAAAAATCCTGGTCCCATTGGCAAGGTTAAAGCTATGTTGGCAAAGTTAAAAGGCAAGATATTTGGGAAGAAGAAGGAAGAAGTTTCCGAGGAAAAGAAAGAAAATTGAAAACTGTGCCGTATAAGTTTGAAGGAGTTAAAATGGTCGATGTCTGTCACGAGTCAATCATTACAGTAGCGAACCAATCAGATCTCGAAGCACCACGTGACCAGCGGCAAGCGCGGGAAAAGTCGGGCAAGCCATTTACATGTATGAGTGGTATCGGTTCTGCACGTGATTGGCTGAAGAGACAATACCTTTGTGCTGATTGGTCAGTGAACGTGACATGAGGGGGTTCTGTGAACCAATCATGAGCTGTGGATATAAACATTTGTCTCTTCAAGATGCATAAGACCTAATGACAACTGCGGTAGTCATTAGAAAGAGATCTGGAACAAAAGAACAAAGTCAGGAAAGATCGAAGTATATTAATAAACCTGAATGAAATCGGGAGAAACTGACTTTAGGCCGTGACGCTCGGATAATATATTGCCTTTCAAATCGTTCAGGCTGAATTTAATTGCAAGATAGTCTTTTTTTGTGTGTATTGTCCTTGCAAAAAAAGGAAACAAAAAACGCGCCGAAAATCTGAAAATCAGAAAGAGAACTTGCCACCGGGTTACACACAAAAGGAACTGCTTTGCAGTCTTAAATAAAACTATAAAGTAAAGTAGAATATAAAATAAAACCCGCCTGAGAAGCATTATTAGAGGTAGACCTTTTCTGCAAAGAGAAAGGCACCAAGAGAAACCCGAAACCTGTAGAGATAAAAAAAAAACGTTTCTTCCCTGCGAACAAGAAGATTGGCTCAAAATAACATCTGTGAAGTTGTCAAGAGACTGATGTCTAAATTCGAACGAAAACAATTATTTGTTTCAGCTGTTTGAGTGGCATGCCTGTGAACTAGCTTGGTGTAGCTAAGTGCATGTTCCACTATAAACAAACATTTGACATTTTCCAGAGCGAACGTAGAGATAAATAAACAATAGCCTTCATTTGGCGCGAAAATATGCTCGGATATTTGTCCATGAACACTATCTTTTTGGAGAAGCGAACCGTTTTCCAAGACCGAAGCTCGAAGAAAACTGTGAGCTTTGAGGACAAATATCCGAGCATATTTTTTTTGTCAAATGTGGGCAATTGTGTTTATTATCATACAAATATTTTTCGCAACGTGTGAGATCTGAAAATTGGGAAATATCACTCAGATATTGTCTAGTTCCCTTTGTCTCGTTTTAGGGAAAACAATCACCCACACTATGCAACCCTTTATTGCCCTGCAAATTATAAATGCCCAAAATGGAAAAAGAACACAACGCCACTGTTTTACAATGAATTCGTTAACCTCAGTGAAACAAATCATGCATAGCCCGCGCCCGCACTTCCTAACCTGTGGTTATTACTAGTCATACAAATATTTTTCGCAACGTGTGAGATCTGAAAATTGGGAAATATCACTCAGATATTGTCTAGTTTTAGCTGAGGCATATTAAGTCACGTTAGACCAATCGTGTGTGAGCGAAAAATATTTGATGGATTATAACTACGGTTATACAGAATGGTGATAGTCTTGCTGAAATGGACACCGTAAGTTGATTAAGCCCCAGGCCTTCCCCCGGCCGTTTCTTCAAGATAATGAACCAAGCCAAAATATGAGCAAGGAAAAAAAGTTTATTTGGAGGTAGCTATTGTAGGAATAGCGTAAAACACCGGTTTTATCTGCTTCCCATGTCGCGTCAAGCACTGAAGTTGATATTATCGATTGCTGACTTGAACAAGCTTATTTGCTCGGCAATACCACCTCCCTCCCCCGCAGAACTTTGCAGTGCATCAATCTTCTGTTGGTATCAATCAACATGGAAACCCTCTCGTGTATGTAGTTAGCTTTTTGTAATAAAACTCCTTGTTAAAATGCAAACTATCTCTAAGTGTGGACTGACGCTCACTGCTTATATTTTAAGTGAGATAACGAGGCTCCATTCTTCACCTTCTCGTTCACTCACTGAATGATCCTCATAGCGCCGGCTGGCGCAAAGGGCGGTAACAAGGCACGGTACTCTTGATTGTGCTTATTTGTTTATTTAGTCTTTATTTAAACACGGTTTTTAGAACTTCGTCAGCTTAAAAACGTTTAAGTTTAAGTTAGTGGTCATATGATAAAATGCTATGTTTATCATATGACCCGTACGGCCCCGCGAGCAATTTCCTTGGAAAACCATAAGAAAAAAGGTCCCGTATGAGGGCCATACGCGTCAAAGTGATAGGGCCAGAAAAACGCGTACGGCCCTACTAGAAATGCGTACGGCCCCGGCAAAAACAATGCGAAACAATTTTGTTGCTAAAAAGTGTTTCCTTGAAAATGAGTGAAAGCGAACATTCCGACAGTGAGTTCTATTATCCCGGTGAGCTTTCGGACATCTCATTTCAGTAGGCGTTGAAATTGCCTCAGGAACTCTGCTTCCCTAAAGTCGCAAGGCAGACTGTTCCAAAGAATGGCGCCACTATAGCTAAAGCTATTTTTATAATAGTTTGTGCGTGGCAATGGAACATTTAGTTTATTCTTAGAGTCCCTTAGGTTATATGCGGTTTCACGCCTCTCGAATTTAGAACTTAGACATTCTGGAGCCACCCGTGCAGAGACTTGTAAACCATCGTAGCTCTTTGCTCCGAAATAGATGGTCAGTGCAAAGTTCATGCAGTTCTCGTTTTCTACGAGAAGATTTTTAATAGGACTCGTGCACTGTAAAAAGTTATTCGGAAGAGGCCTTATGAGCCTCGATCATCCTTCAACTTGTTGGGATCGATAACGGAGTCTGGGAACGAGTCACAACGGTACGTCAGCAACAGAAAATCCCGTCCCTGACCCGGCTACGGGACCTGGGCATCAGGAAAGGCTGGCTATGGAGACACATGATTTGACTGGCCAATAGTTAGGACTTAGATTTTAACTGAACTCGACGCTGGTTGCTTTCCAGACGGTGTATGACATTTGCAGACTGCAGACTACATTTAGGCCTAAATAACACTCTGGTTAGCCTGAATAGCACTCAGGCTAGCCTGTTTACGATTAGCTATCAGTGATGGAAATAGGAATGCAATATTTAGTTAAAAAGTCTACAGTCTGCAGTCTGCAAATGTCAGACACCGCTTTCCCGGAAGTATCCATTAGTTTATTTCTAATTAGAATCGTGCAATTAGAGCAACTTTCTCGTCCCCAGAGCAGCCTGTCCATCTTAACCGACGGAGCCTTGGCACGAGGAATTTCTCAAGGTTCCACCGTTTAGAAAGACTGGTGGCTCTGGAAACGAGAACGTTAGAGCTCTTACGAGCATTATCAGATTTTACCAACAAAATTCTGATCTGAATTAGCATGAAAATATTTTAATATGCAGAGTAAAGGGATGGCGACGTAGGAGAAACTCGACTGATTCCCGTTTCGGAAATGTACGAGGGCTTGATGCGGCAGGGCAATGTAAGTGCACGCACGGGGAATACACTGGGGATGCACGAGGAAAGTTCGGATGAAGGTGTAACGAGGCTTAAACCACTGGAAAAACCGTGTACGATCAAAACTTGCCCTACGTAACGAGGAAAACACATGGAGGATTATTCCAGGAAAGCGGGAACAGACTCATGGACAAGCGGCATCAGGAGTCAAGTGGCCCTTTGGAAATAAGAGAGAGCACGTCCCAGAAGAGACTAGTAATGTAAGGGTAAGCAAGGAGAATACATGGGGGAAAGTATGAGAAGATGATCGAGAAACACACGGTCTAATTCACCAGGAAATAGATGGGTGCACTGCCAGAGAACTCAGGAGGGAATGCACTCCTGAAGTCACGGGTAATGCATCGGAAAGCGCGAGGGAAAATGGACAGGCAACATAAGGGAGAAAGTACAAGGACATGAAAGGCATGGAGTAATTATGCACGAGCAAATTCATGGTTGAACTACCGGCAAAGCAGGAGAGAACGCACTGGAAACGCATGGGGGAAGGCACGGGGTTGTGTGTCCGCTCAGGGTTGGGCGTAAGAATCAGCCAAAGTTAAGTGCTAATTGTATGGTTAGGGGCCTGGGAACGAGGGTAAATACGGGAGAACTCGCATGGAGCTCACGGACTGAACACACTGAAATGCATTAGGGAACGCCTGGTATAACGGATTGGCACTGGAGAAAACGGATAGGGTACGCACTGGGAGTGCACAGAAAACAGATTGGTGAAAATCAGTGAAATCACACGGGAAACCCGAGGGGAACCCAAGGGGAACGCATGAAGAATAAAGTAAAATGAATTAGAAAATAGCCAACAGTATAGTGGTATACATAACTTTATTTTAAAACTGTCAGAAATTACTTCAGTATTACATAAGGTGTAGTGTATCGCACTAACTCCTACTGGCCATCTAAATATTTAGAAAGTAACTAACTTACAAACTACAGCTATGCAAGAATACAATAAAACAATTAGACGCTGCTTTTCGAGGATTCCATGCATGAATTCAATAAACAATGACAACAACAATAACATAGGAACGAACCCAGAATTCATGGGCAATAATCGGAATCGGTCGGCCCAGGATTGGTGTCAGCAAAGTATTAGATGTCAGAAAAATGTGGGTTTTGGCAGAAGTTAGGTGTTAGCCAAGGGCTATTTTTAGGGTTAGACTTGTGAAATGATGGTTTATGAAAATTGAGGAATGAGGGAATACTTGGACGACGCTCGGGGAATACAATGGAACACACTGGTGTAACATGAAGAAACGGATTAAAATTATTGAAACCTTTAAAAACAACTGTATATGTAAATTAACATATCCTGTTTAACACAATTTTCGAAGACAGGATCGCGGCTAGCGGGGAAACGTGGCGGGATATTCCTCTATCACCACCTTTCCCACACCAACACACATTCATAGACGTACGGGGGCAACTTCGGACTTGGGGGTAGAGCTGTGACCTTCTTGTTTGCCCGAAAAAAATACGAAATGTCCGACTGAGTGAGTGTTGAATTTAGGATGTAAACGCAGTCAAATTTCACGAAAAACAAAAAACGTTCAAATTTTTTACAATTCTCAGAATGAAACTGTTATAATTCCAAAAGTAGTTGGAGAGGGCCCATTCTTTGTCGGGAGCCTGAAGGGCTGCGGTCCATTGACTACCGTGGCGTCTTCGATGCGCCAACGATTCTTCAGATCAGCAACAGATACAAATGATACGCTTTACACGAGACAACTTTAAAGATAAAATATGAAAGATCATACAAATCAAATCTCTTAAGAAAGCACTAGACAGCCTACAGACTCTTGGTCGGACGCCTAAACACACAGGTGTTCATAAAAAGTAACTAACTAGAAACTTTATTTACCAGTTTTGGAAATGCCAACAGCATCATTTTGTAATGCTTTCTCTCAAGTTTCGTTCCCGAATCATGAGCGTTTTGCCTGAAAAATTACATAATTTCCTTATAGCTGGGGAACTGCGCTTCCAGCTCGTAAGCTTATGCACACATCACTCCATACGTCCTCAGTTGAAGCGAGACATCAAGAAAACAGATAACTTATAAAGAAATAGGATATTGCAGCCTTTTGAACTCTTTTAAACGCTGGACGATCCTTAAGATCTATCAGAGAAGCCGTTAGACCCTCTTGACGCACCAAGACTGAGGCGCGAATCAAAAATGGGAGCAATGGATTAAATAAATGCAAATTATGCTGGTAATTTATTCATAATAGTCTCACACCTCATCTGCTTTGCTCAAGAATACACGCGGTCAAGTTGAGAATTTGTTGAACAAATTTCGACGTCTTTTGTCCTTCCCTCCAAACAGGACCAAGTAGGCAATATGAAATTGCAACGAGAGTCAATCCATTTTAATGGCTGGGCGTGGAACAACAAAGGATATTCAACTTGCACTGAGGAGGTAAGCGAGCGACTTGCTGTCGCTTCTTGTACTGCCTTATACAAACACTCGCATTTCATGCAATTTGCTACATGTTTCCAGTGAAAAGAATACTATGTCCGACTTAATAGAGTTTATTTAGAATTTAATCTTTCCTTCCTGTGGTTTGGAATCTAAAAGTTGCGAGGAGTAAATTCTATCATCATTTTCACATTTGATCCTCCATAAACTCCATGTTTTGTATTCATTGAGCTATATCAGTTCATTAAAATATTTCGTTTAATTCACGGGTAAACTATTAATTTTATGATTTACGTTTACTTCGTCACAAAAAGAGCTATAGCCCGACGTATTTTTCTATGCGTTACAGTCTTTCGTGTTTTCCCTCACGTCGCGCGTGTGACTCGCGCGTGTTCACGTAACCAACGTCCTAATTTATAGCCAGTTTGTAAGTACGCTTTATTAATCATTTAGATTGAAAAGATGCATGGCCCAAAGATGGAAGGACGAGATGCAAACGGCGATCTTGACATAATTGGTGAGTTTTAATATCTTGTTGTTATGGGAACCATCACTTGTTTAAGGTTGTAAAGGTGCGCGGGAATTACCCTAATCTTTCAGCCCAGTCAATTTATCGTTGTATTTCTAAACATGTAAGCTTAAGAGAGTTTTATAAAGACGATTCCTTTGCAATTTTGGAACTAACAAGACTATTATTGATTGATTATTTCACCATCGAAAAGATGACACAAGCAAACATATCAATTTTGACGTCATTGGTTAAATTTGTATGCCGTACATTTGCGGACAAAAATAAATGACAATAAAATGATGTTTGAATTTCAAAAACGAGATGATCGACGTCGAAATCACAATAAAAAAAGTCGAAATAGCAGCATTTGAACATCAATTGACTAACTATTCGAATCCAATGACACATTCACTGAAGTTCAAGTTGGAAATGTGAAACATTTTTTTCAGATAAGTCGAAGTTCAAAAATATCACCTTCAAAATGTCGAAGTTTTGGATAATATTTTGAACTTCAACCTACGAAATTCGCATTTATTATTTCCATGAAAGCATAATTTAAACTTCAAATTCTCGTTTGACGTCACCTTCAAATGAAATCATCATCAAACAAGTTGTTTCTGAGATTAAAAACTGTCGTTCGAAACGGCAGTAATCGAAGTCGAACTGGCAAAACTTCAATTCGAAAGGAAACGGAAATACATTCCTTTACAAGGACACCGGAACAGGCTTCGCATCTACAAGTCTGCCACACAGAACAACTTATTTTGCAGAACAGCTTTAGTTACGGGATATTTAACAATTTTTCCATGAGTGCGCGTTGGATATGAGATGGTAAAAAGCCAACGAGGCCCGTAGGGCCGAGTTGGCTATAACCAATCTCATATCCAACAACGCGCGAATGGAATAATTGTTAAATATCCCGTAACTAAAGCTGTTCTGCAAAATAAGTTGTTCTGTGTGGCAGACTTGTAGATGCGAAGCCTTTTCACATTCAGATAACCTTATAATTCTATAAATATTTGCACTTTAAAATAAAAAAGCCAGGAAATTTCTCTAAATTCTCAACTTTCAGTTTTGCTAAATTTTATTAAAGTCTAAGAAACGACCGGAAAGTGATGTGACTTCCGGGCATGATCTCATAATCACATAAGTGCACCGCCGTGCGAACAGTTGAATGAAGAATCAAAATTAATTCTTGTATTGGTTTGCAAAATGTGGTGCCACCAGGACTAGCAAGTCATTCTGTAACATTAAGGTAAATGTTGTTGTTGTTGTTACGCAACCATCACGAATTCTTAAAATCTCGACGGTCATATTTGAAATTTTGCAACTTTTAATAGAAACTTAACGGATACGTACCGTTAAACAATGTCATTCCGAACTTTGTGGCTTTTGTTGTTGTTTCTGGGACGACCTTGTCCATAATTTCTTGTATTTCTTGCGTGGATAGCTCGCCAAATCTGCCTTTTTTATCCATTTTTGTTTTGTCGACGAAACTTGGCTTCACGGGAAAAAGTTTATGCTGAGCGACATTAGCTGCATTATTTCCATATAAGGTCAAACGCAGGTATAATGGCTGGTAACCGAGATCTAGTGAACCAATCAGAAAGCTAGAATGGCATTATTTTACATGTAATATAACATTTTGAGGTCTTTTGTTAGGAGATAAAAACAGGCCAAACCTAGTCAAATAAATTAATGAATATTGTACTTAGAAAGCAAGCTAGTCGAAATCAAACCAAAACATTAAATAAAAATTCGTCCAGTGCCTTTTAGATTAGAACCAGGGTGAAAGGAAGCTTCATTTAAGCGTCACGGGCCTGGGTTTGAAATTAATAACCTTGTTCCCCAAGGGTTGTCAGCGTCTAAATTCTCCTTTTGTTTTCAAGAGATTAAAAGAGTCAAGTGACGAGAATTCAGATAATCATCTACTAGAACAATTTTCTTGATGTACCAATACATTCCCAGTACTAAAACTAAGAAAAACGTGTGACATTCAGTAGGGAGAATAACTATTTTGAACTAAGGATTGGTTTTCGTAACTGAAGGATGTTCGATCTTTCAAAAGGCAACTGAATACACTTGAAATAAGAAGCTCCAAGAGCTTACAACTGGGCCTGACAGTTTAACTGCTCAAATCCGCTTTTTACGAAGTAACACAGTGAAATCTTTGTACAAGGTAGTCAAGCGAGTAACGACAAACTCCGAGGCTTGTATGGGTCAAGGTGCACCGGAATTTCACTTATCTTCCGCTCCAGATAATTAGTTGTTGTATTTCTAACTCTGTAAGCTTGAAAAAGGCTGTATAAGGACAGTTTCTTTGCAATTTTTTGCGTTAATTTTCGAGATTGATAATTTAACCATGCTTGTATAACTTGGTAGTTGGTGAAATGTTTCAATCCTTAGCTGTAATATTCAAGAAAAATTAGATTTTGAAAGCGCAACATTTCTGCCTGGGTAAAGTGCTAATAAGCTCACATTTTCTTTTAAACCGACGTCTCAGAAAAAGTATTCGATACATCAGGGTCAAATTCCTTGGGTCAATTAATCGAGTTATGTTCTTCCAATATACAGAACTGATATATATATCTTTCAGCTTGATTAGAAACTGAATCGTGTATGCTAATGTTGTAAACATGGACTATTCACTACAACGATTGAATTATTTCGTTTCATCTCAACAAAATGGACGATGCAGGTCATTGAGAAACCTTTAGTAGCCGGTTGAAAATGTGTTTATCACGCTATGTTTTCTTTCGTTTAGATTTGGTGTGAAATTTTCTGCGATATTCGATTGGATTGGCCATTTATAATTATTTTATGTGTGGTAAACTGGCACCTATGTTTTCTTACTGAGCTTTGGGACAACGAAATTAAAAAAAAGCAAATACAAAAGGCACTAGGTTAATTATATTGATTACTTTTAATGTCCCGTTGGTCTCTATGACGTAATTTTATTTCCCCACGACAAGCTTTAAAACGCTTGCGTTATATATACATACGTTCAAAATAAAAAGTGCAAGCCCCGTGCAGAATAGACCATTTCCGAGTTACCTAAAGCCTCTCTTTCAAAGCGAGGCCTGGTGCACAACCATTCATATGAAAATGAGTTTAATTTGCATGTGAATGAAATATCATTTTCATATGAAAGACGAGCACCAAGACTCGCTTTGAGAAAGAGGCTAAAGGTAATTCGGAAATGGCCTATTTCAATATTTGTTATATCAGAACGCCATATTTAACCGTCGAGTTATTGATTACCTTTAATCGTGTCGATGTTCGTAACATGTTATTTTTATTTCTTTTTTCAGGAGTGAAGAACGTTTAAAGTACTATTAAAACCGCTGGTGAAGACTTGTACTCCACGATGAAGAAGCAAGCTAACATTATCGAATTCTCGTTGCGTAATCTGCGCAGATATTATTTAATAAAGAATGCGATAGTTCCTTGGACATTTATTGACATAAAGATGTCTTTCGCTGTAAGAGGATCTATAATCTCAGAAAGGTGTAACAAACAAGAAAAAAAGAGAGAACTGGCATGATATCTAGTTGGTCGTTTAGTGGGTAATAGTGTGCTCTTAAACGGTGCTGAAAATTTTTCAAAAACAAACCAAGTCTTTTGGCGGGAAAACAGTGTGCGCTTTTAAACGGTGCCTGTCAAAAAAGTCTTTTGGCGGGAAAAATCTCTGCAGTTTGCAGCCAGATTTGGCCCATCAGAAGCCAGCCTTTATTTTGACTTGTTGCTAGACCCTGTTTAAAAATGCAGAAAGTTTTCCCGCGTTGGCAACCCTCCATAGTCAAAAAATAGTAAAAGAGATAGCCTACATTCCGACTAGTTCCCAGGCCCCTTTAAAAGCGCGCATTTTTTATTAAGCAACAAGACTCATTTATTGTTCACAATAATTGTTTCTTTATTTCAATTCATTAAAAATATTACATTGATAAGTGACTCACAAGTTATGATCTTTATTGAGCGTGTGTTTACAAGTATGAAAGCTGTTTAACTAACTACTACAATCAATAGATGCAGAGCAATTTTACTAGTCAGAAAATTTATCTGTATCTGTCGATCATAGCAATTAATTTTAACAGCTCACAATTAAGAAATAAGTCTGAAAAATACTCTAAACAGTAATTACAAAATTCAAGTGAGATAAGAATACAATATTCCGTTAAGTTACCTACAAATTCGAAACTGATATTACAGATTCCTGCAAGACTTTCCTGTTTTAACTAGCAAACTGTTTGCTAAGTATGAAAACCGTGACCTGATGAAAAACGATGTCAGACAGAAAACTAAAATAACAGGCTATTTGTCCTTTCTGAAAGTTCTAGCAACAAAACAGGTCAGATTTTTACATTTCTAGTACATAAGACTCAAAATAAGCGCGGACCCATGCAAAGCAAAGAAACCACACGGAAATATAACTAGAGCAAGACCAACGAAAAAAACGAAATTTTGTGTTGGCTTCAGGAATAATTCTGTTCGTTTGCTAAATAAATAATACAATGCTAACATTTTACGATTGTTTCTGAATATTTCGGGAATTCTTTCACTGCGTTATTTTATGTCAAACCTAGCAGTTCAAAAGTACGGCGAGATGTTTGGAAGAATTCATAATTATTTGCGCCGTACAATAGAGGACGAAACGACTTTTAAAAATGTAGATAAAGCCTGCTGACAATAAATTTAGGTCTCTGATCGAAAGAACTTACGGCGAGATTTTCAAAAAACTTTCACAACTGATAGCGTGGTAAAATGTGAGACCAAATTACTTTAAAAAATTTCCATAAAGCTGCATGGCTGACAACGAAATTCGGTCTCTGGAGAAAGAAAATACGGCGAGATATTTTGGAAATATCAACAATTAATTGCGCCGTAAGATAAAGACGAAATTGTTTTCATTTTTTTTTTTCAAAATTATAATAACCCGAAGTTTTATGCCCAATGATAAATTTAGGACTCTGGGAGTAAAAAGTACGGCAGCATTTTTTAAATTTGGAAATGTTCATAGCTAATTTGCGCAGTAAAGTGGCAGATCAAATCCTTCAATTTTTTTTAAAATCAAATTGCACATAACCGACAACAACTTTAGTCTGGTTTACAAAACATGGGTCCGCGCGCTTCTTAGTTTAAAAGCTAAATTCTCTTTACTGAGTATCAACATTTCTTTTGATATACGTTATGAGAATCTGATCTTACATCAAGACAATATTCCCTAGTTCAATTCACGTCTCGTTACTGAATTATAGTTATAAGACGAAATTTGACGTCCTGATTGTTCTTGGAAATCAGTAAAAGGCTTGATATTGTTTCTGAATAATTATTGTTATTTACCTAACGAGCAGTGCGTAACCATACGTCTTGATTTTAACTCGTCTCTTGTCCTAAGCCATCTGGGGTCCAACAGAATCCATCAGAGTCTGCTCCTGTGTATTGCGCAATGCTGAACAAGGAGTCACTCTGTAAAAAATAAAACACGTCCATGTTAACAATGTATTGTTTAAATTTTAATTTTAATTCGGTCGCATTTAACAAGAACTGCACTGAATAATTTCTACAAACAACCACATAAAGATGCTAGCATACACACCCACCAAAAACATGCAAGTTCAAGTAGCAGCAGTGAACATGTGAATTGTTCGCTCGAAAAAAGAAACGATTCTTGGCAGCCGCTTAAATGTAATACTCCAATTTTCATGGAATAGATACGTGAAAAAAAAAACTGGAAAATTAACTCTACCAATTTCTGCGCCAAAACTCGTAATATATCCCGATCCCACTAAAAAATAAAAATATCTTGGTAGGAATCTCTATTTTGCATCAGAATAGGGACAGTATGGGTTTACAAACATTGTTTTTGTTATTTAAACGTTCAAAACGTTCAACAAAATAATTCTTTGTTTCAGCAGCCAATAGTTCTCTGGTTGGCATATTAATAACAATAGGTGACATCACTGAGATCTGTGCCACAAGAAAGTCAATAGCTTGTTGAAGGTCATTCAAGGTCACCCAAGTTTGTAGGGGCATTCACAGGCATTTCATCCACGTTTTGTTTTGTAGAGGCTTAGAAAATATTTAGAATCGAAGCATATAATCTCTAGACAGCTAGAAATAATAAGAATTTGGTTGCAAACTGTTTGCCAACCGCGAAAGCATTAATTTACATCAGAATATAAAACCAATATGGCGGCCAGTGTGGACAAATGCCACAAAAGGTCAATCAAGGTTATCCAAATTGGACGCGACCAAGTAAGGGCTTGATCCAAATCAATGCAAAGGTAGCAAAGTTTTTTATTTATTTCGGCGTGATTTCCAATTTGGAGCTACTGGTCGCCTTTTCTAGGTACAACAGATTTGTTCTAAAGCCAATAAGCTGTGCATCATTTCTTTTCACTTAATTATTTTACGGGAACCTCAAACTCTCGATAAGTTGCTCTAGCAATTTGGTTGGATAGTAAATTCTGGAGGATTTGCCAAAAGAAGCAATTGTTCCCCTGATCGTAACTGTATTTGATTACTCAACATAAAGTAAATTTATTACTTGCAAAAAATTTCGGACCATTTTAATTTTGGACAAAAAAGTGTCCGAAAAAAAAACCGGCCAAAAAGCAAAAAGCGTCCGAAATATTTAGTATAAAACTTTTTAAGTAGCTTCAAAGCTCTTAGTTTTCTTTATGGAGCGTACTGTCTTTGAGACAATACTTGGCCTACGTGTTATGGCTTTGTAAAACCTTGTTCTAGCAGATGTTATTTCAGATTAAGGTGGCTCGAAACAGTTTCCAGCAGTTGTATTCGGATGGGTCGTTTTAACCATTCTTTATCACTTGATGCTACAATCATAGTATCATAAAACTGCCCGATCATTGATGAAGACGTTGGTATCATTTTCGTGACACAATACGTTACCACAGCAACAGTATAGCCTCCTAAAAACACCCTTAATTGCAGCTTTAGCCTCTTATAATTCAAACACTGCACGGTGAAATTTTTTTATATTATCAACTTTTGATAAGCATGATAAGATGCAACTTTTAGCAAAGTTTAAAAAAATTCTGTACATGGGGTTTAGAGCCACGTTAATTTTTCGAAAATTTAAGGTGGCTCTGAACCCCATGTACAGAATTTTTTTAAACTTTGCCAAAAGTTGCATCTTATCATGCTTATTAAAAGTTGATAATATAAAAAAATTTCACCGTGCCGTTTTTGAATTATAAGCCCCTAAAGCCGCAATTAAGGGTGTTTTTAGGAGGTCATCCTGTTGCTATGGTAACCTATTGTGTCACGAAAATGATACCAACGTGTTTACCAATGATTGAGCAGTTTTTTGATGCCATGGTTGTAGCACCAAGTGTTAAAGAATGGTTAAAAATACCCATCCAAATCTAAGTGTTGGAAACTGTTTTGAGCCACCTTAATTCATGTTTTATTCTATCGAGAATGGTTTGACAAGGGCGTCACGAAAGTGAAACATTTGAAAGATGCCTCTAATAATTTTTTATCATTGGCTGAAATGCAGCGCAAATACAGCCTTAATATTTGCCCTCTAAAGTATTATGGCCTTCTGTCTACTCTTAAATCTCTTCGGAATACATGTAAAAACAACTATATCAACAATTGTGACTATGAAAGCTTTGCGGCCAAATTAGCAAAATGTCAAAGTGCGAACAAACTGGTTTACACTAAATTAATTTCCACAAAATGCACGCACCCAACCCACAATCAACAGAAATGGCAAAAAGACTGCCACCAGAATGCTGTTGATTCAATTGACTGGCGTGATGCCTACCAACTAGCCTCTAAATACACTAAAAGTACGAGAATTCTTGAATTCCAGTACAAAGTTTTGCATAGACGAATAGCAACAAATGACTTCCTAACAAAAATTGGAGTAAGGGACGACCCAAACTGTTCCTTTTGTAACGGGGAACAGGAGAACCTACTTCATCTCTTTTGGTCTTGTCCTAAAGTGGCCTCTTTTTGGCATGATTTAATCGTAAGGCTAACTTTGCTCCACATTACTCCTGAACACTACACAATAGACCCACTCGTCGCTCTCGGTTTAAAGCCAGATTCTTCCAAGAACCATCCGCAAATTAACTTTTCCTGCCTTCTAGCCAGGTATTATATCTGGATGAGCAAAAGAAAAGAAACTGCACCAAAGTTAGAAGGCTTCCTACAATACTTGAAATCAATTTACAATACAGAGGCCAATGCAGAAAGCGCTCTCCCCAAAAAGTGGGAATTTTTGAACACATTATTTTAGTAAGCCTCGTCTTTCAGTCATCAGTGTATCTTGATCCACTGTACATTTTGCCTGTTTTTTTGGCCTTTGGTACATTTGCTCCGCAATCACTGCCTTTTAAGAAATAAAAACACAAATTGCTTTGTATATATTAGTACTCTATTTTAACCGCGGTGTTTGTTTTCTTTTCTCTTTGTAAGCAGCGTTTTCTTAATTGCAATTGTAATAGTGTACGTTATTGCATTGTGTAGTGTTAGCGTATCCTTGTATTTATGTAAGTTTAGCATGGTAGATAGTGTAGGTATTGTATTGTATTGTATTGTTTCATATACTGTATTGTATTGTATTGTAAGTAGAGTAGGTATTAAGCGTCGTATTGTAAGTAGAGTAAGTATTAAGCGTCGTATTGTAAGTAGAGTAAGTATTGAGCATCGTATTGTAAGTAGAGTAAGTATTAAGCGTTGTATTGTAAGTAGAGTAAGAACAATGTAAGTAATTAGTAAAAAAAAAAAAATAAAAAAAAAAATAAAAAAAAAATAAAAAAATAATTCATGTTTTATTTCGGTAAGTGCCCGAAATGAGATACAAAGTGTCCAAAAATTAAACGTCCGAAATTTTAACGTCCGAAAGTTTTTGAAAGTACTGTAGGAACTAATCAAGTACTACTGATAAACTCACCATTGCTGAACGAGTTGAGTTGAGCAGGACATTTCCCGATGAACGAATTCATCAAGCATCCTCAATTCCAGTCTGCAAAGAGACGAAGAAAAGTGTTGAGAGCCTTAAACAACAACATCATCATCATCATCAACAACAACGCTCTTAATAATCAAGAGAATAGTTTCCAAGGCTGGAACAAATGAATACGTAAAAAAGTAGTTTCTGAGATAACAAATTTCGTAGTGATCTCGCTTTTAGGGTCCAAGAGCGATAAACATTTAATTATCCGTGAAAATATAGAGATTGAATCAAAAAACTGAGCGGCTAAAGAATCGATCCTTATGCACCAAACTTATGTTATGACTTTAAACTGAGGGCCCAAAACATTACAATTCAGTTATGTTTTGGTTTTAAGACAGTCAACTGTGGACTGTTCGGAATCTCTTTATAATACAGTGTAAACACTGAACAAGTTCTGTGTTTCCCTGGCAGCATCTGTTACATTGTGAAGAAAGTGGAAGCGGGACTGACAAGTATAGCGAGTCAATAAAATCATAAACAATACCAATGTCATCACTGAGATTATAAGGAATGCATTGCAGTGTAAGGAGAATAAGTCTTTCGTGATCAATCGAAAAGTTAAAAGATTATAAGTTACCTGAAGTAATCTTGTCAGAAGTGGCCTCACGAGTGCTAGTGTTAGAGCCATCTTTCTTACCTGGAAGAAAATATCAGGAGAAAAACATAAACATTAAAGTGTTTACTGAAATTGAATTTTGCCTGTCCACAGCTATTCCCTCGACTATTGGTCTATATAATGTCGCCTCTTGATGGCACATCCAAGAAAGGAACATTGGTGCCAGAAATTCAAAATAAGTGTTTAATTATGATGTGAATTAAGGAATAGAAATACAAAAATATTGCGAGCCAATTGAACTGGCCCGAGTAGAAACGATAGATTAATTGGACGTAACTGATCTTAGATATGATAGCTACCGATACGTTTGTGACCTCATTCTCAGTATGGACAATCTCTTCCAATTTTTCTGCGTGAAAGTACTATCTACCTTTGCGTATAGTTCTTACCTCGAAAAGAACTCAAAAGTCATCAAAGTTCCTGCGAAACGGCTTCATGCAACCACGTGCTCGCGAAGTTTGCTTGAAGCAAAGTTCTTGTTGCAGGTACGTTTGTTATTCATAGCAGCCACAGATGGAGGGACATATTCCAGGATGCATGAATGCCAATGCATTTTGTAGCAATGAGTGAAGAGAAAAGACGATTTCTAAACGTGGATGGCACAGCGTACGATCGACGAATACAACGCGGCAAATATTTCATGGCGTGAATAATTTGCAACTTAAATTTGAAATATTTGCAAGCACGCTCCAAACGGGATTATTTGATTGGATGGTCTTCTCCGTGTCACAATAAGTGCGGGGGATTTAAATGTTCTATCAGTGAATGTCTTCACTTCGAGGAAAGTGGAAAAATAGATATAAAAACATTTTAAATAAACAAATATTCGTCATTGCTTTAACGTTGCGTTCTGATTAACAAATATGTTCCATATTGCTGTGCGTTTGTTCAGTAGTAGACCACAGATGATGTTAAGAACAAAAAGACTCACACGATGCGATAGCCGAGTGAATCACTGATGTTCTTACCACATTTTGACGTCTTCTGTGATCTGATAACAATTACTGAACAAACGCACCGCAACATGGAACCTACCTGTTTTATATAAAGAAACAAAAGCAATTGCTATGCCGGCGTCTGTCCTTCAATAGATCATAAGTAAGAACCAATTAAAATGCGAGAATAATTGTATAACACGATATATACACAAACCTGGAAAACTTGAATGAGTACTTTTGCAGAACAGTAGTAGCTGAGGATATTTCAACCCCCTTTACTAGTCACTGAAGCCTTAGACATGACGTCACAAGGAATAAATTACTTCGTGGAGATCACAAAAAAGAAGGGTTTATTTCTGCGAGTTATCCATTTCGGCGACAAAATAAAACGTCTGAGGACTTTTTTAGTGAAGCGCGCGTTCTGATTGGCTAATATGCTCGATCCATTTGTCCGTGGGCTGCACGTTGACGTCAATTTGTTTATTGGTACTTTTTCTCGCCAATTTTTGTTTCATCGATGTTGCCACTTTTTGAAACATAATCTAAAATATGGAAAATCAAATAGTTCTCCGGAGATGAGGAAGATGATTCCTGTGAGCTACCAAATTTCGAGCTCAGGTTTTATGTCGCACCTCCAACTAAGAGATTAGTTTATTTAAACGAGCACTTCGAGCATGAGCTGAATCATCTGTACCGTATGTCTATCGAGTTATAGAAACAAGAGTGGAAGTTTGGGAGAACGAGAAATGCTGTGGGATCACGAGCCGCAGGCGAGTGTTTCCACAGTTTTTTCGAGTTCTCCCAAACTTTCACGAGTGTTTCTATAACTCGATAGAAACACGTTGAACATGTTTTCTATTTCTTTTAGAAAACACCACGAAGAAAAAATGAAAACAACTGGTTTACTTTGAGTATCAAAATTTAAATTCTCTTTGCTCGCGCCATCATCACTCCAACAACTCGTGCTAGCTCTGTGTTTCTATCGAGTTATAGAAACACGATTATTAACCAATCAGCGCGCGTATTTCCTTAGGGCTGTTTTCTAAAGCGAAATAAATGCTCCTTTTCTATTCAACGAGCACGGTGACCCCCGCTTTTTTCTTTTTTTTTGCAAAATAGTTCCATACTGGGTGTATTTTGGCAATGGCGAGGACTTCAAGCTTTAAAAAAAAAATTAAAAATAATATTTTGTGTCTTTCAAGTATAATCAAGACTTAATTCTGTATGAAGATGATTCGAATTTTTAACGCGCAACCAGTAAAAATACCTTATTTTAAGAACCTGCTGACGCGTAAACAAGCACGGTTACCCCATTTTTTTATTGCATTTTCTTAATGGCCATATCATGAATGTTAACTATTCCAAGTTTCAAAAGAAGTTTGATAGTAGAACAATTTCAAGTGAAATTTTTAAGTGAAATCCTTCTGTTACAAAAACTTTAAGGATAGTAGTTTTACCGAGTTTTCATAAAGAAAGTTTTATCAAATATTGGTAGCCTCTGACAGGAGCATATGCTCCTGCCTCTGATGAATTATTTCAGTTCCTTGGTTTCAGGTTTGCTCGGTCGCTCGATCGTGAATTGAACTCCGCCGTCGCCGCCGTCGTGTATACGCGCCCACGAGCAATACCGCTAGCCATGGTAACGATGAGAAAATCTATTCATGGGTTTCCTTTTCTTTCCTATCTGGGTATGGGGCACCGCTTGGAAGTTAAAGTTTGAGATAAACCCGGAAATTTGACATAGATGCACGTGAAAGGCTGCACGGACTTACTGCGTGGAGCACGTTCTTACTGCGAGGATCATGGACTTGACGCAGTTGGTGTTTCGGCGAGAGAAAGAGAGAAAAAAAACACAAAAACAACTAACCTCAGACTGCTAAAAGTACTTATTCCTAAAGCCAGTAAGATTTAGAAAAGTAACGGCTGACAAATCCTTGTAAAGCTGTTAATCCGAGCATTTTCATCCAGCTTGTAATAAATTCATCCAGGAACAAATAAGAATCTACACCTGTCACGGATTGGACAGGTGAAACGACGGACATTGTCCGGTGACGAAACGATTTCATTCGAAGATTACTTCTATTTGCTAAACGCATCACGACTTGCTAATATATGCCCCCTTAATCTGTCCGTAAATAGATTTCACCAGAAATATCGAAACCGCGTCACATCACAAGCGACATCGCACTCTAAAAAGTCTGTCATTGGAGAAAGCATCCACTGTGGGCAATATCGATTTTGTTGACATCGGATTTTCGTTTGCCTCCAGGCGGGCGAAAAGAATTATCGTAAATGAATCGGTTTATTTTTAGCCTTATGGAAGGACCGAGAGAACATAAAGAGCTTTCTCGCTGGCCTTCAACGTCTAACGTGATTTTTAACCAAGCGGTTGTTGAAGGCGACGTGGCCAAGGTGAGATTTCTGTTGAAATATGGTGGCAAACAGATCGCGATCAACGAAAAGAACAAGTACGGCTTGACACCACTACAGCAGAGTTGTCTTGAGGGCAATCTTGCTTTGGTTATGTTACTTCTTGACCACGGAGCTAACATCGAAGGCAAGGACAACAACGGCTGGAGTCCCTTGCATTTTGCGATCGTTTCTGGTCACTGCAATATTACTAGTTTGCTCATAGACTCTTGCGCGAATTTGACTTGCGTCGATTGTAAGGGTCGCTTACCCGTTGATCTAGCACAGACTGAAGAAATGTTGGTTTTGATTACAAGAGCTATGGAGGCCGCTGGATATGTTGAAACGGCGCGATTATATCTTGAAAACTGGGGCCTACGATCGCCCCGCTCGGACGAAGAACCACTGTCGCCTTCTTCGCTTCAAGAAGACATGGAAATACCCGAAATATACAACTCTACGAATATCGAAGGGTCTTCAAATGAAGTCAAAACAAACTGTTTGAAAAACAAAACTATCCAAGATATTATAAAGCCATCGTCCAATTTAGCGCCATCGAAATAAGGGATTTCATAAAATTTTTTAGAATATCAAAACCTTTTCTGAGCATGGAGATTTTGGCTACAAACGAGTTTGACACAGCGCCAATAAAGAGCAGAGATTAATGAACAAGTGATGAATTCAGATGGAGTTTTACGCCATCAAACTTTGCATGAATATATTTCATTAGCGACAAAAATAGAAGCGGGTTTTATAATCGATACACTTTTTGCATTGAAATTCTCTGTTTCAGAGGGCCTGAGGAGAAGAGAATCGAGGCATTTGATATGTTTTTACTGTAATTAAAGTTGCGCTAAACGAATACAAGTGAAGGAAACATGAGCGAAGTTAAAAATAGACCAAAGATTAGCAAGCTTTGGTTTTAGTGATGGAAATTCCCTACTTAATTATTCGCTCAATATTTTAAACAGCAGCGACAAACAGAATTAAAAAAATTGAAAAACTAAAAAAGACTCAGAATAAAAGAAAGTTCAAAAAATGTTATCATAAACTATAGCTTTCATGATTTCCTGCACGAATGCAGCAACATTGATAACCAAAACAAGCTTAAATTTACATAAATTTTACAAATTTGAAATGGTGCGGTCAATTAGAGGCAATGGAGACTCGAATTACTGTGCGAGATAAGACCAGTTTATTTAACATTGTTTAAGAGTTTTTCCTACAAGCTTCACTAGCAAATTCTGTCCACCAAAATATTAAACCCATGACTTGTATTTACACTTTATTTCTATACATAAAGATTAAATAAGCTAACAGCTTGTCGAGTTTTTGTAGACGAATTTGAATTTACAAAGGGAAAACTCCTCCTAAAAAACACATGGTCAAAACTAAAACAACGAAACACAGACAATCAAACCGTGTCGCAATGGTAAGCCAATTCTCCTCGACTCAGAAAGAGTAAATAATTTCTGCGGCCCGCGAGAATCGTCACGTGTCCTTATACAGTATACCCGTGTACCCGTATCCCGTGACGATCACCCGCGTCCCGCGAAGATGAGAAAAGGGATCAACTGTTTCACCTGTTCATTATTTTCTAAATCAAAATCCGTAGCACAGCAGTATTTGTTTCAAGCTCTACCACAGAACTAAAATCTTGTTAATAAATTTACTCCCAATTTCGTCTGAAGCATTAACGTTTTTTATTTACATTTCTTAACTTTATTAGTGTGTAACAAACTATCGAACACATGTTATAAGGACAACATACATTTTTAAACTAAAGTTGGTAATGTTAAAGTTACCGATTTTCAAACAATTATTGCGCCCTTTAGGAGGGAATAAATAAATAAAAAATTATCTTTGAGTTTCAATTTCTTCAGCTCTCACCGTGGATTTCACGGAACTGAAGACTGATGGTACTTTGTGTCATATTTTCTGTTTATTTTTCTAAATAATTCAATTCTATAATGAGCCACTGGAGAAAATGTTTGGAATGTCACGCAACCTTTCTCGATTTGAAAATGTGACTAAGGAGAAGAGTTGCGTGACGTAGAGTGCACTCTGGATGCTATGAGTGGTTTCTTGTGAGCTCAATTCACTCGGCATCTTCTTTGGGTTTAGTTGCAGGCTTGGCTGGCCGTTTGCCATGTTCATAGTTAACTAGCTTTTGGCCAACAAGATATCTGAAATCAAACCAGACACAGAGGTTTCTCTCAGTTAACTAACCTTGTGACAAGAGCCTAGAAATTAACTTCAAGATACTCGAGTTTTTCTAGAGGAATTGCCGAAAACGACTCAACCAGCTACCTTCGCTGTTAGCAACATAGAATAGACACGAAACGAGGTTAAGATGTAACTGGTTCCCTGATAATGACGTCACTATATCCTCGACTCAAGTTACCTTATGCCTCGGTTTCAAAACGAGTCTTTTGGCAAACCTTTCTTGTGAAAATGAGTTTGATTTGCATGTAAATGAACTTGTAGGCGGAACTCATTTCCATATGAATGATTTAGCACGAGAGACACGTTTTAGCACAGGGGCAAAAGGCAACTCAGAAGTAGCCTATGGTCCAAGAGTGAGTGGAACTCACTTCTTACTGAAGTGAGAGACCAACCGAGTGCTGAGGCTTTTAGGGCCAGTCTCGTCTCTCTTTTTATCTCAACAGTGGTTTTAGTTACATTTATTTCCTTTTTTCCTCTTTTACATCTGCGGTGATGAGTAAATCCCGTTGCAGATTACATATACATCTATACATATAAAGTGAATTTAAAATTGCACTAAAATGCCCTCAACATTACAAAAGCTCGTTGTCTTGTTGGCTTCCATGAAGACACACAAATAAGAGGATCCTCGAAACAACTTGAACTAATTACCAATGTCACTTACTTGTCATTCCTGATGCGTTCGTAGAGAAGTCGGAACTGTCGTCCTTGGAATATGAAGCCCACAATTAAGATGAACATTGCCAGTAAGAACGGGTAAATACGACGGAGACAGAACAGGGCGGTCTCGGGCGATCGCACTGAAAAAAGAAGTACAACAATTCAAAAAACCTAAGGAAAAAACTGTGAAACGATACTGTTGTGGTGCGTCAGCTTAAAGGTAATCACTGTCGTGTTAGATATTTCTGTCCTTCGTCGGAGCTTCCATCTTAGTTGTGAAACAACTGAAGCAGGTCCAGAGACAATCTGTGGCCACAAACTTAGCCGTGGACGCGGGGAGCTTTAGTAATCAAAGCTTCTAGAGGTTCCCGCGAGAAAAAGGTGATTGTGTCCTTTTTGTTCTTTGTGATCAGCTCAAGAAAACTCTAGTAAAATATTCTATGCAATGATTGAAAACAATGCTTTTGTACCGACCAATCAAAAGTACATGCGCACTATACAGCTGTTGCTACACTCGAAGAACTCAACTTAGCCTGCGTAGCCAGGCGTTTCCAAAAAAGCACGCGAAGGGAACGAAACTGCGAGCGAGTGTGAAAAATAAAGGGCAGGGGAGGGGGGAGCGAAGGATTCTTTTTCTCCCCACCCCCTCCACCCCCCCCCCCCCCCACATTTCTTTCTCACCCCAGGCGCGCTCATTCGCTCGCCCGCTTACTCGCTCGCTTGTTCGATCCCTCCGCCTGGAAAAGGAAAGGAAACGGCTGCTACCCAGGCTAAGCTCAAGTGATTTGTATTTTCTTCGTTGGGAAATAAGTTTTCCTTACATCGTAATCCCAATATAACGAGGCACGGCGTCCTTGTAAACAAAGTTACCCACTGAATTGGAAAACTACATGCTGCAATCCATACTCACCAAATAAGGGTACCACGCCTGCAGCGATGACGTAAGGGAACGAAACGGCCAATAACAGACAACTTACAACGGGTAAGGTCACGTGACGGAAAATGAACACAACGTTGACATTCCGAACACCATCCTGATAGACCTGGAGAAAACCGTGACATTCAACTGGTTAAATCAGAAAGAAAAGGGTAAAGGACTTCCTATTCCTTTATGATCAGCAAGCACTGTAGCTTGCAAATACAGCAGCTTCTCAAGGCTCCTAGCCTCCAACGCAGACTCTCTTTGGGCTCGTCACGGAATCTTCCTCCCCCACGAAAGATTACGTGGCGAGCCATAATGACGTCTGCGTAGGAAGGCTGTATCGCTTCCAGCCGGTTTGCGTGATGCGAGGCAGCTGTATTGGAACTAGACAAAGCTGGATGTAGTAAAATTGGTGTCTAACCTGTTCCAAGGCTCCCTTGAGCCACCAGTTCGGTCCCATCATGGTCACCGCACAAATGATCTTCATGTGAAGCACGCCCAGAGCCCAGTCCTGATATAGAGCAAAACAGACACCTGCGTCAGTTGATTCTGAGATGGACTGGCACATAAAATGTAAGTGCTTTGAAGCATGGCTCAATCACTCACCTGCCAGGGGAAAAACAAGGGTGTTTGATCAAGAGGGACTCGCAGAGGTGCTACCACAACGAGCTCAAACAGTAGCCCCAGCAACAAAGGTACCAAGCCAATTAGGGCAAGAGCAACAATAACACATTTGAGACCCTAAAAAAAAAAAAACAACAGTTACAACGGACATTAGTTCACTTACAATGCATATAAAAGAAGCTCCAACTCAGATCAACAACAGCATGATGTACACGTACAGAAATTATAATGAATTACGGCCATGATTAACTTCTCCTTTCAAAATCCATCTCAGACTTCCTCAACCTTAACCATCGTCGTTTCCGTTTGGTTCAATATTACCTCTCTAGTGATTTTATACCTTACTGACACTATCAATTTGACTGACTTGATTTGAGGTATCCTTCGATTTGACTTGTACCACAATGGCTTAATTTACCACTGCCTCTACCTAAATTCCGAAGACTGATAAACCTCTAATTTCTCTCAAACTCACTAAAATGCGTTTTAGATTTGACTGATGTCGCGGTATTCATAGAGAAGTTGCCAAGTTACGCGCAGCACAATCAAGCCAATTACCTGATGAGAGAACTTTCGGTACGATTGTCAGAACTCGTCATCATCACTGCCCATCATGCTTGTGTGGCACATAGGGCGGCTGTCAGAACTCGTGCAAACTGCTTATTGGTTAACAAACTAAACATCGAAAACTCTTCGGATATGCCGAGTTTACGAAAAAGACAATGAAGATACAGATAACTTACCAAGAGAAACCACTCAAAGAACTTCATGGCCACACCCTTCCACCCAAGAGGCACCCAGGAGACAAGTACACTTCCCACTCGACAAACAAGCCATATGATATAGAGACCGCATGCTGCAGTGTACAGCTCGTGTACAGATGCATCACCCATCCACAACAGCATCACACTTCGGCCAATAGACACTGAAGAAAAACAACGTATGGTCTCATATATAGCAGTCTGCTATTTGTAACAGCTCTATAATTTGTTAGCGACATCACGTAATGACGTAACCCGCTCTAACCAATCAGAACAAACAAGTCGTGTTTTTAGCCAATCAGGAGCAAAACCAACCAGGAGCTAAACCAATCATAACTTGGCTTACGCGCGTTTTCCCGCGCTTGGTACGGGTTTGCGGTTGACAAGCACCACTTTAAACTCTCTGTTATGATTGGTTCTTGTTGATCTGCACCCGTTTTGTTCAATAGGCCAATTATTAAGAACAGTTCGCCCCACGGGTTGCAAGTTTTCCCGCGCCTGACACCAATTCTACTCTTTTCTTTCAAATTCAGATTAGCGATTTGTATTGTTAACATGTTAGGTTTGATTTTGGTGTTACAAGAGTCATTAGAAAATCGCTCTATAAGGATGACTTAAATTAAAAAAAAAAAAAAAACCCTTCAGTCAATGGCATGTTTTGTGTTGCAGGTGAGGATGTCACCAACACTGCATAGAAACCAACCAACATTAGGTTTATTCAGTTTAACAGTTCGGGGTATAAAAAAGCATCTGCGTTAAAATAAGTTCTTTTAGTGCGAACTACAAGTATTGCTATGATTGTTGAAGAGAACAACGGCGATTGTACTACATCCCTCATAACTGTGTCGAAAAGATTTCTCCACAACTCACCAGGTCCAGTTAAACACACGAAACTTGCAAGAGAGAGCGACATACACATCAAAACGACAAGCAGCAGAATCTGTGGGACAAACATGAAAACAGTATTACAAAATACCTACGTTCCTCTCAGACAAAACGTGTCATACTAGTACTGCTTCTCCTGGTTTCAGTAGCATGAAGTGATCAGGAGTATTTCCACTCCCCCCTGGATGGGATGCTAGTCTATCCCAGGGGTACCCCACAGGTTTAAATTCGCCGGTAATCCAGCGCTCTAACCATTAGGCTATTGTATCTGCTTGGCTTGGTATTATACTCCAAGAAAGGGGGACTTATTTGAGAGGGAGTCGATTTCGTACGTTGCTTAGACTGCCTTGTGTTGTGCTTTCAATTCTTGTTAGTAATTCTGCTGTTATTGGACCTAGCCAACATCAACGCTTGGCTAGTAAAAACGTTTTTTGGCCAGAAACTTTCGGGTACAGTAGATATCCAAAGCGAGAAATGTGCCTGTTTACTTTACTACTCTAAGCTAAACACTCACCCTGAACACAAACATGGGTGGTCTGATGTAAGGCTGAAATCCAAGAGCAGCTCCCCCTTCACCACCACCGTGACCACCAAACGGCGGCGGAGCCTGCACTGCATTCTGTCCAGCGGCATTAACTTGAGGGACATTGCCGGCATGACGCTGGTTGTTCCGATTATTCAAATGTAAACCATACACCTAAAAGAAAGAGAATATTGACAATAAACTATCTGCAAAGTTCATAATGTTCTTACAGTGTAATGAATTTGACATGTGGGCTGTTTTCCAAATTAGAATCAACAAGTCGCAAACGTAATAGACCATTTCCGGGTTATCTTGCGCCTCTGTCTCAAAACGACTCCTCGTACAAAAACCTTTCATTTAATAATGAGTTTGATTCGCATGAAAATGAGCCGAATGGACTATTGATCAGATTGTGCTATTTTAAGTTCTCTGTTTTCCTTGGGTTTCAACTGGCCTACCCTTGTCCATTAGGTTTCCTTTCTTCTCCCCGCTCTCTGTGACTGAAGCGAAAGATTTCGCCGTTTTGTGGCTCAGTTTTGATTGAAAAATAGAAAACACAAAAGCCCCGCATACAGATGTCCACAAATTTACCAGTAATACCAATAAATCTTTGATAACAACAAAAGACTCAACGAACTTACATTTGCTGCACCATCCAAGGAAACATCTCCCAGAAGATATGATCTGAGATTTCTGCAATAAGAGCAAAAAAAAAACGTGCTAGGTGAGGTCGTGCAACAAACCATAATGCTAATCTAGGATTCGCATCAACGTTTTTTTTTTTCATTTCTCGCAACTTTTTAGTTTAAAATTAGAAATTCCATTTGGATCTCACGTTAGCATTGATTGGTTCTTCAAAAAACGGACCCTGATCCCACGTTCAAAGGAGACAGCATTTTCAAGAGGTCAAGAGGTCAGGGGTTTTGTTTTGAATTCTTGACCCACAAACTACAAGCTTTAAACGCAAACCATGAACTAGTTAGCAAAGAGAAATGGTAGTAAAACAGCTATCAAACGGTATTTTAGGCAAAAAACGTGATGTAAGCATCATAGATTGTTTTTGTTTTATGAGAAATTGTGTATTCAGAAACTTACAGAACAAATGCAGCTGCCACAGCCCAACCACGCATGACATTCTTCAACCACTGACGAGTATGACCTTGCTCTAACAACGCTGGTAAAACAACCTGTAGCAGAAGCAGCTCCAAAGATAATTCACTGACTGGCACCTCACTGAAACAAAAACACCAAAAACCTCCTTTGAGAAAAATAAAACTTGTGTAACACAGATGGCATGGCAATGAAAGAAAAATGCAAGATTAGTATAATCATGTGTAAAACTGGGTTCTCTTTTAAACATACAAACGTTAAAGACTTTAAGAGCCAAAGTATTTAGCAACAAAATTGTGGACACTGTAAATGAAGAAAGAAAACTTCAAATTGAACATAAACTTGTCACAACATGTGAGAAGCAAACCAGCTGCCTATCTGAAAACCAAGGCCAAAGAAGGGAACTTGGGACTTCAGTGAACAATTCCAGCCAGTGCCCAAAAGATGATTTCAACCAGGGTGGGGTGATCATACCAACTCCCCCTCTCTACATTTCACAGGGTAATCTTACTCGTGACCGCTTCAGTCGAAATTTCAAAATAGTTATTCTCCTAACTTGTGTTATGCTAGTTTGAATCTTATTATGAATTTGGTGGCACATCAAGACGATACCTCAGCCTTGACGATTTCCCATATTCTCCTCACCTGTCTTCTTAATAACGAGTTAGCATTGTGTGGAGAAAATTGACAATGATCATGGTTCAGACTAAAAGCAGGGTCACGAAACTGCAGTAACCAACGAGTTGCTTACAGGAACTCTGTTTGGAACTGACCTGGATAACTGGACATTGTAAGGTAAGAAACTGGGCAGCAGCCATTTGATGAGTCTGACAGGAAGGTACATCATCAACAGCACTGTGGTACCAAATACAACCTGACAAAGAAAAGCAAAACAATCCAGCTTCCTGGACGATCATTTTCTCAGACACTACCAATTCATTAGACAAGCTGCTATATCCACCAGTGGATGTCTAGTTTTGAAACTATGTCACGCTATCTTAGGAGGGCTGCCAGTACACAGCATCCATCACATGTCTTGGTTTGTAAGGACATTAACATGATAAATGCAAATACAAAACTTACCAGGGACAGTAAGAACCTCCTTGCATGTCTGTACACTGGCAGCCGTATCATCTGAAATTGAAAACTAAATTCTCATGTCTGCAATATTCAGTTCTAGTTACAAAGTGTTTAGCCACTTCTGCTAATATGACCAGCACTGTGATTAGTTTGTCACAGTACAGTATCGGTTTTTTCGCATGCTTTTGTATTTGCATATCATCCCAGTTCATCAAGTCTTTGTAACATGATATTTTGATCCCATCGCTTGCCTGGTTTATTGGTTCATTGACATGACAATGTCCAAATGGCAAGTAAAGTAAAGTAAAAACCACATGCACATTTTCCAACAAGCCCCTTAAACAAAAGAGGGAAGATGTGTATCAAAAAGATAACTTTAAGGAAGTCCAAGTGATTATAACAAAGGGCAGACAAGTAGATGGACACCCTAAACCCAAAATAGACCCTGCATGATCAGGGTTCGTACACGTTTGATTTGCTAAAATTCCATGACTTTCCATGACCTTTTGGAAAATTCCATTACCTAAGTTAAGCAATTGTTCTCTGAAAGTAATGTGAAAACAATCACTTATTCAACTGAAATTAAATCTGATTTTTTGACTCGTCAGTTAATTTTTCAACTTTGGATCTTACTGCCTTTCACTCGAGGAAAGCGTACTGATTTTCCAGGACTTTCCATGACCCAAACCTAAATTCCATGACTTTCCAGGCCTGGAAAATGAAATTACAAGATTCCATGACTTTCCAGGTTTTCCATGACCTGTACGAACCCTGATGATGTTCCATGATAACAGGGGTTTCATTGATGTTTTGAGCAGGAGGGCAACTGGTTTTCACAGGCCGGCAAACCGTTTTGACCTGAACTTCTTTACAACAAAAACTTTCCTCTAGATGATCAAACCAGGCAGATTGAATCATCCTCAGAGCCAGCATTTGCCAGGTGCCTGGCCCTCCATGAAACCCCTATCAGAAATGCACAAAAGCTATCTTTGAAAAAAGGCAGAGCTGTCATTAAGTTTTGACTCAACTGTAGCCTTGACCTTCACAACCGCAACAACTTTGCTACCTTTTAGGCAAATTGTATAAACTACAATGGTTCAGATCACCTTAACACCAAGGGCCTATCAAACATACTCAGCTGTAGCAGGTGTTATGGGTAACAACCCTTATTCACAGCCCTGGAAGGTAGCTCTTTTTTAAGGACACTCAGTGCAGATCCTACATTAAACTGGCACTTTCCACAAGTCAACACTTGCTCGAAGTGAAAAATCAAAACTTATTTAGAGTCCTAGAGAGTCCTTACCTCCTGCACGGGATGAAAGTCAGGGTCATTCAGATTTCTCAAAAACCACAGGACACCTGGCCTAAGGACTTCTCTGAGCAGGAGCACAAAGGAAGCAAAGTAGAACACATACACCATGCCAACAAGCCAGTGGAGAAACATTGCTGTACCTTGGAAAATAAAACAGTAGTTCATTGGTAAAACATGTAAACATATATAGTGCACCGTGTTACTGTTATTATCATTCTCATTCTCATAGTCATCATCATTACTTAGTATAATCATTACTTAGTATAATGCGTTTACATCTAAGGCTGCGAACCCGTCTGAATGCATTGCATGCCTTTACTCTTACGCTACTTAACAACAGAGTGAAACATGCAAGGGACTATGGCAAGACAACTCTCAAGCCAGATTGCACCTCCTGAACTATTTCACATGCCTATTGTGCCGGGGAACCAAGCACAAAACCTTCTTCAAGAAAACGAAATAATCATCACTACAAATAACCACTATTACAGTACCTGGTGCTGAATCAACACTGATAAGCCTGTCCTTCAGAGTAGCTCCAAAAAGGGACTAAAAAGACAAAACGATTGACCTTTTTAACAAAGAAGCCCAAACATCCTTAGTGTCGACTTGTCACACGTTGTACATAATCAATGCCTAGCTAAGTTCTATTTTCTGTCAATATGATGATAATACTAGCCTAGTGATCCCAAGGACATAGTTCTTTGTTTCACTCTTCATGACATTTGGAATGGTAAAATTAGTATTGCAGTCAATCAAATAATGTTGGGTCAAGGCCAAAGTGGCCAACACCACCAGAGCTGATGTGAATTTCTTCAAAATAAACCACCAGACCATAATTCCTGCTATTCACTCCTGGATCAAATGCTTGTCATTCACTGGTTATCCCACTTCCCAGCAATTTTTCAGGTTGTGGACTGCACAGACCACTGTAACTATTTATAGAGAGGCTCTGGACAGAAGCCTTGTGAGAGTTCCATGCCTTCTGCAATAAGACACCACCTTGCCTTTGACAATGGCTGAACTATCCGCATAAAAATGCTTAGTGACCCTCTTTACTACTAAGCTGCGTAAAACATACCAAACAGATTATGGAACATACAACCTGGCTGCTCAGTGCAGTGATTTAGGTGCAACTGGATAGATCCTCATGGCAAATTACTAAAGTAGCATTAGCGTTTTAACAATTGAAAATAAGGAAGTCACTCACCAGAGAACATACATCTAGCCACCATCCACACACTAATGGAAACAATCCAATCTCTACCAACATTAACAGTGAAACCTGCCATGAAAAGTCAAAAAGTATCATTGTAAGAATTGCGGTGCTACAGTGTGTATTCACTAAATTGTGTAACAATTTAATGATATAAGGTTTTCTACTTAAGGCCACGGAGTCATAGTCAGAGTTTCAATCAGAGGCATTGAGTAATAGGATCTAGTGAAAATCAACCCTTGAACAGAGTCAGAAGCAGAACCACAACATGTTAAAATTCATTTAAATACTTACTTTGACTACTACATAACACAATCCCAATATTCTCTTAGGTCTGGAGAAAGAACACAAAATATCACTCAGTATTCATTGGTTGTATGATAATTATATGACTCACAACAATTAATTAATTAGCATGGATTCTGCTTAAAGGTAATGTCAAACAATGAGTGCAGAAAACTATTTACTAAAAATCTACTTACAGCACGGTAACTTTTTGAATACTATTTAAAACATCTCACTTTAATTAATTTCTCTAAGTGACCCCATTATTAAATTCTCAAACATTCTCGAAAAAGTTAATGTCAATCCTCATAAGAATGCTGAATGACTGTGTTATTGTGTTTTCAACTAATGCAAAATGTCCGTTTTAATTGAAATATGGATAAAAGTTAACTTTTCTCTTGTGGGGTCAGCTTGAGATACGTTCTTCTTACCAGTATTCAAAACATTACCATGCTATGAGGTTTTTTTGATAACTTTATTCTTGCCATTATTGCTCAAACGTTCTGTGGAAATCATCTTAAAGTATTATTATTACCCTGTGGTTCCTGGAACATGACATGGCATGATAACCAGCATTATTATTTCCCCCGGTCAGATGGGATGCCAGCAGGGAGCCCCTGCAGAGCATTTCTGTCAGGCTGCCCTTAGCTAACAGTCTGCTATGCACCACCCATTTATTTGCTTGAGTGGATAAAACCACTGTGAGAGTAAAGTGTCTTGTCCAAGAACATGTGAGGACAACTGTGTGCAGGGCTCACATCCCCACCACTTAATCTAGAGTCTAATATATGTGCAAACCATGAGGCAATCACACCTCACACAGACATTACTCAATAATGGATGACTTCTTCCCTAGTTGTCTTCATACAGTGTGTGGCACAGGGTGAGGTGTGAGAGCACAAGGTCAGACATCCCTTTATCCTCAAACTCATGCTTCTCACCTCACGCCATGCTGTGTGCTGTATGAAGAAGACTGGGGACAAGTCAGAGCTGATGGAAATTACTATTGGCAATGATACTATCAGTCCAAAACTTTTCCCTAATGTTTGCTCTAAAATTCTACAACTTTATCTGTTTAAACAAAAAAAGAAACAATCTTGAGATTGGAACAGCATATGTTTGTACTAACTTAACAGGAGTAAGCGAATGGCTACTTTCCCGAAATCAAGTGGAAATATATTCATAACCCTAATAAAAGACACAGAGTCAGTAATTACCTTCTTAATCCACAAAGAGATGCTACACTCTGAAAACAGAGTCAAGGAATTTTTCAAATCCTGTTGTTGATTTATTTGCAAGTGTTATACAAAAATTAAGTTTTCAATTCACATACGTGCATTGCATTGCCACATTCTAAAATTAGTTCTAAATTTATAACAACTGGAAATTCAACAATATTTAACTTTAAGTTTGATTAACGTTTTCAGCAGGAGGGCAACTGGTTTTCACAGGTGGAAAAACTTTTTAAAGTGAAATTCTTCATAAGAAAAACTTTTCTCTAGATGGTCAAACCAGGCGGGAAAAATCATCTTCTTAGCTGGTCAATTTGCCTGGTGCCAGGCCCTTCATGAAACCCCTGCGTAACTGTCCCCAAAATGATGTTATAATAATAGCTTTCATTTACATGTACAGTGCTTTCAGTAAGATTTGAAGTAGGTGTCTCCCTTTTGCTAGCACCCACCGGAGCCACTTTCCCACTTTTTATTTGACTCCATAAGCACATTAATGTAGGAATACAGCCGGCGATTCGCAAGAGAGTACCCGCCGGAGCTCCGCTGGGAGCTGGGTCTTACTGAAAGCACTGACATCATGTACACAGCTGGTAAAAGTTTGGTCATAATAAAATTATAAGTTTATTTAAGGTAAAGGATACATGACACAATATAAGTGAGAAAGCAATAATCACATATCCCAAAACAGCAGTTAATAAGCCTTCGAATTTGGATGATTGAAACTGCAAAATAAGGATGAAAAAGTCATTCATTTGTGAAAGTTCTCGACACAAATATATTCCATGTCATACACCTTATTCCAAAATGGCTGCCATTTTAGTGTTCTTTTGTTTGCTTGCAAATTAGCCCTCATTGCCTCGTTCAAGGGAAAATATTCTTTTGAATTTCGAGTTTAAGAATGAGGCAACAAGGGCTAATTTGATGGCAAACAAAAGACCACTAAATGGTGGCCATTTTGGAATAAGGTGTATGCGTCTGTTCAGTAATACATCACAGGTAACATGAAAATGTGGTAAGAACAAAAAAGTGGCATAGGAGCCCTTAGATGAGTGTGTCACTGATGTTCCTAGTACCACATTGTGATGTCATCTGTGATCTATTACTGAACAGACACACAGCAACAATTGTTAGTGATGTGATCTATGAGTCTGTCCTCTGACTAATAGATCATTAGTGGGTTTGTAAGAACCAATCAAAATACGAGAATAATTCGACATTATCTAAAAAAAAATGCTTATATGCTAGTGATTGGAATTATACATTCTACACGACACACTTTTAAAGAGAAAGAAGCAAGTGGGATTATTTATTTATGGCTACCACAACCCTTGTGCCCACGTAATAGTTTGTTGACACTTCCTTTCATTCAATCCACTGACTTCTTATCACAGGGTTAATTTTTTAAACAGAGATTAAATTTACAACCTTAAGACTTGTCGCCATTGTCGCTAGTGGTTCCTCTGTACTTCTCAAACTCATAATAATTGATCGAGTTAAAACAAAGAAAATCACAACAGCGAAGGAGCTTTGGATATCCAGTCTTAAGTAGTATAGATTTTGACAATTTAATTCTCTGTTTACTCCTTGGTTTTTGTTTCAACTAAGAAGATATATCAAACACTCAAGACAGTGTTTCATTGGCTATCCAAACACCTCAAATTTCGCGTGTGTCATATTTTCAACTCTCTTCTCGGGATTTGGAAATCCCGATGAAACACAGTCTCTTGTGTTTGATAGATTACCTCAAACCAATTTCAGATATTATCACTAGGTTTTACTACTATCAATAATGATTCAAGATGTTTTTTAAGCTCTTGCTTACCACTTCTTCAAGAGACAATAGAATAACTGTGAACTGGCCAATGTGGAAAGGACAGAAGGCTGTAAAATAAAACAATAAGCCATGCATGTTACAATCAACATGTAACCAGGGCTGGGTTGTTCAAAGCCTGATTAACTTAACCCAGGATTAGCGAGAATTTTGATTCCGTTTTTGTAACTTTGCGGTGAGGTTTTCTGTTTATGTTGTTTGTCCCTCAGTCTTGAGTTTGAATAATCTCAGACTTCACCAAACATAGGCAGTGAGGAACATTTTTATACTAGGAAAATTAATACATCAGTTGACTTTTAATCCTGGGTTAGTGTTAACCGGCTTTTCAAACAACCCGGCCCAGAAGATTAGTGACATAATCAACAGTACTGTGACATAATGATATCACATAATGTACAGTACATTTAGTACAGTTTTAATACATGTACCAAACAATAACTGACAGGTAAAGGATACTTACCAAAGACCAGAATAAAGGACGTATTTAGAGAAACTACCCAGAAGACATGCTCCTAAGAAGCAAAGTCAGAATATGAGATAAGGATTCCAAAAGAATAATGTTACAAAAGTCATTGAAACATCTGCTCCACTGATCTACTGTACATGTAAAAGCAAACTTACCAAAAATACTAGAGAGCCATCTAGCCCAAGCATCTGCAAAGAGAGAAAACAATTTCACATTGAGTAGCTGGTAATTTAACTTGTTATGCTGTGGCTGAACCTTGTAAACTCAACCCAACCTGATTCCGATCAGAAAGCAGTAATTGAGACATTTATCTTACCCTTTCCCATGTAAGTTCCTCTGCAGCTCTTTCCCACTCAACAGGATTCCAATTTCCATCGTCTGCAAGAACAACGACAGAGGTTAGTTGATTACCATGAGCACTAAGCCATGGCATCAAAGGCTGGTTATCACAAGGGAGGGAGTGAGAGTCATAGTCAAAGTCATAAAGAGAACTTATGATCTAGTAAAAATCTAAAATGGGAGTGGTAAGCAGAGTCATAAGCTTGACGGAATTGGAGTTGGAAGAATCGGAAAGTTTCTATTTCATTCCTCTTCTTGATTCTTCTTATGGCTCCACCAGTTTTGATCCAATGAAAACTAGATTGTTGGAGTGAGAAGCAGAAGTGAAAGAACCAACCAATCACAGTGCTAGAAATTTCTGTTTGTGACTCATTGGAGTCATTAGCAACAGAGTCATAAGTAGTATCAGCATTCTGCTGTCGACTCTGTCAGTTTGATTCTCACTAGATCAGCTTTGACTAAAATGCTCAGAAAAAATATTATACGTATGCATCCTCGGAGTACCAAAGTTCCTACGTAAAAGTGTTCTGTGCCAAATATATGAAGAGGTATAAAAAATGTTTTTCTGCTACTAACTTTTTGGAAGAAAAAGTTAGACTAAATTTTTCTACGAAGAGCTTAGTTAGAAAGCATAAGCATAATCGTTCATTCACGCCAAAATACTATATCTTTGAAGACAGGAGTTTAAATCAAAGTTTCTGAGATGCGCCGTTTGCATTAAATTCAGATTTTTCTGCCAGGGGAAATTTTGTCTAGCGACACAAGACGACGAGTCGGTAGCGTAATGAACTTTATTGTTGTCCTAAGCGTCACGGCAAAACACGAAAAATATCTCCGGTTCTATTTGGCATAAATCGTTCACTCGAACACCAAAATACTATATATTTGAAAACAGGAGTTTTAATCAAATTTGAATGAAATGTCAGTCGAGGGTTCATGATCAAAGCTTACAAGTTTGAATAAAATGTTAGTCGAGGTTTCATGATCAAAGCATGGTTTTGCATGTTTACGAGTTTGAATAAAATGTTAGTCGAGGTTTCATCATCAAAGCGTGGTTTTGCATGTTCACAAGTTTGAATAAAATGTTAGTCGAGGTTTCATGATCAAAGCATGGTTTTGCATGTTTACGAGTTTGAATAAAATGTTAGTCGAGGTTTCATGATCAAAGCGTGGTTTCGAATGTTCACAAGTTTGAATAAAATGTTAGTCCGAGTCGTGGTTTCATGATCAAAGCGTGGTGTCACTTGTTTAAGAGTTTGAATAAAATGTTAGTCCAAGTCGAGATTTCATGATCAAAGCATGGTGTCGCTTGTTTACAAGTTTGAATAAAATGTTAGTCCGAGTTGGGATTTCATGATCAAAGCGTGGTGTTGAATGTTCACAAGTTTGAATAAAATGTTAGTCCGAGTCAAGGTATGGTTTTGTGGTCAAAGCGTGCTGTCGCTTGTTCACAAGTTTGAATAAAATGTTAGTTGAGGTTTCATGATCAAAGCTTACAAATTTGAATAAAATGTTAGCAAGGTTTCATGATCAAAGCGTGGTGTCGCTTGTTTACAAGTTTGAATAAAATGTTAGTCTGAGTCGAGATTTTATGATCAAAGCGTGGTGTCGAATGTTCACAAGTTTGAATAAAATGTTAGTCCGAGTCAAGGTATGGTTTCGTGATCAAAGCGTGCTGTCACTTGTTCACAAGTTTGAATAAAATGTTAGCAGAAGCATGGTTTCGCATGTTTACAAGTGTGAATAAAAAGCGAGTCAAGGTTTGATGGTCAATCCTTTCGCGTATTGGTACTTCCAGTGCACTCGCGAGAAATGAGACACGTCTTGTTTCTCTCGAGACGAGTCTTGCGAGAAGCGATGGTAACTTACATTTGAGCGGTACTGTAAGTCAAAGTAAAGTTTCCTACTTTAAGAGCTCATTTAGAAAATGTGCTCTGGAATAACAGGGCTCCTTCAGCTGCTGTTAGTACTGACCATCTCCATTGTGAGCTCCATTTTCTGCATCCTGATTAGCTCCATTGTTCTCTTCCTCTTCTGGAACTTCTTGTGCATTGTTAACATTTTCCCCAGCCCCACCACCCTCAGCAGCATCCCCAGCACCGCCCCCGGCATCATTATTAACCTACAACAACAAAACAACATTATTAAAAACTGGATCATTGGATACTGCAATTCAAGAGTTTTCACTGGCTTAGCCATCATGGGCTATGAGCCATTATGCCATGCTCTACGAATATGGTAAGTGTACGCGTGATTTTTTTGAGGCGTTTTTATATCCAACACGCACTTGTTGAATAATTGTGAAATATACACATAGTGGTCCAATAAATCAAATAGCCGCCACTTTGGAACTAACCTTACACAAAACATTGGCAACCAACTAACTTTTCAATGCTGACTGACTCAGTTATTAAGTAATGACATGAAAAAAAACAAAACAAAACAAAAAAACACTGGAAGGGTCGTCATGTAAAGCTAAATTTAAATGGGCTAAAATACAAAAGGTAATATTATTGCATACAAAATTGCCTGATACAGTAACTCTATATTGTACAATAATGTCGACGGTGAAATTCTTTAACTTAGCTATGCATATCCCTCTGACGTGCTGGGGTTTCACTAACGTTTTCAGAAGGAGGGCAACTGGTTTTCACAGTTTTGAACTTCTTTGTGAGGAAAACTTTCTGCTAGATGGTCAAACGAGCCGGGCAAACTTTTCCTCATGGCCGGTCAATTTGCCTGGTGCCAGGCCCCTAATGAAACCCCTGAATGTGTATTAACTGATGCACTTGTTCAACTTACAGCATTGACTTGGGGAAGTGGATCAACAACATTGGGCTCCAGCCATTCTGGACCACCATTCATCACAATCTGTTCCCGTAACCACACCAAGCTGATGAACGCACATAATGTACAGGCTACCACAAAACACCCTCGTATACAGTCTGAGAATAAATTTTCACTGCAAGGACAGAGATATCGACCAAAATTAAACCTCAGAATACCAAAGAAAGCAACTGAACTGGAGATAAATTCTGAATTATTTTGAGAAATGAGAAAGGCATCTTAAAAGATAGAGGACAACATTGTAATCTCACAAGAAGAATAACCTGCTGACCATTAATGACCATTAATATTACTTTTAGCCTAAAGAGCTTACAAAAAGGTAGAAAAAAGATTACTAAAAAACCTTAAGAATGTTTTCAAATTTACATTTTCCTATCTTGAAACATCATGTTAATTTTATATTTAGGGTAACTGGCACATCCAGAACTGCTAGACGGTGAGTTTTGCCAGTTGCTGGTTCATATGGAGAACACTGGAGAATGTAACAAAAGCAAATAATGATAGTGCATTGTATCCTTGTAAAATAAGAAAGTGCTCTCACTTACGTTGATAACATATCTAAAGGAAGAGTAAGAAGCGAATTGACAGATCCAGCAAACAGGCATCTGTATATGCGATCTGAAACGGCAAAAAAAGGAAAAGAACATACATGTATGAGCTTGTATGGTCAATTCCCACTGTCTAGCTATGTTTACTTAAATACATGTATTGTTTTAACAAGTGTATACTGATCTGTCTTTTTCCTCAGAATATATACATATATGTATTTTGTAATGATAACAGCAAAACCCTCTACGAGCAAAAAGAACTTAATGCCATTCTCTGATTGGCTATGTTGCTCAATATCTTTTCTGTTGTCAATAGTGAGTAGCGTAGCAGTGAGCGCATGTTAACAAACTGACAGCCGCTTCTTTGCATTTTTGAGGTGTCTGTGAAGAGGATTTACATAAAGTTTTCACTAACTAGTAGATTTGTACTAAAACAATTAGATTATTTGCCCTTGATTTCTATACATGATAGTGCCCTCGTCAACACAATAGAAATCACAAGCTCATTATCTACTTCAGGGTCCGAAATTAACTTTTTTCTAAGGGAGCCAATTGGCGACTAACCTAAAAATTTTGGTTGCCAAATGGAAGGGTTTGGTCACCAATGACAAGTGTTTTTTTGGGTACATATGAATGTTGTGCCGCGTAGCACTATGAACACAAATGGTGGAACAGAGAATTAACTCTGAAGTGTAATTTAAAGTGCTAAATTGAACCCATGAATAACCCACTGGGCGTTAGCCCTAGTAAAGGGAATCAGGGAGCCACACGAGTAACTGCCGAGCCACACGAGCCACTGCCGAGTAACGGAAGATCAAATCCGGAGGTCGTGGGTTCGATTCCCACCGAGGTCAAAAGATTTTTTCTTTACCTCGTGTGGTTCCCTGATTCCCTTTACTAGGGCTAACGCCCAGTGGGTTATTCATGGGTTCAATTTAGCACTTTAAATTACACTTCAGAGTTAATTCTCTGTTCCACCGTTAGTTTTTTTGGTTTTGTTGTATCAATTTTTCGTTTTACTCCAATAGTTTTAATTTACATTAATTTATAGTAAAAGCACAAAATTTAAACTTTCTTTCACTACAATTAAACAAAATGTTTCCATATTATTAGATACAGCTATTAAAGGAGAGACTCACAACAGCCGTATAACGATAACATTAAGTCCTACATCTCAATGAGCGTGTTTGTCAACGTTCAAGCGAAGGCTTCGGATTTCTTTTTCTTATTATAACTATACTGGTCTCCTGTAAAGTTCTGTGTACTAGACATATGGGGGCCCTCTTTCAATACTTACATGTAGATATAATCAAGTGTGGAACTCAAGTATCTGTTCTTCGCCGAAATGCGACGAAAACGCAACCAAGCCAACTCGATTGCTCGGAAGCAGCTCTTGGCTTCTGGTTGGATAATGACTGCACGATAGACTGTTCATTAGTTAGAAGTGGCCATACTTTTGGGCCTCTTGTTTTGTTACTGGCATTTACTCTGTTTACTGGTATTTAGGTAAAGTATTAAAAGATTAATTAAGCGTGCGTGTTTCGGCTGACGACTCGTCACGATTTTCATCACGTCACGTTTTCGCCCGCGATATCAGAATTGTGAGAAGCCGATGAAACAATATGGCACCGGGTAATTATGGCGATCGTAAAATCGTCGCTTTGTTTTACTACAATTCTCCACAGCAGCTTTATGCTTTCTTTTAAAAAAAGCCCATTTACCTTGGAATTTCAAATGCCGAGGGGACAAAAGGTTAGTCGCCTGCTGGCGACCAGTTCTAAATTACTGGTCGCCAACGCTCAATTTTTGGTCGCATTGGCCACCAGTCAGTCGCAATGTCGGACCCTGTACTTGTTCAATAGAAACATGTTTTTAAACCAATCAGTGCGCATATTTTCTTTGGCCTATTTTCTAAATGCAGACTACATAAAATAACATATGAGTGTGCAATTTCTTGAGCATCATTTTGTACTGGAAATAGTTAACTTGTTTCTTAATGTGCATTGTCTAGTTACAAAAACACTTGAGAAGTACTTGGCTGCACCTTTGTACTTCTCCATGGACTTCCTTGATGTTCTCAATATTGTCCATGTACTTATGACACTCAACAATACCCTGATCCACATCAGCTATTCCCTTTGTAATGCATAGCCTTCATAAATACATACATCTGGGTACAACTGATAACTTAAATATTAGAGGAAAGTGTAACAAGGTAAATTTCCACTTACATGCTGTAATAGGCACAACACCAAGCCAAGCCAGAGCAACAAGTGTGTAATGAAGCCAGTATTTAAGAGCTCGAAGAATATTTGTTACTAAGCCTCCAACAAAGTCCTTAACAGGAAGTCTGTTTGGCATGTCTGGTGCATAAACTGTCAAGTGACAATAAGAACAAAAAAAAAGGTTCATTACTAAATCAAACAATCTAGCAAGTACTGTACAAACATCATTGAAACTTGTAAACAATGAACATATACACCTAAATAACAAAACAAATAAACACATGACTGGATGAATGGATGCATGAATGAGTGGATGCATGAAAGAATGAATGTATGCATATTACATAAATGAATGAATGAATGAATAAATGAATGACTAATTAAATGAATAAAATACCTAGCAGACAGGTGGTTAGAATGAGGGACATTTGGGACTTTTAATTTATTGATAAATATTGTACTTTAATTACAGCCAGAGAATTTTGTACTATACATACCGTATATCTTGTAGATGAAATAAATTATAAAATGTAAGCCCCAGAAAGTTACGTAATCAATAATCCTGTACAAGGCACTTACTTGGTTTGAAAGCAAACCGATGATTACATAATTCACAATATCTGAAACAGACAACAAACAAGAAACAGTTTGAACTCTGAACATATTACATACAATGAATTACCCATTGCTGTTATTTAAATATATAAAGTCTGTAATTGTAGTTACTCCCTAAAGGACGGTCGAATACTTGTCTGATTCATGCTAGGTTATTCTCTTTGTCCAGTATTCTTGTTAAAGGCATTGGCATCCATTTATACTCCCAGATTAGAGAGACACATTGTGAGTAGCTTGTTCTAGAATACAATACAATAATTCTGTCCAGAGATCAAACTGGGACTTTTGATCTAGATTCAACACACTAGGTTTTAGTCAGCTGACTACATCTGTAATAGTGCAAACAATCATCTGCCTGGCTTGGCCTGTAAATACATGGTAGTGTTGAAATACCTTTGTACAAAAAAGCTGGATTTCCATGGTTGTGTTATTTTATATACATTGATTTTAGTTAACAATCATGAATTTTATGTACCTTAATGTGATACAAAAGAAAAAAATTGACATATTGCGTCTGCAGAATAAAATTAATTGATGCAATTTTTTCCACATTTGTAAGCTATCCATACACATTCTCTAATTAAATGTACAGGAAGACAATATACATTACCACTAACATATTCACTTTAAAATAATAACAGAGGAAATCCAACTAAAGAAATGAAAACTCACTCTTTTTTGCTGTGTTTAAGCCACTGAACCAGACTGTAAAATGAACAGAAGTAAGAATCAATAACAACCAAACCTAGTTGGTTTGAAGAGGCTAATACTTAATATTAATACAAATTGGGATCCATGTGTACTCTATATTTTCAGTGCAGTATAATATAGAGTATAAAACATGCAGAATTTCCTTCATCAGGCGCATTAAATCTAATGCCATAACGTTATAAAACACTCCCACTTTTTATTCCTTGGGTAATAATTATGCACGGCATCAAGGAATAGCTACTACTGTATATTATTATTTTTTTGTTATTCTCATGTCACGATAATAAATAATTGCCTACACATGCACATTATGCTACTGTATGGTCAAGGAAACAAACTTTTCAAAAATAATGATAGTGCTGCACTTCGATATCAGTTGCCAGTTACTGCTGTGTAATCATTTTTGCCCTTTGCTAAATGATTACACAACATCAGAGCTATAAAAGTTACAGACGGCTCGGCTCTGGCTCATGCTGTGGCAGCTTTCACTTTGAGGACCTTTCCTGTTCCTTCACAGCCTAATATAATACATGCAAGACTTTGGGTCCTTTATTAATAGAATCTATATGAAGCTTCTTATTAAACGCCGAAAACAAAGAATTGAGATGTCTAAAAAAATCTGCAAAACCACCATCACTTTTTGTTTTTCATTTTAGACAAACATAGATCTCAGTTCCGGTCAGGACGACCACATGATGTTCAACGGTTCTTAAAACTTCCGACCCGATAATATTGACAGCAACATATTGGTTGGAAACCATAGGATACCTTCTAGATATTCAAGAATTTTCATTTTCAATCCATTCACATTTCTTTCAGCTTGAAACAAATTTTACACACTTCGTATAATCAAGTAATTAGCTCGTCATTTTCTGCCCACAATCATTTCCAATCAAGGATATTTACCCAGCTTTTAGATCGATCGAGAGAGCGACTTGAACATGGATGGAAGCTTACGTACCATTCTTGATGTATATATTTGATACTTCCCGTGCAGATACATGGATGGTATAATGGCTTATCATGTGTCCCTTCAGCTCGGCAAACCCTGCATATATCAACTAAAAGGAAGACAAGTAAGAAGATTAAAAACTGTGCGAGAGATCGTAACCTCTAAAAGGCTTTTTCAACAAGAAAGGAACAATTTGGCGAAATCTTTGGAAATGTCCAAGAAGATTCACGTTAAATCTCCAAGATAAACTATTTAGCTCTCGATAAAACGATACAATAAACTAAATACAGCCAAAATTCATCACACCTTCGTGTACATCGTCCATCTTGTTTCCTTTCGTCAAAGACTATTCTGGGTTGTGAAGCAATACACTTCTCCTCGCCCCAGGCGCTCGCAGTTTCCGCTTGGAGAAAGAGTAAATATGGATACAATTTTCCACGAAAAGGTAATGTTTTAATTGCTACAATCACTGCTTCGTTTATAAAAACGTAAATGCGTTAACAACGATTAGTAATAAGGCTTTGTTCTCCTAATGTAGCAAGAAGGCTCTCTGTGTGCACAGCACTGCCTCAATGCGCTGTTACAAGGTGAGCTTTTTCAGAGCGTAGCTTCAATTATAAGCTTACTCAAAACGAATTATTTTCGTACAGTACTTGTAAGGCTACTAATCTTAATTACTGTATAAGCTTAAGTGTCGCATACGATTCGTGATAGGGAATGAATGAAATCCGTTTGTTGATTCTACTGGTCCCGATTTGAGTTGAGAAGAAACTCAGTAATTAATTAGGCCGGTAGACTCACTGTGTACCTTGCTTGTTATTTTGATGTGACAGTGTGTAAACGGTGTCATATTAACACCACTTAGCTTGTTTAGACTTTTTTACTGTACATGATTTCCTTCAGCTAAAAGCTCTCGCTCTGTCAAGAAGATTTTCCAAGGTGTTTGAGGGAAAGAACTTTACATTGCCAGAGTCTGCCATTTTATGACTGTTTATGATCGACTAGACAGTGGTGACTTTTGTTTTACTTCGAACATCAATATTTTAGTGTTTTTAGTGCTTCATTATACCGTGCAAGTGAAAAAAGTGCCAATTTAAATCCAGTGTTCAATGAAGTGGCTGTTTCCCTAGAGAGGGACAACATTTTGCTGTCGAAGTCTAAAACTTCCTGCTTTCTAGTTTCCTGCACTTTCCTATCACACCTCCTATAACCTGTTTAACCTTCCCACAACAAATCGCTCCAAGCTTCTTATCCTTGATTCTGCTTCCTCCAATCCTCTTCATCACAATAAAAGAACTGTGGAAAAAAGTCAAACCATTGATTTGAGAATTCAACAGACCATTTAAAAGGGAAAATACATGATATCTCTCTAACAGGGGCCTGAAGAGGTAACATGGGAAAAGGGATTTGCCAATTTTTTTTTCAATTTGGGTCACTGGGACTGGAAATCACAAACACAAGAGACGGAAATGGGACTGGAATTTAGGCAAAAATTTGGGCAACGATTTGGCTAGGAAATGGGATTTGAACCTCCTCCCGGCCCCTGCACAACCTTCCTTTAAGACTTAGCTAGAATATTGAAGGTCAAAGACCCATCCTGATCCAATAGCATATTTTCATGTACACTTCTCTGTATTCAGGTCCTTATTTAACGCCTGTGGATCTAGCAGATATAGCAACTCAATTAGATGAAGATGAAAGGGCGCGAATGGCAGAAGGAGATGTTACCTCACATGATTATCAAGAATTTCTTAAGGTACTACAGTTAAACTTCACTCTACATGTACAGTAGACAGAATGTTTGTCCCATGAGGCCATTAAAAACCTACAAATTTTGTAGGTTTATGAAGGGCCAGTGAGCGAGTCCCGGAAGTGTAGGTTTACTAGTAGTTCAACGAGTATTAGCTATTATTTGCTTGTTCAATTTTTTGGGGGAGATGTAGTGGTCTCGTGGTTAGTTCACTTGTCTGCGGGCCGAGCAGTCTGGGTTGGAGATCTGGCTAAGGACATTATGTTGTGTTCTTGGTCAAGACACTTTACTCTCACAGTGCCTCTCTCCATCCAGGTGTATAAATGGGTACAAGCAAATTGAATGCTTGAAAGTAACCCTGGAGTGGACTAGCATCCCATCCAGGGGGGAGTAGAAATACTCTTAGTTGCTTCATACAGCAGAAACTGGACTACGCTCTGCCCTGATGGGCCACTTGGCTCATTGTAGACTAGTTTTTGACATTATAATCTGTGAGTTGTAGTGCTGAAATGGTACATACTGTCATTTGATTTAATCAGCAACCATCGTCAAACATGGATGACAGTGGATTCTTCTCTATTCAGGTAAGCAAACCTTCTGATATTTCAAAAACTATTAATGGATTAAAACAATCTGAGCCTTGCAGAGATGCCTGTGCCCAGTATTTTGTAATTTGAGATATTTTCAAGACCTGTATACTATGTAAATCCAAGATTTTATTGCACCTTTTAATTACATGCAGACTCTAAAATTCAAAGCTTGACCGACAGATGTATTTTTCGTTACTGTCAATCAAATGTTCGGTGGCTTCTCCCAGCTTCCAACTATGTTGTCTAAAGTGTGCTCAATGATTTGATTTGATTACCACGCGCTTGACAGCAGGCGGAAGCTGGGAGGAGCTGCCAAACATTTGATTGATGGTAGCGAAAAATGCATTTGTCAATTGAGCTTTGGATTTTAGAGTCTACATGTTATTGAAAGGCGCAGTGAGCCTTCCAGACTTTTGTTCTGAAGAATGATAATCATTGTGTTGTTTAGTCCAAATCAGTATATTCAATATTACATGTATGTTCAGATGAAAAAAATATAAGAGTACAATGTATGTATTACACTCATCATTTATCAAGTCTTGAATATGGCGATTCTTATTAAAAAATTGACACTTTGATGGCAAGTGCTTATTTGAAGGAGGGTCAGGGTGTTGAATTAAAACATTTAACAGTAATTTGTCAGTGTGTTCTTCTGTGTTGTTGATTTGCAGGTGATTTGTAATGCTCTCAGGGTATGGGGTATTGAACTGATTCCTTTCCTTAGTCCTGAAGCCAGGCAGGCCAGAGAAAAACCTCAGTAAGCCATTGTTTTAATTTTAAATATTTCTTGGATAAATTAGCGCAACGGTTAAACTGGGAAGGGAAAAAAACAGGTCTGATTGCTGGGGCCTGGGTGTAAGTCATGTGAGTTGCAGCAGTCAGCTTGACATCAATACCACTGCTGTGTGAGAAGTGAAATTAGTAGACATCTTGTTAGTGATAATTTCCAGTCCAATTTCAAAAATTTATGAATGCAAGATGAGCAAAACAATGAGTCGATAGCATGGATTAATTTAAAATCCAAGCATACTTAGCTTAAGTTTGTTGTGTGCCTATTAAGCAAGTAATATTTTAGTGGGGGCAAATGAAAACTGAAATGTGCTGGCCCACTGGGCAACTGGATTTCAAAATGTTTTTCATGCCCTGGTTTAGTGTAATAATTATTATTCTGAAAAGTTACTAAATGTCAAGTTACTAAAAAATTAATAAGTAATTTATTATTAATAGATCTGTTTTATCCTAAACTAGGAACCAGAGAGCATTTATATGTAACTTACAACAACACTGGCTTACAATTAGAAAACTTGGCCATCAGGTAATGATATGAAATGTGAAATTCTTGGCAGTAATTTTATTGGTCAAAAAAGAGCATTATGGGTGTGGAAACTGCAGAGAACTAACATGCTAATGTATTCATAACATGCTAATGTATTCATTCATTTGTAAGGCGCTTAAGTTTGTTAAGTATCATATGACAGCTACTTGCATATTGTTGTTAAGTAGTCAGGTTAACATTTTTGTGCATAAATAAATTTTGAGACTAACAAAATCCCACCTGCTTAACAGTCTTAATGATAGTACTGAATTTTGTTATAAATTCACTAAAGGCTTGGCAAAAGATCTCATTCAAGTAGAGCTCTCTTAGCTGCAAAAAGAAAACAAATGCGGCTACCCAGTTATCTCATAAACAGGAAGTCCTTGATTCTTTGTTTATCATACTATGACTGCATATGAAAATGATTTAATATTAATATTAATGTCTATGTTGATCATCTTCCTTGATGATAAACAGATCTAAAAACTATTTATTAGAAACAGCACAAGCTCTCTATAAATGTTTCTACTGTTTTAGTGGCATTCTTTGAAATGTACAGTGTTTCTATAAAACAATGTGAAGGCCATTCTGATTCATAAGATTCCAATGAAATAACGTTATAGTAACAAATTATTTTTATGTATTCTTAATTTTCACTTCTTGCAGTGGTTTAACCTCAACTCGCTACTTTCCAAACCAGAACTTATTACAGAGACATATTTGTCATTATTTCTTACACAACTACAGACAGAAGGTATTTAAAATTGACATTTCTTTCAGTAATTACAATAATTTATGACCTTCTGTCAGTTAGCCTGAGTAAAATATGGATCTTCTCCCTTGTGTGTGAAGATCTTGGAACATCCTTAACAAAAGGTTCACCAAACAGCCAACATTGTGGTATGGAATTTTTCAGGGTGGATATTAATTTTTTGGGAGATTGGGATCAAGTGTGTGAAAGTATATTGGCAAAATCACTGCCCTTCAGTTTGATGACCGAGAGCGTCTATGTGTAATGTGTTGAATTCCAGTTTAGCTTCATACTTTTGAAAAAATTCATTTTTCCAACTTCCACACCCGCTCGGAATGTTTTGGTCTTCCATGGGCTGATATGAATATTTTCTAGGATTGTACACCAAAGTAAATATAAATGCTATTGTTTGTAATTGGTTCCAAGCTTCACATCATAAGTACCTTTTCCATTTCAGGTTATTCAATATTTGTTGTGGTAGGGAAATTACCAGAAAGTGAAGCAGACCAGTTATTAAAACTTTGTCCAGCTAAGCCAGAGAAAAAGCCTTCAAAAACAACTGCTCACACATATGTAAATAAATCTGACTTAACAGCTGCACTTCAGCAAGTCACTAAATTAGGAGGTGAAGGTAAAATACAAGTTATTTATCTCTCTTTGCTAACATTACCACAGCTATTATTATTATTGGTACTATTTGTTCAAGAATACAGTGGAACCCCTATTAAGTGTCAGGAATTAGCATGAGACTGAATAGAAACATCAATTTATTTATTAAAACAAACATGCTTTAAGGGGACATGGGTTAGGGTTAGTTTTAAGGTGAATCATGTGAAGACAATAGTTAATGTATTTGAATGTATTTATCAGTGGTCTCTTTCTATTTTGGATTTTTTGCCATCAATTTATCTAGAACAAAGCCAAAGTATTTGTATTAAATTTCAGGTGGCTGCTTAACAGGGGTTAAAAGACAAAATAAAAACCCTCATCAGGACAACCGAAATGTGGCCCCGGCCAATTAATAGAGATGGTCAATTAAAAGGGGTTTGTTCTATTTACAAGGCTGAAAGTTAAGAAATAGTTAAAGATTAATTTAAAACTTGTTCAAACCAAACGTTTTCGGCTGTTTGCCATCATCAGGGTTAAAAAAGGGGTTTATTTACAGTATTTTACTGACAACAAGTTTGGGACTCTGATAACTTGATGCTTAACAGGGAGTGGCCGCTGTACTGGTCAGCTTAACAGGTTCAACTTTAGCTCTGAGAATTTGGTCATGGTCAATTAAAATGTACTGTTCTGTTCATCAGACAAACCAGCTGACATGGATGAAGTAAGAAGAAGAAGAGAACTATATTTTGCAAGGTAAATTTGAACATGTTGAGGTTTGTCACCTGCTCTTCTGGGCAGTTTATGAAGACTACACCTTCGGAGGCGCTGTGGTCACATGGTTAGTGCGCTTGACTCTGGGGCGAGCGGTCTGGGTTCGAGCCCTGGCTGGGGACATTGCGTTGTGTTGTTGGACACTTTACCCTAAAAGTACTCCTCTTCGCCCAGGTGTATAAATGGATACCAGCAAATTTAAAGCTTGGGGTAACCCTGCGATGGACTAGCATCCCATCCAGGGGGGAGTAGAAATACTCCTAGTCACATCATGCTACTGAAACCAGGATAAGCTCTGGCCTGATGAGCCACTTGGCTTGTATGCAGACTTTATCTTTACCTGTACACCTTCCAAGACTGATAATTGCAACACCAAGCCATTAACTCCACAAAAGACTAATGGGCAGCTGTCTCACTGAAACACACACAACAGTGACAAAGGCTGAAGAGAGTTTGGGGAATAAAGAAAATGAAATTACAAAACCTGTACAACACTGATCAGAATGCTTGACATTAGCTACAAACCCTTTCCTCTGTGCTGAGCTACTTCGTCTCTCCTGAGCATTTACTTCCTTCTGAGTTCTCCCTTTGACTTCAATTGGTTAAATTATTATCAACAATTCGGCTACTTATTAATCTCTAGAAAGTGTGATGTCTGCACTGGACCACAATGGTACCTTAGCTACTGTAGAATAGAAGTGGTCACGTACATTCTGTGCTGAATTTGTTTCACTAAGAAACTGGATAGTAGTTGACTTGAATCACCGCAGTCATATTATTCATTCTACACTGTTTGTAGGAAAGAACAAAACCAAGCAGGCAATCCAACCACGACTGCAGTAACAGGGGATTCATCTCAACAGATCACAACAGGTCCAGGCCCACCCACATGTCAGGTCGCATCCTCAGGTACACGTCTAATAAACAAGGCGCATTAAAAAAATATAAACTCAGATGCAGATCTAGGATAAATGGTGATCAAAACTGAATGGTCCAAGGCCATGCTCCTTCAGGAAATGATTATTTTTGATTTCATCTCCCTATATGTCCACTTCCCTGGGTTTCTGAGTGATGCCAAGAAAATCTGACCAATTTCCATAAAACAGTGGAAACAATTACGGATCTATGCCTGCAATTGGTGTTGTGACAGCATTAAACCATATTCAGGCGCGGATCCAGGATAAATGGTGACCGATTTCCAAAACAACGAGTGCCTTCTAGGGGGGTCCAGGGCAATGTTCCCTTAGGAAATGTTATGGATTTTTTATTTCTTAAGTCCCCTTTTTGGAGTTTCTGAGTAATTCTGAAATATCTGACTGATTTTCATAAAACGGTGGAAACTGGTGTGGATCCGCGCTTGATACTAAAATATACAAACAGAAACTATGAATATGCAGCTAGTTCTATAGTCCCCCTTGAGGTCATTAAACACAGTGCTCCCTTCCCTACCTCTGCATGAGAACGCCAAACAGCTGGTTGCAAATTAGAAGACTACCAGATTAAGGTGATGTATCTGCTTTCCATTTAAGGGGGCTGTGAGGGTGGAGAACTCATGACAGAAATGCTGCTATGAAAAATTACTAAATAAAAAATGACCCTCTGATTTTTGCTTACTATAGTTTAATCAGAGTCAGTAGTGGTTTTATTTTATTAGCACCCCTTTCACTTTGTTGGATACATATCTATCTCACTTGACCAAAATAGATATTACCCAAGGCAGTTTTCATCTGTCCTACTAGCCGAATGTAACAGCACCTTGCAACCCATGTTAGTTAAAATATACACACCTGAGTAATGCTCTCTCATTTTGTTTTTAGATTTATCAGAAGAGGAAATTCTTCAGATTGCTCTTCAGCTGTCTCTTGAACAGATCTAGCAGATACTTTACAAACAAATGAATGAAGAATATAAAATTGCTTCTTATAGTCCTCCAGATTTTTTATAGCTTTTTCTCGTAATTTTCTTCTTTCTCTTTGAAAAACAATCCTAAGGTGTGAATGTGTGTAAAAAGAGATCTATTATAAACTAGGTTTGGAATTTTATACAAAAATAAACTTAACTGCATTGGAGCCCATGCAGAGTGTCTTTGTCTCGTTATAGCAAGTATAATAATTATGAAGTGGACAAATCAGGGCTTACTTAAGCCTTGTTACTTCATCTCCTTGTTACTTTGTCTCCTTGTCACCCATTCATCCATTTGTGGCCTTTTCTTCCACTTGCCTTTATGCACACAACTTATAGCTTGCCATCATGCCTCTTTAACCCCTCTGAACCGTTTGCTTTCTCTCTGAGTTCTGAATTTATATATTTATTTTATTGGGGATTTTCCTCAGTAATATTACTGCTTACTTACCCCACCCAACACAGATGGAATTGTTAACTGAAAAATCAATATTACATTGATTATTTCGGTACATGCCGGTTGTATAAATTTGTTTATCGTATGTAAAACAAAATTCTTGATGTTGATTGGTTCTCCGCGCGCCTATTTGTCACATGATTGGCGTGCGATCTCGTGGGTATCCAATTACAGGTGTCTGATTTGAACTTTTTGTAATAAGACACCTGTAATTGGATACCCATGTGATCAATTACACGTGCTTTAACGGTTTCCTTAGCAAAGTTTTCTACAGTTTTCAAAACTTAGGAAACGCGCTACAGATGTTTTCCCTCAAAAGAAGCTCTCAAAAGAAATTTTTAATTTCGAAATTTGTTATTGATACGATTAATTAGTAATTGGACCTCGCGTCGTACAATTCAGGGAGTAATCGTGCTCATAATTTCAAATCGGCCTCGTGCTTCGCGCTCATCCGATTTTGAAATTACTCGCTCGATTACTCCCTGAATTGTACTCCACTCGGTTCAATTACTATTACAGATTTGACTTATTATTATTCTAATAAATGATGATGTATCCACTTTTACTTGCATTAAAAAGCACTTCACATTATTTTGCAACCAAGGATACCATACTTTTAATAGCAGTTTTCAAAACAAGACTGACTTGGGGAGGGGGGGGGGCTCGGTGAGTAGTTAGCATTTTGAAGTATTTAATCAAGGGCTTGTAGAAAACACGGTCAGTTTTCATGCGTCTGCCCTGTTATTGATCATAAATTTCGTCATAACATTGTTAAAGTAGCTGGGGATCCACGAGGCCCTCCCCCACCCCTCCAGGGAGGATAAAGGCTCTGCTCCAGCTGTACGCAGATGAGCTCGGGACACTTCGACCACTTGGTCAGCGGTCTTTCAAATAACGATACTTTGCCAATTTCGCGGGAAATTTACATCGTCCATTTTTGACTCAGATAAGAAAGAAACATTGGACTTTTGGTCGGGGTTTGATCCTAGAATAGTCAAGATGGTACAGATATTGATATCAATGTAAGTAGTATGTGACGTTGAAGTGGACTGAACATATTTTTAGGAACTTTCTTCGAGGTTCACCATAATTCTGGCTGTTTACGTTTTACGCTGCTTGACCGTGAACTTGATTCGATCGATCGTGTTAATCGTTGTTAAACGATTTCAACAGGGTTCCAGGCGTTGATAACTGGACGATAATTGAACTTCAAGGAACATTGGAGACAAAAGAAGACGTCAGTTTGGAAGGGAAGGCCATCGGTGACTTGCATTTCGATGGAAAGGTCGGTATTGAAAACGAAGGGCTGTCTTCTCACATGTGATAGATAAATAGCACAATAGTATTAAGCTTATATTGTTCACAACGACCTGAATTTGGTGCTTGTGAAATTCTTAATATTATACTTGTCTCACAAACTGAAAGCCCAGAGATTATTTAATACTGGACACCGCACCGTCAACAGCCTCCCTAGTGGGGTATAGGGCGTAAATTTTTTGATGCCTGTGTATCCCCCCCAAAAATTTTAATTTCTTCTTTCCTACCCTGTCACCCATAGGTTTTACTGTTACCGTGTAGGTATACATGTTTGATCAGGGAACAAGGAAGTGGGAATGGGCAGTGAAGAGTCTTGTTACATTGTACCTCTGAATGGGCTGTTAGTCTATTAGCAGTTACCCCCTACTCCCTAGTATTTTTATCTAGCTAGTGCCATAAATAGGTCAGCATTATCCATTTGTGCTTATGGAGCATGGCGGCACTGTAAGGGTACAGTTCCTTACCTGCGGCCAAGAGTACATGTACACAAATATACATTAACCCATTAACCCTAGCCAGTGCTTTTAAAAGCTAGGCCACTAAATTTGGTGTAAGGCCACCATATGTCCAACAAAGACACACACTAGAGCAAAATTTTGAATTTAATTCTGGCTGAGAATTTCTACCAATTATTCTAATATCCGTCTTCTTAACAGCATAATTATTAGGTTGAGAAATGGTTCCTGGAAAATTATACGGCACACAGTATCAGATTTGCAATCAAGGATCACAGTGTTTCCTCAAGCTTCAGATTTCACCATTTATGATTCTATAGGAAAATTCATTACCTGACGAGGGAATTCCGCGTTAAATTGCACGCGAAAACCGATATCGCACGAATCGCGAAGCGATGAGTGCGATATCGGTTTTCAAGTGCAATTTAACGCGGAATTCACGAGTCAGGTAATGAATTTTCCTTGAATCGCATAATTGAATAAAATGAGAAAAAAAGAAAACAGCAGTTTGGTTTTATCCTGAGATAGATGAGATAGATGACGTGGATGCGAAACAATATCACCGAGCCTCGTTTTCAACTCGCAATTCCGCGCTAAATACCTCGCTTCATAAACCAATCAGAATGCAAGATTTTATTCAATTATGCGATTCTGTCTTAAATTGACATCATGAAGAGAAATAAATATTGATTAAAATAAAATTGTAATGCAAGTTTTCCCTTTGGGTTTACAGGGGACACCAATGCTTATCATTGGTCACCATCTACTCACTGGTAAAGTTGTTGACTTGGACAAACCGTATGCTGTACTACACAAGAAAACAAATGAAGAGGATAATCATGACAAGAAACGGGAAACACATTATGATGTCTGTGCATTGGTGAGGAAGAAAATTATTTTCAAGACCCGACCCAAGCCAATTGTATTCAAGAACGTGCCAATATCAAGGTGATACTGAACATTCTTGTATGATGCTTTTGACACAGTTTCATTGAGCCGAGCCAGGTCCATCCTTTAGCTTGGAGACCAAGGGGCAGCTACATGTAGTTGGGATGCAGTGCAATATTTTTGGGCGAAAGTTCCGCTCTTAATGTAAACTTTCCCAGTTCATCTTGACCAGCTGCCCCTGGGTCTCCGAGGATGAGCCAGGTCAAGTCTGTGAGGTGCTTTGAATTTTCCTGGGAATGAATTTTTTTCAAGCAGCTGGCTGCAAGGCACTCATGACAGACTCCTCACAATTTAATTAAGATGACCAGTAATTAAGGTTACTTTAATTTAGTAAACAACTTGCAATGTTGGAAGAAATTCCTCCTGTGTAGTTCCTGGAAATACCTAGCTTATG
>OZ026606.1:423400-473859 GCA_964020085.1 Micromussa lordhowensis | reverse complement strand
CCCTCAAATAAGTCCTATTTTATATTTTTGGCAAAATGGCTTGGGCAAGGAGGAAGGCACTTGTGTTTATTTCATGGAGGGCACTAGTTAATTAAGGGAGGTGCAGGTTTTGTCCAAGCACACAATGCTAGCATAAACACCAGTCCTCAATGATGAGAGAATGCAGTGGTCAAGTTCACAGCATTTACAAAGAGAGTGAAAAATAATAGAACAGATAGTGTACGAAAAAGAACTCTGTTAGCACATGGAGATAGAAATAACTGGAAGTGACTTAACCAAAAAGGAACTGTTTTTCTTCATGTATATAGACACTGGTGTGGTTGAAGCTTAAAATACTATAAATAAAGCGACAACAGAAACAGGTTTTCCTTGTATCCCTGCTATTTAGAAAGTGAGGAGGAAGGGATGGCTCACTTATTTGAGGTAGGGCACTGTATTAGAGCACGGGTACTTATCTGAGGAAATACAGCATACCCACAGTAAGGAAGGGAATTGAAATTCCAAAGTGGGATGGGAAAGGGGGATAAAAGCCAAAAAAGCATAAAACTTAACTGGAATTCTAGAGAAGTGAAGAGGGGGGAGGGGAGAGGGTCAAATCAAAAACCCTCTGGTCGAGGGTGGGGAAGATATATTCTGCAAGAACAAGAGTTCCAACTTCTTTGTGAAATAATAGCCTTCTCTTTTAAACAGTGCTTTATTGTAAGCAAGTTGTGATTTAAAATCTGCTTGAGTTCAACATTCCCAGAAGGTCAAAGTTATGTTATATTTGTGATCTAATTTTGTCACCCTTTCAAGCTTGCAACTGGATTGTCTAAGAGGATTGATTACTTTATATCTTGTAATTCTTGTGACAAACTATTGGATTATCCAACATTGGTTATTCTTAGGTTCATTTTAAAGTAATGTGTGCCACTTGGTCCATAGAACTGTCTTTCTGACTTTGTGATCTGTCAGTGCTTCGTATAGATCGTTTTCACTGTCACGCAATAAAAAAATAATTCGAAAACTATCCAGTGGAAAAAGCTGAGAAATTGTGATATTATAGAAGATAAAAAAATAAGACACTTCTCCAAGTTTTAGCTCTGTGCGTTACCCCAAACTTCAGATATTCGTCGAAACGTTTCGCAGAAATTTACAGAGCCCAGTATGAAAACGCCATATTGGTGTACCTCCATGGTACACCAATATGGCGGCCGGAAAATAGTGTAAACATCTGGAACTTACTTTGGCTTTCTAGGCGACTGATTATCAGTACTGAAAAAACAAGTATTTACATAAGCACTTTTCCTAATGCTCTAGCTTTTAACAGGGCTCAAAATCATGAGATAAGTATATATTTTTCAACAAATTTGATCGTAGCCTTGTGTCACGCACCTCCATAACCCGGAAATTCAAAATGCTCTGGTTTCCAAACGAAGCACGCTATTGAGCTGTAAAGTTGTAAACAGATATAAATATGTCACCTCTTATACCTGATGAGGATGAAAACTTTGGTGGATCTTTAGTTTAAGATTTTAGAAAGTGATGACGTCACGTGAAAACGATCTATTAAGTGTATCCAAAGCTTAGCTGACTGTATACAAATAAATAAATTAAACTCTGTTTTGAGAAGTAAGCCATATGAACATGTAGATCAAAATTACATGGAGTGAAGAGGTCACTGGACTTTCAGTAATAACAGTAAGCACTGTTGAACATCACTTCCATGATTCGTACTAAGTTATATCTTTCAGAATGTATAATTTAGTAGTGGAAAGGAAATTACCAATAAAGCTGTGTTCCTGAATTGTGATGTGTAAATATTTCATGACAATATTATTTTGAAATATTATAAAAAAGTAACACAGTGATTGTTAAATATTGTAACAATCATTTACAATAATAAAACAGTGTTACTAATAACAAACTCTTCAATATGACAAACAGAGAATATTACATGCCTGCGCATGGATACAAATTTTATCTTCAAGTGTTCAACTCAATATCTCACAAGTGAGTGCAGCGATCGAGTGAGATATCAAGTTGAACGTGAGAAGATAAAATTCATATCCACAAGCGGGCATGTAATGTTCTGTTTATTATATAAACAGAAGATTCTCCAAAAGTTGTCTGAAGGCCAGACAAACGTTTCGGAACATTTTCCGAAAATCTCTGAAGATTTCCAAGGATAATCAAAGATATCAAAGAAAGATATGATTTTTAGTAAAAGGAAGAATCCTGGGATTTCACTAGTGTTTAAACATATAATCCCTGAATGCCAACTTTGAACATGCATGTTTTTTTTTTATCAAGATTATGCCCCTTTAAACAATTTTTTTTTTATTCACAAACGTTTACCACGCAAAATGCGTGGCCTTCCACGAGGTAGACACCGGGGTGTAATGTTTGGTGAATCGCAAGGTGAATTAACAGGGGTGACTTGCGGTGATCTTGATTTTGGTGTTCTTTTACCATTACACTTTAGACAGAGAATGTGTTGGTCTTGAGGATAACATTGTCTCTTATTTGAAAGCTGAAGTCCACAATCCTGTAAAAGAGAAATCAAAACAACTGCTAAAGTGATCAATAGATATTACATCAACTGTAAGCCTTATTTCAAGTCAGCTAAAGTTTGAGATTAATATTCATTAAAAAATAACTACCATTATTATACGACAAGGTAATCATGGGGTAAATAGGAGCATTCCAATTCTTATTCCCATAAGAGAAAAGTTAAAAAGGGGAATTGAAAACTGTCCATAAGTAGAGCTGTCCGCTTAGGAGAGTTTCTGTTAACAGAGAGTTGACTGTACTACTAACTAACCTTGCTTGCTCAAGTCATACTGGGAAATATTGATCCTCAGTCGTTTTTGCATGGACCTCGCCGTGCTTGTTCCATACTGCCACAACCTCGGGCCAATATTCCCCAGTACAGACCTTGTGCTCGGCTAGTTAGAGATTAGTATTTGCAATAGTGAAAGAGGAAAGTTGAAGTCATTTTGTAGCTTAGAAGACCAAGTGATGGTACACGAGCCAATCCATTGTAGGCTTTCTCCTTAAAGAATGCAAATAGGACTTAAATATCAAAATGCAGAATGCAATGGGAGGATTACAATTTATTACACTGAGTATGTATGTGTACTATAATTTCTGTTGACAGTATAGGTAAACAGCCTCACCGTAACAACAACAGTTTTTTTACAATATACTTTGCAGCTGCTATGATGTGGCTTCTCTATCAGATTCACTAACCTCGCATCTAAAACAATCAACATGAAAATTTTTTCCCATTGATACCACTCTAAGGATCTCCTTATTGTCCTATTATAAAAACAGGTTTTGCCTTCAGTCAGTATAGAATGTATTGATGCAGTGTCACTCAGTATATTTTTATTAATACCCTTTCCAGTCTGTGCATGCCAGTAGGTGCATATTAGGCCAATTGGGGTCACCACCTTATCGTGGTGGGGCAGTATGAGTGTCTGAGTGACCCTAGAGCTATGTCAGCAGGAGTCTTGCACTCCTGGAAGGGTCACCCATGCCCAACAGGTGAAAGGGTAGAGACCAGACAAAGAGTGACCCTCTGGTCCTCCAGGTTGGGGGTTGGGCGCAGGGCTAATGACTATCCCATAAAAAGCTCAATGTCACAGAAACTGGACCTTTTCAAGTGGAATCTGGTTAATACAAACACCAAAGGGAGATGCAAAAGTGTCTGTATTATCTGGGAGTCTGTATTTAGCAGGCTGTCATGCAGACACATGTTTTATTAATGAGAAGACTAAGACTAACATTCATCCAAATAGTTCAATGTCTTATACCAAGATTTAAGAGGGTCACACTGGAAAGATGTTTCAAGCATGTAATTTAACCCATGGAAAGCTTTCACTTTCACTGATGATGGTATGACTTGCACATGATGGTGACATGTACAGTGCACATAGATATCAGTGTCCGTAGAGCAATGAAAGTATGTCGTTCAGGTCACTGAAGAGTGCCTGTTGTCGACATTCACCTGTGTACAAATTAAGCAGAATAATGTAAGGGCTTTCCTTTGGAACAGGCAAAACTGTCTGTATTACGTGGGTGTTGGTAAAACAGGGTTCCACATCCATTCTTTTAGGGAACACTTAACATGTAATGTTTGCTGGATTAAATCAAAGCATGAAACGTAGTGTGTTACATAGCTGCTCAAAACTCACCTTTGTGGGGGCAATTAATTTATGGCAGACAGCACAGGCTGGAAAGAATTTTCTGTAGAGACAAGTACAGAAGTTAACCTAGTTGTAGGTGTACTTGCACTCTGCTTTCAGACTTGATATGACAAGGACAGGACTCTGTACAATACATACTTGTGGTAATCAGGAACACAATATATTCTACTCTCCTGATCCTGAGTAAAGGGAATTCCATCTAATTCTGTTTGGCAAACTGAACATCTAAAACAAGATGGGTGGTATGATCTCCCCAGTGCTTGAATAATCTGTGTTATTGCAAATTTTAGACCATTAATAATATGAAAAGTTCTCAATGACAAGGCTTGACTTTCAGGAAATAACCTTGAGGCCAGCTGGCCCCAAAGTTTTCAGATTTAGTCCCAGCAAAAGTATTTCAATCAGTGAAAAGCATGGAAAGTTAGGTGCCAGTGAAAAAAAATTTGGTTGCATTGGCAACCCCAGAAGTCACAATGTCAAGCTCTGTATGAACATGGTGGGTTACCATGAGTGTCAAAATGTCAATTTAAATTCCATTCCAAAAATTCCATGACTTTCCAGGCCTGGAAACCTACATTATAAAATTCTGTGACTTCCCAGCCTTGGAAATTACATATTATACTTGTAAAATCAGTCCATGACTTTCCATCACGGGAAATTACATTACAAAGTTCTGTGACTTTTCTGCTTTTCCAAGACCCGTATGAACCCCATCATTGCTCCTGGACGGGAGGGATGAATGGCTACAACTGGCTATTTTGATCAAGGATGCTATATAAATTTGATATTTAGTGACACATAGCATAGCTTTACATTGTGTTTACGAACTATCACAGGAAGTTTCACAAGTGTAACTACATAGATCATAGTTAACTATGCATAGATTAAACAAACCACTGTAGTTATGGCTGGTAGACTTCACTGACCTCAAACGGAAGCCATAAAACTTAACTAAATGCAAAATTACACTAATGACCTGATGCGCACGTTTGTCGAACGACGCTACATAAACAACATGAAAATAAAATTTTAAATAAAGTGCAATACAATAACTAATAAACCTAGAACATAAAAAGACATTTTGTTACCTTGTCCAGCCTCAGGACCGTGAAAGGGACAGAAAAACCACGCTAAACGAGCATAAATCCACTAAAACTCAAGTCAAAACTTCACGACCATGCTAGTAAAAAACACACTGGTCATGTGACTGAAATGGTACAAAACCTAACTGCGCGTGGCCTGGGCTGCCTACAGTCACAATAAGCATTTCTGCCCATAGAAATATACTGCAAAGTTAACAATGACCACATTAAAACTAATAACATTGTGCCCACACATTCAAACTTGCCTTTTGCGTGATTATCTTTCCACAAAAATGACAATATTTAGGAGCAAGCCCAAGCTTCTGAAAAATAAAACCAAATGCTAGAAAAATGTATAGCATCATCCTTGTTGTAGATCAAGAGTACAGTTAACTTTGATTGGTGATGCTGGGATTATTTGGGGGCGTAAGGTGTCTCTCAAATGTTTTGTAACCTATTGTAATCAGAATTCGCTTTAACCACTAGCAGCTGGTAATTTCCTTATTATTTATTTATTTATTTGTTCAAGACTTAATTATTTTCATATGCTTACTTGTGTCTACCTTTTTTCTTTTTCGTAAGGGGGAGGCTTAGAACTTATTATCTGAGTTGTAAGAAGGGCAGGGAGCTCATTTCAAGACAACACAAAATAAAACCCTCATCTGTTTTTTGCCAATCGTATACTAATATGTTGACCATGGTAGGAAATTAATTTAAATACACTTGGCAATTAAAGGTGAAGTGTCATGATACAAACCGTATAATCCTGTTCACAGTAAACCTTTCCATCAATGTTATAAAATGCCTCGCCAATCAGCTGCTTTCCTACCGTAAGAAAGTGTGTGTACAAACAGTGAGGATTTACCTAATTCATGCCTTTCAAACATTTATGATAGTAAAATAGTAAAATTATACACTTTAACAGAGATCAATCAAGACCAATATCATCCATGGGGATTTTTTGGGGGGTCAAGGCACAGATGTCTCTTCAGGATGCAGGAAGCAAAGTGAAATTAAACCCTTGATTTCTTAAACTTCAGGATAGCTTGACCCAAAAGTTGTTTTCCTTGGATTCTATCATTGAAATTTTACTCCCGATATCGATATCTTAAACTCCAAATTTTATTTCCCTTGGAGGTTGGAGTAATTCAATGGGTTCCACTGCATTTGACATGATTTTATCCACTCAGCTCATAATCACCCATATCAGTATCAGTCTTGTCAGGGGATGCAAACAATCCTTAAAAATATATCTTGCAGTGTTTTAGTCATGTTACATTTATCTCCCCTGTGGAGTTTTTTTTATTTTTGCAAATGCATCTCAATCTCAATTTCCTAGCTAAGGCAGCCAACGCTTCAAAATATATTATTAAGTTTAGTCTCAGTGTCGTGCAAAGTCATTGAATTTAGGATTCACTACCACTAGACAACACATTTTTCTAATAAAATAATAATTACAATATCAAAGATAATAGTATTTTATTTATGAATAATAGAAAATTTAATATTTCCTTACCACAAGAGCAACAGAGAAAACACTGAACATGGTACAGATGTTCCATAGCACGACAGGCTGATTCACAGCCGTTAATTTGTTTGTTACAGTTGTGACACACACCTATTAAGAAATTTGACAGGTAAGATGAACAAATTTAAGACATTTTTATCTGTTTTCTTTTAATCTCTAGTTGTATGTGTTCCCTTTTATTTGAGCTATGCTGTTTATTGGATGGGGGAGGGGGGGGGAGGGGCTTGACAATCTTAACTTGCTGTACATTAATTTAATATACAGTTATGTACTACATCAGACTCAGTCTCCTGGATACAGACCAAATTTCAGGTCTTTCGTACTGGTCACGAAATTTCCCCAAATATGAAGGAACGCACTTAAATTTAGTTTACTTACTTTACTTTACATTATCTGTTCCTCAAAGTTCACAGTTTTCTAAGAGCTATGCTCTAGGAAAACTCTTAGCTTCTCGGAACAGATAACATCTGCAGACAAATATCTTAACTTATTTTTTTCTCCGTCTTCTCAGCGGTCCGGAATCCTCAATCCTTCAATCTTATTGGCTAATTGCGCGTGCTCCAGCGGTCCGTATTTTCCCATCCGGACCCCGAGTTGCGGACCGTTTCGAAATTTCCAACTGAAGAAACGTTTCAAGCTTTTTGTAACAGCGTAAAAGTGTTGTAAACAATGTAAAATGTAAACTTTTTGGACAGAGTCAAACAATTATGGATTCCGATAACGAGAGTCAGCAAACAAGACTTTTTTTATTTTTCGTGAATGCGCGCGCGTATGCCAGATTTGAGCAGAATTTCTTTAATAAAAAATTCAACACAAAAGTTGCTTTTAAAGCAGTCCCGAAGAATAAACACGTTATTTGCCGTCGTTGGTCTTGAGTACGGCCCTCGGCCGCCGTACTCAAGACCTCGGGCACAGTTTTTCCCAATATGGACCTCCCAAACGGCAAATAACATACATATATTCTTGCACCAAATTGAGGCTATTGTTCATTTAGTAAATTCTCAGCTCCGACTATTGCATTTCTAGCTTTTTGATTGGCTAAAAAACTCCGACTATGAGCCAATAGTTGGAGTTTTAGGTCATATGGAAAATAGCGAGCCAAGTTTAAAAATTTTCTGCACAAAGTTTTCACCTTCAGCCCTCTATAATGGGCGAAATAAAAATCGGTGGCAAAACCAAAATTATTCCATTCGCCCTTGTTGGATATGAAGTGATTATAACCAACTCGCGCTCGTTGGTTATTTTATTACTTCGTATCCAACTCGGGCTCATGGAACAATTGTTATATAATCCTAAATTCTGGACAATTTCAAAATTGCAAACATACATTTTGCATCAAATTTTTTTCTGACGAGATCACTGGCTGGAAAAAAAAGCTCCCTCAACAAGATTAAGCATTCATCATGTTTATGTACACAGGCCAGAAGAATACTTGTAAAAAAAATTAATTAAACACTTGTAAACAAAATTAAGCTTGGTGAACCCATCACCTCTGTAGTACTGGTGCAGTGCTCTAACAACGGAGCTTTCAAACAAACTGGGAGCTGATCACCTTGCCAGTTCCTTATATTTCCATAGATTAAGATAAGATAAACATTACATTTCTTGACTAAGGGTAAGGTCTGGAGAACAGTACTACCCTAAAAGTATTTCCACTATAGATAAGCTTCAGCTAGAACACAGCCTTCAAAATACGCGTGTAAAGTTGACCTTGTATGAAATGAATCTAATCAGCATCCTGTCCTTTCAGACCACCACAGTAGTTGCATTTGATAAAAAGGAAATATTTTGAAGGCTGATAAGAATTTTCGGCCCGTTTTTTCGGACCCAAAAACAATGAGTTTGTGACACTGCATTCACAAGAGTTCAATAGTCTCTTATGTAAGACTTGCAAATTGAGTCACACAGAAAATTGCAAAAGAAATTCGAGATATTTTATACATGTAGGTTTCATATAGAGGTGTAAATATGTCATTGTCACCTCTGAATGTATAAACACATGAACAATGTGATGGTGTTATTGTGCACTGCCTGGTAGAAATATTTTAACCACAAAACACTGGAGGGAGTGGTGTGCACAACAAAATAGTGACTACCATCCCCAGAAACCTCAAGCCATGAGGTATCCCTATACAAAGTATGGTGCATTGTATTTCATGCTGTATAAACCCTTTATCCCAACAATTACAATAATTCAAAAACAAACAGATCTGCAGCTAAATTGTACTGAATGGTGTTACCTGAAAATTGGCAATTCAGGTGGTTGTGTTCCATTTTGGGGTCTCGGAAGAGATTTGCCAGCTTCACTACTCGAGCTGGTTCATGGAACTGAGCATGCAGACAAGACTTGCAGACTTCATGACCCCAATTTAACCTCTTTTTTGATAGACTGGAAGCAGCTGACAAGATTATAGTTAATCTAAACAGTCATTGGCTTTCAAGGCAGAGAATGTTAAGCCATTTTATCTTCAAAGTGTTGGGTCTTTATGTGTCATAACAAATTCAAGCATCTATTTTTGTGAGAAGTAAAGACCTGATCACATGAGAGGGAAAGTCGTACAAATATGGCAAAAGCATTCATGAAAAAAAAATTGGAAAACAGCGAAGGAAATTTTTTTTGATGCGGCATAAATTATGGCCACAACACTGGGTTAACCAAACAAATGGACATTGATTGGGACTGTAAGCATACAACTCAAACAGACAGCCAGAAATATTCTTTTCAGATTAATGCATGCAAACAGAAAATAATCATTAGATTTAGCACATTCCAGTAATTCTTTCTCAGATTTGCATGGGAATAAAAGCACTCAAAAGCCAGCACTTAAAGATTGATTTCCACATTTGCAGTACAAAAGAAATCAGTGACAAAGTGTCATTCTCGCTTCAGGCATATTGCTGCCACTTTTCAGAATACCTCTCACAAGTTAGCTGAAATGTCGGCATGCTATTAATTCACCTCCACAGACAACAACAGACAAGCTATCCACAATACATGCCAATTATCCAATTCATATGACAAACACGGAATTCAAAGAATTCAAATAATCAATTATCTCAAGGAAAGGATCTAACAAAACATGAGTTTACTAATGTAAAGAATGTTGGCAAACAAATCGCTAAAGCAGATTTGATTGCAATAGCATACAAATAGTACAACTCAGCATGATGTCTTGAAGTAATATATCTGTTTGAGTATCCTATCACTGACTTTAAATCAACATCACTTATAGTATTGCATTTTAGTCATGGGCTCCGATAGTGTGTGAATAAAATATTAAATATGTACCACAACACACACTCACTTCAATTTTGTAATTAGCTTGAGCCCCTGACACTTTCTTTAGAGCATTCTTCCTCTTAAAATGATAATATTCTAATATTACAGAACTGTGACAGAGATTTGTTCCAGTATCTTATTTTTTGTTATACTGTAAACAATGTTAATTATTAATATATAGATTTAGGCCAGCCTAAAAGCGTAGCTCCTGGGCCGGGTTGTTCAGAGCCCGATCAAACTAGCCGAGGATAAAGTAGAATTTTGATTTGAGTTTTGTAACTTTGCGGTGAGATTTTCTGTATATTGTTTTTGTGTTTTGAATTTTAATGAAAGCAAAATACGCAAAACAAAAGCAGTGAAAAAACTTTGTACAAAAGAAAAGGTTATAATTCGGTTAAATTTTAATCCTGGGTTAGCGTTAACCGGCTTCCTACCAACCCTACGCTGTTTACAGCAAGTTAATCCTGACATGAGCCCGCGATCTAATCGAAAAAAGCAGCACTTGGGCAGCGGTCAACTTTAAAAAAACACGTGACCTCGATGAGCCCTGAACTTGAGCCCGCGATATGGTCACGTGATACTGGTCAGCGGATTCCTTGTTTTGACAGGTGTCAATTGACTGCAACATGGATGTCCAAAGGACGCTTTAAACCAAGGGTACATGTGCTCTGTCAACCTACAAGGAAAGCCCGCGAAAACTGAAGCCTCGTTTTGGTTTACGTGTCAATTGTGGCCGCCATGTTGCGCGACTCCACCACCGTCGTCGTCGTCGTCGTCGTCGTCGTGCGTACGCGCCCACGAGCAATACCGCTAGCCATGATACACATGAGAAAATCAGTTCATGGGTTCCCTTCAGTTTCCTAATATGGGTATGGGGCTCCGCTTGGCGGCCTTCGGCCGCCGGAGCTCCGCTATAAGCCTGCTTGTTTGCCTCTGGCTAGACTATGACAACTAGCTGTATAAGTGGATTCCTTAAAAAATCTTTCTCGGTTCCTTGAACAAGCCAATGTGGTCAATGAACTGAAACTAATGATGCTGCCATCACCTGCGGTCATGCAATTTACCCTACTCTCACTGGTAGAACTGTATGTTATACCAGTGATCAGCAGGAGGGGGATTGGGCAAGGGCTTGCATGTACCACACTCTGCTTATACAACTAAGAAGCAAAAGAGGAAGCCTGTTTTAATAATTAATATGACCACCCTTGGGTCAAAGGAGCGTGTTAGTACTAAAGACCAGGATACACAGTGCAACATTAAACTCAATATTGCACGCGACATTTTTTTCTCAACATGGCTACACGTTTGCAACATTTTGCGCAATATTTGATGAGCAGCTACCAAGCTCTTGTGCGATCAGGTTTACATCACGTAATCCAAAATGAAAGTTGACCAAAAGCAAAGAAGGACCTTGTACTCCTTCTACACCTACAGGTAATAATGTTGAATTATAAACTTCTAACAACACCAAACAGGTAAGGCTTGGGAAAAAAAGATTACTTACCTCTGCAATAGTCAATTAGCGTAGTTTCTTCTGCGGCTTACCAAGCCATCCCCTTCTTATTTGGTGAGCCTTAAACTTGACTTGAATTTATGTGAAATGTATGATGGGTGACATTTGGGTCAGCGGATAAATTTGAATGCGAGATTTGATTGGCTGAACACTATTGCATGAAATGTTGCAGATGATGGATACACGAAGAAGTTGCGTGTAATTCTGGATGTAATTCTACTGCTGCAATATTGCTCACAATATAGCGCTAAACAATTTCAGGGGTGGATACACGACGCAATCGAGACATTGCGTGCAATATTGCACCGTGTATCCGGGCCTTAGCTTAAAACAGCTAAAGAGGTTCCAAATTGGTTCTTAAATATTGATAATGGTTGACCAAAGCGTTTTCTTGGAACCATATAAACTGGCAGTGACGACGAATAGGTTGAAAGGCGGAGTTCCACTGTATTCTGTGTAGACTGTAGTCCGCTCGTTGCTTGAAAACGAGCGGCTGCGCATGCCGCTCCGGGATTCGCTCAGTTTTCAGCTTTTCAGCGTTGAGTTCTTCTCAAAAGAGAGACTGCTCTGATATTTTGTGTGTAATACGACAATAGACAAAATTTTAGAACAATACGTGACGAATGATAAACTTCCCCGAAGAGGAAAGAAAGAAAATCGGAGGAGAGGAAGGGCGACTGTGCAGACACTGGCAAGACAAATGAATGAGAACAGAGAGACTACTTGACACTTGACTTAGCTAAGCTTGCAAACGAATTTCGTTACAAGTCGAGTAACGGTCGAGTTTCTCGTAACTGCAAGAAACTGCAAAAATACAGCTTCGTGTTTCCAAGTTAAAAGCGGCCAAAGTAGCCTCAAGTCCACTTGCCAAACCTGACAAACATATCTCAAATAGATTCAAATGAACTGAACTACAGTCCAGTCTCTGAACTCTGATCCACTCCCATACTCTCCCCTTATTTCTATGTTTTCATTCTTTTTTGTAACTACAAATCTTAACATCTTTGAGTACAAACCTTCGACATGACAGTGCCTTTCCCCTTTGCCTTTTCTTTTCCAAATTTCTCTCTTCTCCTTGGACACTGAAGACCCGAACAGTAATCGGACTCCGAGAGTTCTCCCGAGTTGTACCGAGTATACTTCCCTGTTTCGACAGTATCGAGCCTGCAGTAAACAAAGTCTTGATCAGTGGATATTCGTATGAGTCTATCTATCCAAGATGGCGGCTTACCAGGATGTTGTTGTGCCGTACAAAGACTGGCCCGTAAGTTTCTTTTCGTGAGAGTAATATTACTTTTGATTGCCTTTAATAATTTTAAGGCAAAGGTAGTGCGCGACGAGATGATCTCCACATCAATCATTTATCAATCAGTCTTTCAACTTCAAGCGAAAGTGTACACAACTGTTAATCTTTCACTTGATCTGCCTAGACAAGCAGAGTCAAGAGGCCACTTCCCCTTTTCTTACCATTGCATCATCCACTCGCCTGATTAAAGCTTTTTAATTTTACGCTGTGTAGGTAAAACTCAAAGCTGCAAAAATCTGAAGAAATTCGTTACTGACCTTCATTGACTTCGTGTGCCTATGCCAGAAAGTAGCGATTAAAGCTCGAGCCTGAGATTATTTAGGTCTGTGGAAGCAGTGTACATGCATGTATTCCAGTGCTTTACTTGCCAGTGAATATTTATCCTTTCAGGCAACAGTCATGGCTGTCGACTGCACGGGCCAGTTTACTGTCTTAGGATCGTGAGTAATTCTTTCATGTTCTAATATTTTAGGATATTAATGCATAGTTACTTCTGTCAATGTCATGATACACCAACTTGTGATATGTTATTTATTATTGTTCAACACTTTTCAACTCTGTGCATTGTCTTTGCAATCAATAATTATGTTGATATGTTGTATGGCTGCAATCTGATAAGAAATGTTATTGTTGCTTTTTGCTTCTATGTGCGTGAAGTATTGGAAGTCAAGATCTTTGGGATATGACCTAATTAATTTGTTAACTCACAGAATCGGTAAATTTATTATGATTAAAATAGCAAAACATGCGAGCAGCTGACTACGTGTATTTTGCTCATTCTTTGCAAGATGTATCATTCTTGCATATGCTATTGTGTATCAGGGCCAATGTATTGATGTACAGTATGTATTGTATCATGAGGCCTTCAAAGGGGTAAAAGATGACATGACCCAGAAAACCAGCGACAAGTGAATCAAATGTGCCGCTAAAACTTGACAGTGACATTGTCCCTTTTGGACTTTTTGCCTATTTAGAAATTGTATATCCTTGTAAAGTCTGTAAATGTCAGAAACAATGTGTGCTTTTCCATTGAATAAACTCTAAAAAATCATTTTTGTAGCAACAGTGATGCATGACTTCATGCAGAAAAATGACAGCGACATTGTTTGCATTTGCATTTGCTTGGTTAGGCGACATTGGTACACAAAAAGGGGCGTGTTTAAAACACGAAATGGCGAAATGACGAAATAGCACTTAAAAATGTGAGATACGGTTAACCCATACAATTAAAGAGAGCTAACCACCTTCAAGTCAGTGATATTTAGGCTAACCGAAGAGCTATTTAGGCTAACCGAAGCGCTGTTTAGGCTAACCGAAGCGCTGTTTAGGCTAACTGGAGTGACATTTCGTCATTTCGCCATTTCGTGTTTTAAACACGCCCCACAAAAAGGATGCAAAATGGCTCTCCCCCCTCCCTGTTGTGATTGGAACCTGGTAAAGAGGTCTGGATCTGCCACTGATAGTTATGATGACGATGATGACGATGACGATGATTAAACAACATAACAAGCAGTCTTATTAACCTACTGGAATTTCTGATCAATTCAAGATAACTATAAGTGGATTTTCATTACTGCTTTGTTCTCTCACAGACGTAAAGGACTGGCATTTATTGACTTAAATACATGTACTCCTCATCAGATCAAGAAAAAGGTGGCAAGGTCCAGCAAGTGGGAATGTGGTGCTGTGGAGTGGAATCCTCACCTATCACATGCTCATATTTTTGCTAATGCCGTGAGTTGTTGTTATTAAAAATGAACATGATCTTAAGGATAATGGTAACTAATAATGACTATTCAATTGTTTATTAGAAAAAAAATTTCAGAAAGTACGCATGTTGATTGGTTTAAAATCGTTTTCTTTTAAACTATCTAAAATAATACAGTTTAAAATATTATTGTTTTGTTTAAAACAGTTTCTTTTAAACAGTTTTAAACAACAACAAAAAGCCACGTTAAATTTGTGAAAATTTATACAAATTTAAGGTGGCTCTGAATCCACAATACAGAAGTTTTTAAACTTTGCATTAAGTTGTATCTTATCATGCTCATTGCAATTTGATAATAAAAAATGGAGGGGTCATCATACTCATTTTTGAGTTATAAGCACTAAAAGCTAAAATTAAGGATGTTTTAGCAGGTTATACTGTTGCTGTGGTAACCCTTTTTTTTGCGAAAATTATAACAACGTGTCCACAAATGATTGGGCAGTTTTTTGAGACCATGATTGTAGCATCAACTGATAAACAGTGGTTATAATAACCTATCAAAATCTAACTCTTGGAAACTGCTGTAAACCGTTGCCAACCACCTTAAACTTTGAAAATCACAGAAAATCTTTCTCCACCTAGAAGTACTAACTTTGTATTGAACAAATTGTTGTAACCTGCTCCTAATAGCTTAAATATTCTATTTCAGTTATATAATGTTATTGTTTACAAATTCAAGATGTAACAACACATTTCACAGAATTGAAATGGACCTTGTCAAATTGCAGTTGAACCAAAAGACAGAGATCTGGACTTGGAGAGATGGTAACGGTTTGCAGCAACATATTCTCAGAGGCCACACAAGATCCATTAGGTGCATTGATTTATACCTTGTAGTAATATGCCACAGTGATTGTTCATCTTTTGTATTTTGTTCTGAAGTATAAATTTTCAGTGCTGAAAAGAAAAGTCAAACTTTTAAAACCTATGAACATAGCCAATTAGATAATTACTAAGACACCAAACAAGAGTATGTGTTTTTTAGTATGAATTATAATTTCATGTTGCACACAGGCTATTACAGCTACCTCAGTTAAATTAAAGCTGGCTACAACTGTAGTTCTACTTTGTTTTGTTTTATTGTTAATCAGTCTTTCTAAAGCTGCTCTTGATTTCAGTGATCTCAACTGGTCCTGGTTTGACCCTCAGCTTCTCTCTACCTGCTCAATGGATCAGTTTATTTACATCTGGGACTTGAGGTTAGACTTTGTTTTCTGAAGTGATTTCTCTCTTTGGTTCCCTCAATAAAAAGTATACAACAGAACTGACATGCAACCCTTAATAATAGCCTTTTTTATTCATAGTACAGACAATTTCTGTGATCCAATTCTAACTCCCACGGTTGAATGTTGAGCTTCTGTACATTGTTATTATCGGACTATGTATCTATATTTAGCGTAATGGTTAGTGAGCTGGGTTGGGTTGTTCGAAAGCCGGTTAACTCTAATCCAGGATTAAAAGTTAACCCAGGCATTGATTTTTCTTGTATTAAAATGTTTTTTTGTTTAGTCTGAGATTATTCAATATAAACAGAAAGCCTTTCCGTAAAGTTACAAAACTGAAATCAAAATTCTCGCTAAGCCTGGGTTAGCTTAATCAGGCTTTGAACAACCCGACCCTGGACTTTGGATCAAAGAATCTGTATTTGAGTAAAGGTGACAAGTTTCTAAAGAAACTGTGGTTCTGCGTCAGTGGGAGTATTACAAGATAATTTGGTTTTATCAACTGGGTTGATAATGTGAATTGGCCACCATAAAGAGAGAGCCCTGGCTGATGGACACTGTGTTGTATTCTTGGGTAAGACCTGTCTCTACCCAGTTGGGCAATAGCTGGATAACGGTAAACTTAATGCTGGAAGTAACCCGGCAGCAGTGGACTAGCAAGCCATTCTGGGGAAAAAAGAAACATTCCTAGTTGCTTTATGCTATGGAAACTGGGGCCAGGCTGAAGTGCCGCTAGGTTCAAACCCAGACTCAAGAATTACTGTCTGCGTATCACATGATAAATTGAAAGAAATCATAATTCCAGAGCAGGAAATTCCAGAGCAGGAAAACAATATTTTTGATTGTATGATAAAATTGATTCATCTCAAATTACGTTCCCAGTGGATCCGAACGAATTATTCCACTCTTAAGTCTTTTTTTAATTGCACTCAGGAAAACAATATTTTTGATTCTAAGAATGAAATTGATTCATCTCAAATTACATTTGCAGAGTCTGTTTACTATGTAAACATCAAAGCTCCATTTCTATCATATATCAGTTTTGCTTCCCCCTTGTTATTTGCAGGGATAGGAAAAAACCAGCAAGTTCATTGCAAACCATTGGTATGTATGATGCTATAACAGATAACTTGTGTCCCCAAACGGGAGGTGTCTATTTATGGTAGGCACAGGTTAAGGTTCGAGAAAAAGACCCCATGGTCTTTTCAATTATGTGCAGATACATGCACATTTCGCACTTTAGCCTCGGGATGGCTTGGATAAGGTGTCTATGACCAAGAACCAAACATCATGTCTCCAGGATGTTGTTTTACTTTTGTTCCGATTTGTTTGTAGTCTTCTTATTTTGTAAAATATTTTGACATGTATTTGTTTATTTCTCTCTATATAATAATATGTTACAATTTCAGCCACTCATGTCGTGTTTTTCTCTGATCCTTGATAGTTGGAGCATCTCAAGTCAAATGGAACAGAGTGAACCGTCATGTTCTGGCGACCAGCCATGATGGCGATGTTAGAATTTGGGATCTTAGGGTTGGTATCACAAGTGTAATTGCCTAACATCTTATTCTGGTCTCAAGGGATTCCAATTATTATTATTTAGCTCTTATTAACCGAGCAGGAGGTCTGTATGGGAGAATCTTGACTGAGGTTGTGAGCACAGACCGAACGCAGTGAGGTCTGTACACACGACCGAGGTCAAGATTCTCCCATACAGACCTCCTGCTCGGTTAATAAGATGTTTATTATATGGCAAACAAGAACAATTTGATTCGTTTGATATAAATGGTTTGTACTAACTGACATGTGGCTTGCGAACAGCGATGAGCTGAACTTAATTCTGCCAAAGTTTGCTCACCCTCTTTACTTTTTTTTCTCCTCAGGCTTTTTGGCACTTCCGTAAATAAATATTTTTAGAAGAAAATAGTCAACATTTTTGCATTTCAGTTTGCAACTTTTTCACCGCAACTATTTTACCGGTCTAGATGCCGGTCTAGATGGGAAAATCTAGACCGCTTCCAATATTGATTTCAGCCAATCAAATTCATGAATTTGGTAGTTCCCAGTCCTTGTGAGACACAGCCATATAATAAACTCCCATATGAAAAGGTCTGGGATGCTTGTTGGAAAATATGAATTAAAACGGTAAAGGAGGCCAATCTAAGCATAGCTCTGACTAGCTTTATTGTCCCCTACATGATACCACGTAAACAGAATAGGCTTGATTACCAGCCGCTGTTCAGCCTGCGCTAGTAGAGTGGTCTTGAGAGACCGGCACTAACTGCCACAGCTGCTCATGAATGTCCCTGTGCTTATACAACTCGTTTCTTGCTTTATAGAAAGGTAACACACCTGTGGTATACATCACAGCTCATCTCTCTAAGATTCATGGACTGGACTGGTCCCGTTCCAGCGGCACGACACTAGCAACCTGCAGTAATGACTCTACAGTGCAGGTAAATCCAGGGGGAGGGGGGTTCCACTTCCAGGTGCTTCATGCTATGTTTAGAGAAAAAAGTGTTCAAGTTAAAATTTGAAATGCGAAAACTATTTTGTAAATAGCCAACTGGTCCGCCTCCCAAAATGTCCAAACCACACCTATGGAAATTTTACGTTAGGGAGGCAGTGTGTTCTCTGTTAGGGCGGCAGACTTGAAATCTGGAGTGGGTTGAATTCCCTAGGCTGGGATTGTTTCTCTGTAGACCATAGTTCAACTCCTTGGCCGTGTATGTGAATAGCCAACTGGGCCGAGTTGTTCAAAGCCTGATTAAGCTAATCCAGGATTAGCGAGAATTTTGATTTCAGTTTTGTAACTTTTCGGTAGGGTTTTCTGTTTATATTGTTTTTGGTTCAGTTTTACACTTGAATACCGGTAGACTCAAGCTACACAAAATATAAGGAGTGAAAAACATTTTTACACAAGAAAAATTAATACTTCTGTAACTTTTAATCCTGGATTAGCATTAACTGGCTTTCAAACAACGCAATCCTAGTCTGCCTCCTGCCTGCAAGTAATGATCTGATTTAACTCAATCTCTGAATCAGTTTTAATCTTAAGATTACAACAACTGCTTTTTATAGCCCAATAATCAAAAGCTCTGTTTCATCTTAGCTGTGGAATACAGAAAACCCTCGCCAACCAGAAAATAAGTTGAATGCAAATTCTCCTGTATGGAGGGCAAGATTTACGGTGAGTTAAAGTTGGAAAATCCAGTAGTAATTAAATCTTGGCTGTCGTGTAGGAGTATATTTGTACAGTTCTTTAGGAAGACTACAGCCAATGTAAACACAGTAGAAGCTCCTGTAAGCAGACACCTTCGGGACGCTAAATAGTGATATAGATAGAACACCATTCTCGCAAAAAAGTTATTTAATCGGTTCGAGTTACGTTTCGCTTTAGCTGTACGCAGAGTTTTTTAAAAAGAAATTCTTGGAAAAAACTAGATAGGTAGAAATTCTTGAGCATACACAACAATGTAATATATAATTTATGGGGAAAAATATACAATTTTAAACTACATCGATTCAAAACGTTCCTCGAGTCGTTGTTTCGAGGATCATAATTTGCATCCTCAAGTAACGGTTTTGTGCGCGCTTTTAGTTACATGTATATCTTTTTTCCTTTCGATGTTGACGTCAATGTTATGTACGTACACGCGCAGTAGGCATGCGCAATGCAATACTATACTGAGGAATCCCCTTAAGTTGACAAGGCATATAGAGATTATCACTTAAAGGCATATGAAGATTACAATAAGTAACTTATAAGAAAGAAAAAATTGATATCATTTTTCCGTCAACGCAACGTATAATTCTAACATCGTGCTTCAACCTCGTTTCCAGGGCTCCCCCCCCCTTCCCAATCTCTAAGGGAAAAGTCAATAAGAATGAGCAAAAAACTCACGAGATGCGTGACGCTATGTCGATAAATTGAATATGAGGCTCAAAAGGCTCTTAGAATTGTCAAATAGTAGTTGTTGAACTAAACGTTTCGGGCTTAGCCCTTCATCAGTAGGTGGAAAGGAATGTCTAAGGGAAAAGCCCTGGGAACGAGATTGATTGCACTTGCAACTGAACGTGTAGTTCAGAACTGGATTCAGATCACTTTAGGGTTTCTATTTCGTGTCCTAGTTCTGTGTTCAATTTAATAACCTCTATAGGAATGGGTTTTCAACAAAGCGTCAGATAAAGCTGGCCTGCTAGGCTAGTTTTCCGCGGAGAGAAACAATGGCGGTCCAAGAGAGGATTTTGCGAAATAAAACGTGGCAAGATTTTAGCGAAAATTGGTGGTTGTTTTTAATAAAACAATTATTCCACTCGCGCTTGTTGGATATGAGATGATTATAGCCAACTCGGCGCTACGCGCCACGTTGGCTATCTATCATCTCATATCCAACGCGCGCTCATGGAATAATTGTTAAATAGTATTTTCTGCTCTTACTCTATCTTTTTATTTCTAGCCATTTGGCGAGGGTCTTGTTACAGTCACCGTACCTCAGCTGCGGCGAGGTGAACACAGCTTGTCATTATGGAACATCCCGGATATCAACTCACCCATGCCTGCTCCAGTGAACACATTTGTTGGGCACAGTGATGTTGTTTTAGAATTCCAGTGGAGATCACAAGCGCTGGATGGTAAGCGTGTTTATTATGGGATTGATCCTCTGTTCATGCTCAAGGGTGGAGGGATGGGGCATCCTACACTTATAACACGATCTGGTCACGTGTCCTTGTTTATCCTATCGGAATCTAGCTCGCGAGGAATGGCTGTACAACACTGGAATGCATGTATGAAATGAAGGCAAGCTACAATAGAAATGTTGTGAATCAACGACCTCGAGTGAAAATCCAAAAAATGAACGTTATTAAGACAAATTAAAATATCGAAAATCATGACACTTTGCGAGTCATTAGTATTAAAATATTTTTTCCCTAGCTGTTGTTTCTTCATGCCGCTATATAGCTAGTCCATTTGGGTTGTCACGCAACGCTTCTGTCCACTTATAACAGAGTTCGCGTGATAGAAACATTGCGTGACAACCCTTCTTAACTCAATGGAGAGGAAATTGCTATATTGCGTCTTCTGTTTTTAATGTAATCCAATGAAATATTGTGTCCTCAACTGTCCGCATTGTGATGTAACTTTATTGTTGTGATATGTGCAACGTAAAACTTGGTATGAAAAGTTTTTGTAACCTAGAAACATAATATCATTACACCTTCAGTTTCCCCCAGTGACAGCCAGGTAGCGTTTGTATACAAATTAATCTAGCTTCAATGTTTCAACGGATCAAGCAACAAACTCTGTTTTCATCTTTCCATATCTCATCTGTCTGTTATTATAAACCCAGACGAGGAGCAGTTTCAACTTGTCACATGGGCAAAAGATTCCACCCTTCGACTGTGGGCAATAGAACCAAGAATGCTTATGGTGAGTTAAAGACAGCTTTTCAACTTGTGGACTAACAAGCTCTTAAAATAAGTGTGTCCATGACCAGCGTAGCAAAAGGCATTATAATGCGCTCCATACATTTCTGTTAAACTAATTGACTGAGAGAAGTCATTTGTTTTACAATCACTGCCTGAAAATATCAGGAATCGCTGGCTAGGATCGAAAAATCGAAAATCCTGAAATTTTGCCTGAAGAACACTTTTAGGGAACTTTCTTCAAATATACTAATGTCATTATAATTTTTTCTTCGGCTTCTCAGCGGTCCGGAATCCTAAATCCTTGAATCTGATTGGCTAATCGTGCGCGCTCCAGCGGTCCGGATTCTCCCATCCGGACCCCGGATACGCCCCGCTCCGAAATTTTCCAACTTTGGCAACTTTTCAAGCCTTTTGACATCGCAAAACAACGTAAAATGTAAACATTCGTCACAGAGTCAAACAAAACAGCAAATAAAGCCATTTTCGATTTTTTGTGAACGTGTGTCGCTTACATTTAGAGGTCATTACACAACTTTATTTCAAACCGTGCGTTTCTTTTTAACATCAATTTTTGTCACAACAAACATTTTTGACCAAAATCCAACCTTATTAAACGTAATATTTCCCAACACAGTGGCACATGTAAATCAGCCCTGCAAATTCTGCAAACAGTTCGCTGTTTGTGCCCGAAATGGCAAACGGACGCGTGCGCCAGATTTGAACTTGGGTGCTTTAATTGAAATTCAACACAAAAGTTACTTTCAAAGTAATACCGTAGAAAAGAAAACACACGTGTTATTTGCCGGCCATGGTCAGTCTGTATTGGGAAGAGACCTCCGGCACAGTTTTTCCCAATACGGAGCTCCCGGCCGGCAAATAACATATATTTCTGAAACTCTATGGTTTTTGAGAAATTCGCAATATTTGCCTCAATAATTATGTATAAATTACTATGATAATTGGCCAAATGGAACTCGCTTGTATTGATTTGAAACACTTTGCAACGCTAGGGATCAACAAATAACTCTGTATAAGAGCATACTCTTTCTACTTTTCACCAATGGCACTGTTGAAAGATCTTTCCCTTCGAAAAACCTAAGAGTACGGACCTCGAACTCAGTTAGTTAGAGTTATTGTTTCCTGCTTGTATAAAAGTACCTCTTTCCTTCCCAACAGGCTTGCAGCGGTGATGTTCCAGACGGTTTTCCATCTCAGACCACAAGCGAAACGGGCCTGGCCATACGTGACGATTTGATAGAGACAGCTATTTCAGAGTCCGTTATTATTGGTTCTGCTGAAGTGATTCCTGATTTGGCCATTCAACCGCACACCTTACAGCAGGAGTTTGCGCTCATCAATGTCAACATCCCTAATGTGATCGTTGAACAGGTAAAATGGAACTCTCTTACATTGCCATTAGCCCGTGAATCAGGATCTATATTTTTTTAAGCCATTAAATCTGTAATACACATTCTTGGTTCTTTCTGTTTGTAAGACGTTTGAATGGATAAGGAAATAGCAGGCTATTTGCAATTAAAGGTTTGGTCAAAAACTATGCTTAGCTGCAAATTTGTCGAAATAGGGTTGCTTCATGTAAGCTCGTTTTTGCAAGACTATTGTGTGTATTGATCACGTAGTCGTTGATAATTGATTGGAGGCTTATTTTATTTTGTTAGAATACTTAATTTCAAAGATATCGTCTAGTTGTACCATAACAACGCTGGTATATAGTATAGTTTGTTTGTTTAAGTTCTATCAAAAATAGCAATGGGTTTTTTCGTTGTTTATCAAAATATTAGTCCTTATTCATTGGAAACTTAAGGGAGCTTAAGAAAACCACGACGGCAACGGCAACGAGAACGTCGCTAAACAAAAGATTTAATGTGGAGAACAATGGCTGTGCACGTGCATTATAATTCTTGGTACATTTCTTTGCCGTCCCCTGCAAAACAACAACGTGAAATGACCAAATTCTCCTTGGTCTGGAGAACGTTAACCAAGTAGTCTAGCATGTTCCAAAGGAGCCGGTCCGCGCCTTAATCCAAGATGGCCGCCAACTAAACTTCGAGAAAATGTGACGTCACCGCCGCCCCCGCGTCGGCGCCACCCCCTAACCCTAAGCGCCTAGCCATCACCAACCCTAGTTCGCGGGGGCCTAAGTCCTAGCCTCGCTAAGCCTAACTAAGCCTAACTAAGCCTATGTGCTCGAACCCTAACGGAACCCTAAGTCGTTCACCCTAGCGCCCACCAGCCCACCCTAGCTTCCCGGTGGGGGTGGGGGGGGGGGTGGGTGGTGGGCCTAAGTCCTAGCCAAGCCTCACCAACCCTAAGTCCCGCTACTGAGGCTTATCAACCGAGAGCTTAATGGAAAATTGTCTGATTGCGAAATGGGAAAACAAAGGACTAATACCGAAAACGTTTATACACTTCGTTTTCACCAGAAGCTTAGACATCACCATAAACTAACGTTATTGCTAATCACTGCATTGAGTTTGAGGTTCAAGTTTGCCTGCAAGGATTGACAAGTTCTCAAGCAAATACTCTTTCACACTCTCTCGCTATATAAGCGCTAAACAACAGCCACTTCCAAAATCGTATTCTTCTTTATTCACCCAGAATCAAAACAATGTCTAACCGACTTAACTAATTAAGCTTACAAATGGTTTAGACTACCAACTAGTCATGCATAATTACGTTTTAGCTACGTTACTTCTTATTTAGTTACTCTTACTTACTTATTCTCACTTGCTTACGTACTTTACAATTTTCTTACTTTTCTTATTTTGTATTCCATTTCAACCCTCAGCGCGACCTTAACTCGAATCCCGCTGTAGTCTTGCTATGTAGTTATCTGCAACTTTGTCAGCCTCGACATCGGAAACTAGGAATCCTCGCCCATTGATAGCGTTCTTAATCGGTCCGTAAGCCACCGCGAGAAAGGAAATTATTGCGCTTGTATAACTAGGATCAGGGATGGGGAAAAAAAAACAAAACGCTAAAAGTGTACAACCTAACTCAAAAAGCAGCAATGCGACGTCGTTTTTGATGGATAACTTGAATTCTTTGCATCCATCATCGAATAACTCTTTTGGAATTATTTTTAAGTCTCCCTGTTTGTAATGGATAAGTGAATTAACTCTAGAACATTATCCCCTGTAGAAAATTATCCCCTGATGTCCCTTCCTGGGCATCTCAACACAAAAGACCGAGAGTCAGTGAATCAGTTTGGGCATCTTTATTAACAAGACAGAGGTTCCGAGGACTCAAGCAGAGACCCGATCAGGGGTGGTGGGGGGTAGGGGGAGCGGGAAGGTTGGGTGAATCAAACAACTTAGATTGAGTGAACAAAAAACGAGGAGAGATCAGATGGCAGATAATGTAATCATTCAGTAAACCTGGCCAACCACCAAAGTGATTTTGAACCAGGCCTTGTACCAAAATGAGATAGGTGTTACCGGTATGTATGTTGAATGGTTCTCTCGTGTCACGTGGTTTCACTGTGAGCTTTTGCCAAGCAGTGTGTATTTCAGGATCCACCATTAAATGATTTTAGTTGGCTGCGTTACATGGTGTGTAGTCAGTTACTTATCTCCCCAAACACCACAATAGGAACATAACATGTGCACATAAGCAAAACAGATGACAACAAACAAATAGCTGTACAAACAAAGCTATCTTTTTATTGCACTTTACTATTAACATTATTTCACAGCCTAAAATTGGCAGTCAAGAGATGCATCATTACACAATTTTATGCTAAAAATATAACACTTTGGAGAAAAGATCTCCAAAACATGAAAGTAACCAAATAATATTTGAACCTTTTTTCTCCTCATAAAGGCAAATTCATCAAGCATACTCAAAGCTACCACATTGCATATGAAGATGGACTCTCTCTTTTCATTACACAGCTCCTGGTTGTAACGCCAGTTAGTAATACCAGGAAATCAATATTTGTGTAAACTTTGACCTCTGCTGAGAACAACAATTACATATTGAACTATGGCTAGATAAAAGATGAAATATAAATTACAAGGAGGCTAAAAAGAAAGCAAAGAAACAATGAGCAAAAGATGAATTTTTTTACATGGCATGGTAATAAGCCATGGCCTGGCATTTTACAGGAACTGCATATTGGCCATTTGTCATGAGATCTTTTAAAACACCATCACTGGCTTACATGCAACTGTTTACTATAAGTATTGTAGAAATATATGAAATCAAATCATATATAAATGTAATATCTTCAAAACGCTCAGTGAAATATGTTTGGAAAATAAAAGATTCATTGAATGTGTCAAAACAGAATTACATTACAACACAGCCAGAGAGCAATTTTCCCAAAAGTCCTGCCTTTTGAGAATCGACCAAACATTACTGCCGTCTTCATTCGGTGCATGATACAATGCAATGTACTCAATCAGTGCACAGATTTCGGGGTCAGTCCACTGGCTACGACAAAGGCCTCTTTTCTGCTGTAAATAGAGTCAAACACTTGTATTCAGACAATTATCATCTTAAATGTCATGAGAATTCAATCGAGTAAGTATGGTTGAAACTTTATAAATGCCCAGTCGGACTAGAAAAAGGCTTTCTTCGATCTTGCCTGATTTGCAGTAGCTGTTTTGGCTGGGTTTTTCCCTGGAGTATCACCACTCGGTGGCGCATGTCCCCGCTTTGCGGGAATGCTCATGCCAAATTGACGCCCAAAAAATGAAAATATCGGTCTCTACTTAAAACCAGCAACAATCCTTGAAAACGCAAGTGTCTGAACCACCCAAACGTGTGAATTTGTAGCCACGCGGACCCTCGAAACATCACACATATGACCACGTTTACTTCCGGTTTTTCGTTTGTTGTGCCACATCTCGCGTTGAAAAGAAATTAGGTGACTAGCGCTTCGAAATACTGTACTTCCAGAATGGGATAGCTTTTACTTTGTTGTGCTATATCTTTCCAAAACATCGATCGATTCCTCGTTGGTATAAAATTATTCGTTTCTTGTTTGTTTTAAACAAATTTGGCTTTTCATATGTGGGACGATCTGACTATTTTGTGGAACGATCTGACTATTGATTGGAACGATCTGACTTGGAACGATCTAACCATGGAACGAAGTGACCGTAAAGAATGGTACGTTTTCAACAATAAATATCTCAAAAACGATCGCGGGGGCGACCGTTCCTATTGAAAGTCTAATAAACAAGCTACAAGGAAATGCAAAAATTGGACGCAAAAATCTAGGAAAAAAGAAACAAAACACCTATTTGAAAACATCACACCTAACACGCGGGAAACAAACGCTGTTTGATAGTGTCTCAAACACACACAAAAACTCAGATCTTTAAGACAAATTCACCTTTAAAAACTCGAGGCTAAACTTCAGAATACCCCGCCACTGAAATACCACTCAAAATCCTGCTACCGCAGTCCCGCAGTTGATATTTTTAAATCGGCTTTCTAGAGTGAAAAAAAACGTAAATCCGCAACGAATCCGATAGCGAGTGGACGCCGAATCCGAATATTTTCGAAATCGTTTCCAGTGTCTTAACGAACAATAAACCGATATGGCGGTACGACATGTAGGCCTAGTTTCTCTAGAGTGAATCCGGATACCATTGGATGCGTGTGGACGGAAGTCGTATCCGGAAAGAAAAAGTTGCGGATTCAAAAATATCCGGATACGTGTAGACGGGACCTAACTCTTCCTAATTTTCCGAGAAAAATCGCCTTGAAGGACTTACTTTGGTCACTTCATCATTTGAGTAATTTGCATATCACGCAATTAGCAACCCTAACAGACTTGTTTATGATTTCGTTAATCAAGCATGAGAGAGAGAGAAGATCTGACTGGCCACATTACCTGACATGAACAATAATACACCCATTTATGGTAGCAAACGGAATTATCAGGTTCTCGGACTTTGCTCGCGGCTTAAGGATATAATTAACCTTGATTTGATTTGGTTTTTTTTACCAAAACTGTTGACAATTTGGTTATCCTTTGATCATGTCAAGTCGAGAAACGTTGGCAATGTATGGTCTTGCTTTCGTCCTTCTCATGACAAATCTGCCATGTATTGAATGTATTTCAAACCAAGGCACATGCGGCTGGATTTGTACGAATGATACGGACATTGACGAAGAATCAAGGAACATGTTGGCTAACGGAAGTCTAGTTAAATTCTGTATCTGGTATAAGGAGCAAGTACGCGGTGAATGCGCGAAACAAACAGTCGCTAAAAACTCAAGTGCAACTGCGTCACTCTGGTTAAAGATGGCGGACGGCAGCAAGCCAAGGAAGAACCTTCAAGGTCGATTGCAGTTAGTTACCCACACTATCTTAGAAGGGATTTTGGGGGCTCAGTTTGCTTCTGGAGCCTACAAAGAAGTAAACGTCTCTTGTGTCTTCAAGTCGACGCCCATTGGAAAGTCTGCTTCAAACTACTCGTCAGAGCGACTTACCTTCCACAATTTGTCATCCGTTCTGTACTTTGTTGAACAAGTGGCAAACTCTTCTAAGCCTTGTGCTACTTTTCTGACCCTTTTGAGGACGGAAAAAAATATTAGTTTATCTGTTGGTGTTACCAGTACATCTGAAAGTCTCTCCTCTGCCAAGTCTGAAAACTACAACGAACTGATTGTTACCGATGGGTGGCTCGCCGTTGCTATAATTATTTGGATTGTAGTTCTTCTCTACTTCCCCGCTATATTTATCTTATTCCAACCGTCAGAAATCAAACTGAAGGTTCCCCGAGAGACGAGAGAGGTACAAGGAGACACACGTACTGCAGTTGAGCATGAGGGGAGTGGTGATCCTGAGTCCCAGCCTCCTCAAGGTGTTGACATTGCTCCGTCCCCCTCTCCGTCTCCAAGGAACAGTGATTCAGCTGGCTTTCGTGAAGGGTGGGAAAGAGCCGATAGTGCGGGTGGTAATTCTCTACCAATCAGAATACAACCTACAGACTCTGATCGACCTACAGACTCTGGAGAAACTTCGCTTTCTCCTGTTCAAGTGTCAAATGACAATGATGAAACTTGTGAAGGCCATGAGGGTGGCGCAGCCCCTGGTTCTCCCGCTGCGGAGACAAAAACCTCGTCCGATCAAGATTCAGCTGAAAGCACTCCTCTGCGTCTTTACAAGTCCACATCCTTGCCGTGTTCATATGGAGGTGGTGGAGCCTCTGTTTCTCACGCTGCGGAGACAAAAAACCCGTCCGATCAATATTCTAAAAACACTCACCCTTCGCGTCGTCGCTGGCACAGCGTGTTTTCATTATGCCGTGGTCGAGTAAACAAGCCAAAAGAGGTCCAAAGAAGGAAAATTAACCGCACGCGAGGTGTACTAGAGACTCTTGAAAACAATGATGATACTCCAGGCCAGATGGAACCATATGATACAGACCCGAGTGCTTCTCACAGTAATGAGCCCAGTAATGGTGCAATCGATAGCCCATCGCCTCACATCAGTATTGAAATTTACCAGCCAAGCCCGACTAACGAGGAAGTACAACAGGAAAGAAGTGTTCAGTCACAACAAGTAGAGGAAGTCGCCATTATTGTAGGAGAAACTTACCCTGTAGGGTTTGGAAGCTGGATTGGTAACAAGCTGTTTTCCACCACCCACGAAAGAAACATTGCTTGGAATATTATTAAGTTCATTTTTTTGTTTTCTACATTACCATTATTGCTTTTCCTTGGTTTGGGAGACTTTTTTTTAGTGTTTTTACCAAAACTTCATTCAAGATTATCCGATCACTTGCCATTTCCTTTTCTTACTCGCTCATTGGGTTACGCTATAATTGAGAACCATCCTTATTTACTAGTTCCAATTATGGTAATTTCGGCCCTTGCCTATCTTGTTAGGGTGTTTTGTTTATGCTTCGTTTCACGCAGTACACCCGAGGCGAAGTGGCAGTCGTGTTCTGTTCATCGAATGCATCCAATATGGTTTGCTTGCAAACTTCTTCAATATTTTATCTCAGAGCTTCCTTCATCCTTAAACCCCTCTGAAAATTGTTGTAACCCTGCACCGCCAGAATGTTCCAAGTACCTTGACCTTCCAGAGAACATCTCACATAATCTGGAAAAGCAGCCGGATATTTTCATTAAATGCTGGGAATGTTGTTCACACTTTTGGAAACTGAGAAGGAGCAGTTGCAGTCTTAAAGGTATTTTGCTCTCACCGGCTGTTGTTGTACTCTTAATAATAATCATCATTATTTTTATTATTATAGGCATTTTCTGCACGTCTCCTCTAGTTTGTTTATACCATGGGCGCTTGCAGTGGGGTAGTAGAGTCTTGCAGTCTGTACTCATGTTTTTCTCTCTGGTTTGGGTAACATTTTTATCGCTTCTTTGCGCTATCCCTTTGGGGGTCGCCATAATAGGGCTGATCAAAGTACTGGGGAGTCATACTAACGAAATGCTTCCACAGGTTACGATTGCAGTTGTTGCGCTCTATCATTTTTGGAGTTGCTACAGGTCCTTTAGGACGCCATATCGTTATGTGGCCAATTTCCTAGCCTCGCGATACCAAAAGAAATACGACGAACAAGAAAACGGTTCTAGAGTTAATTCACTTATCCATTACAAACAGGGAGATTTAAAAATAATTCCAAAAGAGTTATTCGATGATGGATGCAAAGAATTCAAGTTATCCATCAAAAACGACGTCGCATTGCTGCTTTTTGAGTTAGGTTGTACACTTTTGGCGTTTTGTTTTTTTTTCCCTATCCCTGGTCCTAGTTCTACGAGCGCAATAATTTCCTTTCTCGCGGTGGCTTACGGACCGATTAAGAACGCTATCAATGGGCGAGAATTCCTAGTTTCCGATGTCGAGGCTGACAAAGTTGTAGATGACTACATAGCAAGAAAACAGCGGGATTCGAGTTAAGGTCGCGCTGAGGGTTGAAATGGAATATAAAATAAGAAAAGTAAGAAAACTGTAAAGTAGGAAAGCAAGTGAGAATAAGTAAGAGTAAGTAAATAAGAAGTAACGTAGCTAAAACGTAATTATGCATGACTAGTCGATAATCTAAATCCATTTGTAAGCTTAATTAGTTAAGTCGGTTAGACATTGTTTTGATTCTGGGTGAATAAAGAAGAATACGATTTTGGAAGTGGCTGTTGTTTAGCGCTTATATAGCGAGAGAGTGTGAAAGAGTATTTGCTTGAGAACTTGTCAATCCTTGCGGGCAAACTTGAACCTCAAACTCAATGCAGTGATTAGTAATAACGTTAGTTTATGGTGATGTTTAAAGCCCCGGCCAAACGATCGCAACATTCAGCGCAACATCCGTCCCAACATTGTTGGATCTTGTTGCGACTTGTTGCGAAGAGCTGGCCAAACGCACGCAACATCACGCTCCTAGTCTCCTGTCGTCTCGGACGTAAACATGGAGTATGTTCATGAGCGATTTCGCCGTTGGCGTCGCAAAGTTGTGGCATGTTCTCTAGTGCTGCTTGTAGAGGACAACGAGAGAGAAGTAAAAGAGGAAAAACTGGGTTGTGGCTCAAGAGGAGGCAGGAGAAGGGCTACTTTGCCAACATAGTACAGGAGCTGATGATTGAAGACGTGGCGGGTTACAGGGAAATGTTTCGAATGAAACCTGCAGATTTTCACACCATTCTCAGGTAAATCAGCTTTGGTGATTTCTTTGAGTTTTTACAGAATTCAAATTGCGCGCCACTTTGCGCCATGTTTACAAATGACGTTTAAAAAAGCTCTTGCGCATGCCTAGACGCAACATTGTTGCACGAACCTGGCCAAACGACTACAACATCATGCAACATCCGCAAATGTAGCGTGAAAAATTTGACCGTTTTCAAATTTGAGCCAACAACACCCAACATGTTGCAACACGTCGCAACAGGGTGGCCAAACGCGCGCAACATGTTGCGCCCAACAATGTTGGGATATGTTGCGCTGAATGTTGCGATCGTTTGGCCGGGGCTTAGGTTAAGAGCGCTTACCATTTTAATGGAATTTTCGGTAATTTCGGAGCGAATTCAAATGGAACGATTCGTCCCGGTGGAAAATTTTCGGAAAAAATGTAATACCTCTGGAGGTATTTCCTTTTCCTCAGTTTGACCGGAATTCCCGGAAATTTCTGTACTATTTGTCCACTCTTAAGGACGTTCGCGCGAAAATTTTCCTGTCGATAGAATTTTTTTATATTTTTACTGCCGGCAGATAATGAGTTACCTGTGCCAGAAATGCAAAAAATTTCGGGGTCACCGTCTTAGTTTCAGAGATAAAGCGTGTGGTAAACTATACTGATTTCGTAAAATTGCTCCATATAATTGAGCACGGTCTGCAGAGGTTTATAGTAAAAAATATCGAAGGTGAGTCAACGGAGGCAAACGATCTTCGTCATATTTGTAGGAGTGGGTCTGTGGCGTAAATAATTCCAAATGTTACTAACGTTTTCACAAAATTTAACCCTTTAAGAGGCATTTGAAACCGCCGCGTCGATGCACGAAGATCTAATAAAAACGGAATTCGAGGGTGCATTTTACCAAAAAATTTAAACTTTTAGTCGATAGATTTTCTTAACTTTTTCACTAAACGTAGAAAATCAGTAGAGAAAATTATCTATCAAAGGAAAAATTGGGGTCACCGTACGTCCAAGATCGTTAAATCCGGGCAAAGCTCTAGCAATGGCCATCTGCCTTATCATTTGTTTATTTTATGACTTAGCGCGCGCGCTCGTGCATGACGTGGCATGTGAATTTGCGTGCGCAGTAAGGATGCGCAGAAACAATTAGCGCGAACGTCCTTAAGGTCGGCACACACGATGCAACTAGTCCCTGCGACTAGTCGCAGAGACCAGTCGCATCGTGTGAACTGCTTCAAAATCTAGTCGCAGGGACCAAAATTTTGTGACTGCGAGTAGATTTTGAAGCAGTTCACACGATGCGACTGGTCCCTGCGACTAGTCGCAGGGACTAGTTGCAAGGTCACGCGGTGCGACTAGTCCCTGCGACTAGTCGCAGGGACTAGTCGCATCGTGTGTGCCGACCTTTACAGTGCCAGGCCCTTCACGGTAATATTTCCGAGAAAGAATGCTAAAGATCTGAAAGATGGCGGCAGATTTCCAAAACGTTTATCGTTACAATGTGTATCTTTGCTCGTTGGTACTGTTGGTGGACGTTTTAGAACAAAACTGCAACCCTGCAGGTGAAAACGAATTAAGTTTTGTGGTCGGTACTTGTGGTTTCTTTTGCTTCCACGATTCGAGATTCCAGCGTGCTGCCGCTTGAGCTATATCGTGGGAAAAAATGTGGATGCTGATTGCTGGTTTCCATGACGAAAAGTGGATGCTGCAGCAGCCAAAAGAAGAAATTTTTGCCTTCTTCTCCGTCGTCTGATAAAACGTCTAGCACGACAGGAAGTTCAGTTGCCATGTTTCTTGTTGGCATCCGACAATTCCGATCAAATGATATGGTTCAATCAACCTGCCAGGAAGAGCCGTAACAGTATAAGGCTTGTCAAAAACGTGCACTGTCTCCAGTGTCATCTCGAAAATAGGTGGCTACATCCTGTATCAGTTTGAACAACCATGTGGTCTTTCCACTCAAAGTGGGTCCCACGATTTGCATGCTGCCTGTTACACGGAAACGTGGGTCATAGGTCTTGCTCGTACCCATTCCACTCTGTCAGTTGGCTTCTAACCAGGGTATGGAGGGTATGGTACTTGTCTTGGGTGTCGGCTCACCGGCCATGCAGGGTTCAAGTTGCAGGGATTAAGAGTCTGATCGCTTAGGACAAGTTCTTTGATGGCGGAGTCTAACATCTTTACGACTGAAGACTTTACCACACTGACAAGGGTAGCGAGTCTCGTCATGAACACTTGCCATATGCCGATTAAAATCATCCATACAGGAAAATGTCCGTGAACACACAGCACAAGTGCATTTCATTGTGATGCCGTCTAGCTGGTAATGGTCGTAAACGATGCCAGCACTTCAGCTTAAATACATTTTTTAACTCGTATACATACTGGGAATTCACCCACTATCACCATTACCAATGCCGCCGCCGTTGCGAGTGCCGTTATTAGTTAGATTAAGCACCGCGAAAACGGCAAACGCTGAACGTCGTCTAGCCGTTTGTCGGTTGCCGTTCCGTCCAAGTTCGTCTGTTTAAGCTTCCTGACGACACGGAGTCATGACTTAAACTAATAAATAAAACAACAGAAAGGCTTTTTATTACAACTACAATTTCTATGGGCTAAAATCAAAAGTTCTAAGGCGATTTTACTTAAACACGGAGCGATCCTTTAAAAGGCAAGGACACGCCCCCTTGAAGCATTTGTTGGCTTTCCTGTGCAATGGTGGAAAGCCAGAATAACGGCCGCATAACATAGAAGTCGTGGAGAAATAGCTATTTTTTCGTCAAACCAGCGGAGTCATTTTCGTAGAATAATACAAGGTAAATAATAAAAATACAGTGGAAATAAAACTTATATTTACACTTTAGATGGTGGCTTTGGAAGACCAAAAACGATGAATTATCTTTGTCGTCGCTGCACGTGGAATATTCAAATTTAGTATATCTCACACAAGTGAATAGTACTTTTCGCGCGCGCTGATTGGCTAGCTCGGAGGTGATTAGCCAAGTACTATTCACCTCCGAGCAGCCTAAGAAAAACAAAGTGGCTTTTGTCGCTATATTTTAACTAATGAAGTTACTCTTTGGGCTGCTAGTTATTCAGCTTGTGTGGTATATACTAAAACAATTATTCACCTCAGTGTCGGTGAAAGTGGTGGATATTTACCTCCACTTCGGTGAATAATTGTTCATTCACCGCTAACTAAAACAACAAAGCTGATGCCTGTGAGCTATCTGTTTCCATTTATCTCAGCATGCTGAGAACGAAACAAAATCTCGTAAGAGGTGATTTTGGTTAGGCTGTGAACTCAGACGGATTTTGAGAGTTATGATGGTGCAAACAAAATGCAAATTGAACAACACTGAGTTATTCCTCAATGTTTCATATTCAGAGCAAGGAAATTAAAACAACAAGTACTACGAAGAAACAACAGAATTTGAAAAATGGCAAAGTGAAATTTCGCCTGAATATTGACGTTAGAAAGGAAATGGAAGACTCAAGGCTGAATGCCATAAAACAACTGATTACGTTCGTAAAAGGTCGACTGAATTTTACAACAGCAGCTAATGTTGACCTTACGGAATCTCTTTTAGATAACTGCTTTGGTTGAAGAATAACCATATTACCGTAGATAAAATATATTACCTTTGCAGTCTGTTTGTATTTTTTTACGAATTTTAGTTTTCAAATTTATTTCTCAGCCGCAGAAAACTGGCAGAAAAACAGAATCCTGTGGCAACTCGCTAAAAGTAGACTTGAGTGAATAAGCCAATCAAATGGGAGCATTGGCCGTCCGTTGGGATTTGTGATTGACAGGCTGAACACCTCAGCCTTGCTATATAGGATCGCTCCGTGTTTAAGTGGGAGAAATTCAAAACAAAAACGAGGGTGTTAAAAAATCGGTAAGCTTACAAAAATTGTCTAAACATTTGAAATTAACTAGGTATTAACTAAATATTCGTTCAAAAATAAACTTTTTCAATTCATTATTGTTAAAAATATTAACTGGAGTACAGTTCCAGTTCAAGTGCCACTAACCCCCAAATTTTTTTTTTTCGCTTATATAAATTTTCTTTTTCTCCTAATCACCACTGTGAAAAAAATTATCGTTGTAGCTATTTTTGTTAATTTTCTACACATTTTCAAAGTTTATAATTTTGCACATTTCCATGTTCACGACCGAGGAATAGCGGAGAATGGGACGAGTTGGCTTCTGACGTCATTTCGGGAATAACAATGTTTTCTTTCTGAGAAGAATGTATGCCAGCATACGATAGTGTGTGTCAAAATCGTTGCAGAATGCAAGGAAGATGTGTTGTTGGAGACTGTAGCAATACAGGATACAAAGAATAGAGTATTTCCCTTTATTTGATACCTCTATCCCGAGGAAACTCGACCAGAAACAAGAAAAAGACCAAAGAAGTGGCTGATCGTGCGAAGCGAAAGTCGGGGAGCCGTCGAGGATTTCTTCGATCTCGGTTCGTCTCTACTATAAAACCTATAGTTTTTCATGGCCTGTATATTCTTCTCTATCTCTAGTGGAAAGCTTGACATTTTCATGGTACTACATATGACGCGAATTTGGGATAAGCTGGAAGCCATCTGACTATTCCAAGTGCAAGCAATCGATATTCCAAGTCCATCACATGAAATCACACGGTAAACTAAACGCACAGGTTGTTTTACTCGAATAGACACATCTTTAAACGAATAGTAAACGAAATCTGTGTCCTACATGTACAACGAGGCGATTAAGATTGTTGAGCCTCAACTGGTGAACTAGCTATGTATTTGTGTATTAAGTTTAAAAACACACGCACACCGGAAGCCGTAATCCGACCGTGTATCTCAATAGCCATACTTGAATACAGAATTCTTTCGTTCTTTGAGCTTCATCTTTGGGGAACAAAATATATCTAAATTTCAAACTTAGAATGGATCAAGCATTTATAACTATGTGAGAAAAATGAATCAAACGATTGAGATTCGACTCTAGAGCTACCGACAGAGTTCGTCGTGCTGAAAGAAGAATTCATGCGCGCATATGCGATTGTCAGTCAACCGAAATGCAACTAAAAGTCGAGAACTCCCAGGTTATTTGCGTACGTAAAATGGACATTTCATTCAAAATAACCATCAGTGAAGTAGAAATGTGTTCATATTTTAATCATACCATACTGAACCTCTTTTCAATATCCTAACGAAGGACTTGCCATGATTTAGTGGTACGAAATATGCAAATTTGTATAGCTTTTACACGGGAATTGGCTATGCATATACTATGGTCGCGCGACAGTAATGAAGCGAAAATTTACCTCGCCTTTGGATATTGTTTGCCGACATCTCTGCTTATCTCTCATGTTAAAACTGTTTTCAATCATTGACCTGGCGAAGTAGACGGAAGTGGACCACGACTGCATCGTATTTTCACTTGTATCTCGGGGGAAATTAGTGTGTGAATCTAAAAATGTTTTGACACTCCGAAATCTGCAAGTTCCTTAAAGCCAACTTACCGACTCTTCGTGTCCATTGACATCTTTGTAAGTTGTAAGCTAACTCTACTGCCATTACATGTACCGTTATAGCCCAAATGGACCGGCAAATTGTCGATCCTGATCCTGGCAAAAATTACAACGCGAGAATCTCCGCTGGCGACCCGCACTTCGAAATGAAAAAAAGAAATGTACATCGCAGTGTCCAAATCGTAGCTAGAGTGTAAATTGTAATGCTAGATAATACATTTCTTTCACGTGAAAATCTTGTTCGGTTTCGATAAAATATGAATCACAAATAACCCAAAAATGTTTTGACAGCCCTCTGAGCTCAGTCGAAAGTCTCTTGAGTGTTTCAGCTCGGTTCCCGAAGTGACGTCACTAGTAGCCCGACCCAGATCCCACTTCGCGCGGTCGTGAACATAGACATTACGGGTTCAAACGCCTGTAGAAACGCAAGGATTTTATCAATCGAGATAATTTTTTCGCTGATGAAATCAGGGAAACTAGTAGATTTTAATAAAAGAAAAAAAAAATTGGGGGTTAGTGGCACTTTCAGTACAGGCCAGGCCCATATTTCTTATATTTCCTTAAACTAAGCAAATGTATGGCAAATGTTCTCGGTCGCTCGATTCACTGCGACTAGAAAAAAAGGATACGGAGAAGTTATACATTTTCCGCTTGAATTTGAAACACAAGTAGTTCATGTAGAAGTAGGATGATAAACGAAGTATAGCTATAAAGCAAGCGATCAAAATGTAGAAATAGTCGGTAAAAATGGGCTGCGAATACTCACGTTTTCGCGTTCCCTCCAATTGGGAAAAATGTCCTCCTCGAGTAGAAACGGCGGCCGGCAAACGGCAAAAGCGGGAAATGTCAGGTCACGTGACCCTCTCTGCCGTTCGCGGGGAAAAAATACGTGGTGCTTAATCTCTCTATTAACGCCACCGCTGCCAACGCCAAAGCAGCACACCGCCATCAACGCCGCCTCGCTAGCGCCGCTGCTAGTGCCGCCATCAACGCCGCCGCTGCCGCTAGCGCCAAAAAAAGAGAATGAATTAGCTATGTAGTCTCCAGACTCCCGACCGCCGTTAGCCCCAACAGTCCACCCTAACCCTAAGGCCCCAAGTGAGCCCTAAGGCCCCACGTTAACCCAAGACCCCAGGTCAAGACAAGCCCTAACCCTAAGGGCAAGAGCTCAGAGCGAGGCAAACCCTGATCCTACGGGGCCCACCCTAACCCTAAGGGCCCAAGATAAGCCTAAGGTTGCACGTGAAGCCCAAGACTCCAGGTCGCCGCCGCTGTCAACGCCAAAGCAGCACGCCGCCGCTAGCGCCGCAATCAAGGCCGCCGCTGTTACCACCGCCATCAACGCCGCCGCCGCTAGCGCTGCCACCAACGCCGCCGCCGCTAGCACCGCCGCTGCCGCTAGCGCCCCCACCAATGCCGCCGCCGCTGCTAGAGCCGCCATCAACGCCACTGGCGCTAGCGCCACCATCAGCGCCGCTGCTCTCGACTGCTGACAGTATGAAGCCATGGCGTCCAACCTCGGAGATCCACTACTAATATTTAAGGTGGTATGATACCATTAAATTGGCAAAAAATTCGAAAACTGTCCCCAATTTTTTTTTAATTGCTAGAAAGGTCCCAATTTTACTTAGGATTAATGCCACAGTTGATTTTTTAATAGAAATTTTATGTTGAATCTGAAATTTGTTAGTTTCTGAGTCGAGGTCTTTGGTTGCTACGGGCAACGGGTTTGTTGGTTATCTGTTTACAGCGAAAAACAACGCCAAAAGCATTGTTTTTGCTCACTGCTTGACAAGAGACTTTCTGGTACATCATACATAACGCCGATTATTTTTTAGCGGTTACTTGAGCCCGCTAAGGGTGAGAAATTTCATTTTCAATTGACTGTCCTTTCAAATTGAGAAATCATAACGAAGGTTTGGAAACACTCTTTTGAGATATTTTTCCTGTCCTCGTCTCACTTCACGTTAACAACGAATTATGCCTCCTAAACATCGTACGACAAGACGTCTGAAGAGGAAGTGTTCGGGGAATTAATTCACGAAACCTTCGAAAGATTCCCAAAGTGACGAACTGAAGGAAGAAGCACATGGCTCGAATACCCTCGGTAAACATACCAAGAAGGCAGTATCTTGACCTGGAGGATAATCGCCTCCGCCAGGCCTTTCTGGGTAGTGGGAGATGGCGCAGCGCCTGGAGGAGCGCCTTACAATGTGTAAAGCACGTCAAATCCTTCCTATAAGAGTCCCATTGCACACAGAGTGTTTCTTCAAAGTATTATAGTGTTTTATTAAAATAAACACACAGGTTTCCTTTAAAAACATGTTATATTGTAAAATTAAAATAAACACACAGGTTTGCTTTAAAAAACATGAGAAGGATCTTCATAACCGCAAGAATCACCTCTTTGACTGGGTCCTCCCCATTGACGAGCTCGCCAACGTTCACCTCTTGAACTAAATCCTCTGTCTGAGAATCTCGGTGTTAGATGACGATCTAAGTCAAGCTCAGTTAGCGCAAGTAGAGGAATTTCTAGATGTGGATGTAACTTTCGTCCTATCCTGAGCGCAAAATGGCCACAGATCACCATTATCTCTCCATTGACATTGCGATGTAAAGAATTAAAAAAGGCATAAAACGATACGGTCTCTCCATTGCTTTTTTCAGGGAAAAAAATCAGGGCCCTGGCGGGGCGCCGGCGGCCCACGTCAGCGGTCGGCGGGGGTGGTTCCACGTCAGCGACGGGCGGGGGTGGCCCACGACAGCCAAGGTCAGCCAAGTGCGAGACTTTCCGGCCACGCCAGTGAAGGTCAGTCAAGTGCGGCTGCTGCTGCTGCTTCGTTAGCCTCAGGCTGCTCCACGCTTGGCCGCGCCTTTCAGGCCTCTCTGTGGCTTCGTTTGCGGCTTATAAAAGCCAAAGCGCACTTAGCTTCAGCTCATTTGAGCTTGAGCAGCCGCACGAGTAAGGTGCTCCGCGCTTGGCCGCGTTTCAGGCCCTAGGCTTAGGCTTCAACTAGGGCGCGCCTTCAACCTCGACTTAGGGCTCTTCGCCACGGCACGGGAGACCATAGGCTTAGCCACCACTGTTAGGGTTCGGCGCCACAGTGTTAGACTTAGGGCTCGCACCTTAGGGTTAGGGGAGACCATGGGTGCTAGGGTTTACCTCATCAAGGGGTTAGGGTTAGGGTTAAGGCGGTGTGACGTCATTTTCTCTCGAACTTTTGTTGGCGGCCATATTGGAAATGAAGAATATAAAGGCAGAAACCGACACAACGTAGAATGTTTTTTAGAACGTGTACTATATTTCGGCTGGCCAAACCAGCCTTCTTCAGGTACAATGGAAAATTTTGCATCGGGGCGTGTTTTTATGTAGCATATTACCGGAAATACGTAAAATAATTGACAGTGTAAATTACAGATAAACATATGAAGAAATAAAATAGTAAATAAACAAAGTAAAGTAAAAGGAAACGATTAAAATGTTTCTTCGCGGATGTTCAGACCATCAGGAACAATTGTTCTGCCTTTTTGGATTAAAAAAGCCTCCCTGGCCTTACGGATGGAGTCTCGGTTAGAAGAGATTTTTTCGATGGGTATTAGTTGCATGTCGTTAGCAGTGTGGTTAGTAGAGGACAGGAAATGTTCTGCGCCTGTAGTAGGTTTATATTTGGTGTTAGGGTTATCTATGGTACGGCGGTGTTCATTAAAACGGTCTTTTAAACATTGGAAATGGGCGCGACCAGGCTAATTTGGAACACCATATACTACTAACCACAACGGCTAAGTTTTTAAATTTTTATTTCAACTTTATTTCCTTGTCCCAGATTCAGTTACGTGATAGTTTTACACTGAGAAACAAAGTAAATTTCTTTAGAGTACCGCGAGATTCGTAGGTAAAATGTATTTTTTTTAATCGACGTTGTCCTTCCCTATTTCTTTAAGGGATGGCGAAAACTCAGAGGTGTAGACTAATTAGCTCAAATTTGAAACTTTTTTTAGATGGACGCAGGTCATAGGAGCTGTACAGTGAATGTTACCAATGGCCCTAATGTTGTATCGTTAGTAATAAACTTCCCAAAACACTATCCTAACAACGCTATACCATCATTTGAGTTCACACCTGACACCTCCATTGACCTGAACACCGAGACCAAACTCATGAAGGTAAGTAAGAAATTCACCGCACTGCCTTTTTACGTAGTCTGTACGGCACAAAATCTAACACGAGAGTCTGACTCTTACCACATTTCCAAACACCGAGTAGAGAGTTGAAAATACGACGCACAACGGAGCATTTCATGGTTTTTGGAAATGAACTTTGAGGTGTTTAGAAATGTGGTGAAACACTGTCTCGAGTGTTAAATATTTCTTCTCAAGCGAAGTTAAAACTAACAGGGAAACGACAGTGAAACAAAATGGCAAAATTATATGGTAATTAAGATCAGATATCCCAACAGTGTCTTACTTCTGATTTCCTTGGGTTAAGCTTGATGAATTGTTATCATGTTTGAGAAAATTACGTACCGTAGAATTCCGACAGTAACGTTTATTTTTCAGCTCCTAGTTATCCAAGTAGTTTAATCGCCCCGTCAAGAATGCCACTGAAGTCTTCTGCCTTTAATGTAACTTTTCTTGTAATGTGGTTGGTAAACACAAATGCCTGTAAATTTAAAAAATTCAATAAAGACTACTTTAAATCGATCAGTTAATATAATGGCAAAAGCATTTACCACTAAACATGTCACTCTTGGTAGATAATCAATTTAACAAATTGATGTCAGTTTTTCATGCGTCTATCCTGTTATTGATCATAAATTTCGTCATCACATTGTCAAAGTAGCTGTGGATCCACGAGGCGATAGCCTAGTGGATTCAAATAGTGGATAGTGGATTCAAATTCATGTTTCTGTCCGCATATTGACGATAAAAATTAGCCAATGAGCGCGCGAGAATTTCTGCAGTTATCGTAAAAACTGCCATATACACGTGATACACGACTACTTCTGAACCAGGTTGGATATGGCGACACGTTGAAACCTTGTTGGGTAAATTATTTTGCCAAGTAAGAAACTTCCGAGACAAACTATATAAAGACGTTTCTTGCTTTTTGTTCGTTCACTTTTTTCCTGGTAGACTTTACGTGAAACAGCTCAGACACATGCGAAATTAAACCAGACTTGCCTTGAGCCATGCCTTCGACAACTAGTCAGTCATCTTGAGGAATTAACGGTGAGTTGAAACGAAAGTATCCGGTTTAAACTTGTTGTAAAGGAAGTTTAATAGGCCATTTCCGAATTACCTTTAGCCTCTTTCTCAAATCGAGTCTTGGTGCCGATCCTTTCATATGAAAATGAGATATCATTCACATGCAAATTAAACTCATTTTCATATGAATGATTGTGCATCAGGCCTCGCTTTGATAGAGAGGCTTAAGGCAACTCGGTAATGGGCTATTTCGATACCGGTTGTTCTCTGCTAGTTTCCCGTCACGTTAGCTTTCAGTATCTTAAAGACGGCTGGCAAGGAAGGTTGCTTCACGTTTGTGAAGCGCTGGGGAAATTGTTGGCTGATGGGTACCCCCTGCACTTCTTAACGAGTAAAGCCTTGTAACTTCAGTCAATCACTCAATCAATCGATCGATCGATCAGTCAATCAATGGATCACGGATCATGGATCTTCAAGAGATCACTGGTCGCTAAAAGGCTAAACTCTGCCATTATTTACTTGTTGAACTCTCGTCAGAATTGAGAATCTATCTTTCAGTTTCTTTCAGTTTAAGTGGCATGCCTGTGAAGTACCTAGGTTTAGCTAGGCACATTGACCACTAGAAACATTCAGCACTTAACATTTTGCGGCTTTTTTTGTGTGTGATTTTTTGTTTGTTTTTTGCATGCATTCAGCTTCAAGAAGACTTTCCCATGGACCAGTACACCTCCACTGTTCCCCAACTTCACGGCAGGCTCGACCCAGTCTCCTATGGTAGTTACTCGGACGCAGCTATTCCTTTTCCTCGGACATCTGGCGCCAAATTCTGTGCCTGCGGTGAGCTGATTTAACTAAAGCGATATTAAAATACCTGATGACCAGCTCATGAAATGTTCCATCAGACTGCTTTGTTTTGATGTTGTTTCAATGTATCTTTTCAGCAAATTCTCCGACCGAGTTCCGAGTTCTCCGAGGAACTTCCAATTCTTATTGACTAATCTTTTGTGTCGGCGGCTCCGAACCGTTACTTAACAATACTGAGCATGGATGGCACAGTTTTGAGAGCGGTTGCCTCCCACCAATGTGTCCTGGGTTCGATTCCCGGACCCGACGTCATATGTGGGTTGAGTTTGTTGTTGGTTCTCTACTCTGCTCCGAGATATTTTGCCCCAGGTACTCCGGTTTTCCCCTCACCTCAAAAACCAACATTTCCAAATTCCAATTCGATCCTGGAATGCACGGGCATTTCTAAATGAGTTCTTGTGAACTCCTTGGTGCTTCGTGGGTAAACAAATTACATACATACAACGTCATAGCAGAGAAACCAGTCAAAACAGCGTGACTTGTCCATCTCGTTCCCAGGTCTCTTCGTCCATTGTCCAGCGCGCGTTTTCCAGCGCTTGGCGCAGATTGCATGTTTTTGCCTCGAGTTCTAATTGGTCAACTGGGTTGTTTGGGTGTGTTGGTGTTGCCGTAACCGTATAACTCAACAAATTAAAGGAGAAGGGACTCTTACCATCGAGTGAAAAAGAATGTTTGATATCCAAACTCGCGCGTAAACCTGATCGGGTAGGAAAATTGGCACTAAGGTATCAAAGAGTTTGAGCTGTATGCCTCTGCGTTCATCAGCCTGTGTGTGGAAACCAATTAAATATTTTTATAATTTCTCAGGATTACTGGTGTGCTTTAATTTACCTGGAAGATATAGCGGCCGCGTAGGGTCTGGTGGAGAACCTACTCCAAGGTACCGCACTTCACTTTTAGGTAGTAAATATTACATAACCTTGTTATATACTTCAACAAAGGTCTCTGCAGAGCCACCTTTTCCTCGTGCCAAGGCTCCACCAGCTAAGAAGCGCTGGTGGCTGCGAGGAAGTGAACGAGTTGGTTTCATTCCTGCTTTCTTTTCACCAGGTCTCTGTCGGCCTTCTCAGCGTACAGTTCTCGCCCCAGTAGTGGCCCGGCCCTTCCGCCCCTCATAAACAGCTCGCTTCATAAATCTCATCACAGTCATACATTTGGTTCATTTGGTCAGCAGTCTTCCTCAAGGACCATGCTCTACAGAACGTTTAGCCAGGTTAGCGAAAAAGGAGCCTGTTTGTGTCAGTCTCGGTGGGGTGCTAGGATAATGGACCTATTCAGAATTCAAAGAAAATTTTGAGCCCTGGTTTTCAATTTCGAGCCTTTATTTGGGTAGGACCAAGTAATTTAGCTAGCATTGTTTTTTTACAGAGGTTGCAATTTCTTTTCAGTGAGCCTGGGGTAATTCTCCATATTTATCAGCTGTCGAGTGTAGATGCAGTAGTTGCTAGCTAGCTAAGATCTTAGTAACAAAATTCGTTTTATTTTCCCCAAACGTTTTCTCATGTTCTACTTGAAAAATCTGGATTTCAGACAACACGTTTTGTAGTAAGATCATGATTAAAGTCTTAATCCTCATAACCTGTCTGGATGAATTTGTATAAAAAGATAAAGAGAATTTAGAAATTGATCGCTTCTTATTTCTTTTTATTGTTGGATGTTTGCGTCTCACAGCAGGAGGATCTGCAAGAAGGACAAAAGTACAGTGGTGGGGTCACCTCACGGAACAGCGACGTTGGCCTCGTTGTGATTCGTGACGTCAGCGTTATGATGCCCATTCATCAGTCACTGGGACAAGCTTACACGTAAGTAGAGGACGCTTGGCAAGCAGTCACGCAATCCAACACACCAAGTCACACAATCACCCGCACCTCATGCTTGGGGTGACTTGCGTACTATTGACTGTCGAGGCTTTTTGTCATCGATAGGAGGACTGACTGAACCCTCTTTGTTTCTCGTGAGTTTAAAAAAAAGAGACAAAAGAAAAGGAGACCAGCCATAAACTACTTTTCAGCCGAGGAATTTCGGATGTTATCTATTGTAAGAATTTGCAAGGAAGCAGATTTCTTCTAATTTATATTGTGGTAACCTTGAGGTATTTTTCCCACATTTATTTTAATGACGGTGAGGATTTGAAATACCACAAATGCTTTCACAGAAAGGTAGCAATGGAAACTAATGCGATGGATGGATAATTCTAAAACAATCTTTAGAAAGAGGTGATCTTTAGAAAGAGGCGAGGAACTTTGTATAAATTGGCTGTTTTTGAGGGGGACTTATAAAAGAGAGGGAATAATAGAGCTTTTACCGTAAATTTTAAGAGTGAGTTGAAACATTAAGTTAGTGGGAGAGGATTACCATATAATGCTTTTTTCTATTTCTCATTGTTGTTTAACTTCTATTTTCATTTTCAACTCAAGGCTGGAAGGAAATGATATCAGTGAAATTTGTAAAAAGAACTTATCAGCTGCCATGACAATCGGCCGCAAAGATCTGGTGCAGACTTGGTCCCTCTTGAGCTTAGTCCTCGACAAGAAACTCGCGCCCTCGGACTCGATGGATGAGTCGCCCTGGGCACTACATCCGTTTGGTCGGAAGATGATCAGTTCACTGTGAGTATATTTTAACCCGTCATAAGGAGAACTAATTTGCGTTTCCTTTAATAATTCTTCTAAAACGAAACGAAACGAAGGTAACTGTTCAGAATTCTGATACATTGTACCCTGGCCAATCAGAGTAACCATTCCGAGTTTTTAACCAATCAGATGCAAAACCAATTTCACCGTGACTTAGTTCACTGGTGTTTCCCGCGCTTGGCGCCCGTTGCATGTTTTCCCGCGCTTGACGCCAGTTGCATGTTTTGTACTTCGAGTTCTGATTGCGTCAGATGCCTCTGTTTACTATGATTGCCCAGCCTCCGGTTGACTCACTTGAACTAGCAAAGTTCAAACCAACTTGATCATACATGCAGTCTTCGAACTTTACTTCCCGTTCGCCAATTTAAACTCAATCTAACTGAGCACCTCTTCTATCGAGGTGGCATTGTAACCACAGTAAATTTAGGTATTAAAATGTTCCATCGCTTTTGCCTTTCTAATCAACAGAATGGACTATTACTTAAGCATCCGGGATATCCAGATGTTAGGAATGCTGTCATGCGTGCTAGCTCATCCCTCTCTTCCAGATTCCTTCAAACCACCTAAGATCCACTTCAAGCCAGAAATTATTACCTCAAGCAAGTCTTTTACGTATGGCTCTTCTCCACACAGCTCAGACACCCCTTACCAGGTACTTAACCATCGCGAAGATTTGCGGAGAGAATACCCTGTTTACTTTGGTAATAAATCTGTTTTTTACGCTCTTGTGTCCCCGACGGTTTGTGCCCTGTCTTCCGAGCTCAGAAGTTCCCGGGTTTTAAGGCCTGGTCTGTGTTCGTGAAAAAAAACCTCTGCTCTCACAGTGCCTCTCTCCATCTGGGAATATAAATGGGTGCCGGAGAATGTTTTGGACATTCTGACAGCAATAGGCCATTTCCGAATTACCTTTAGCCTCTTTATCAGTCGTGTCTTGGTGTTCATCCTTCCATATGAAATGAGATTTCGTTCACATGCAAATTAAACTCATTTTCATATGAATGAGCACCAGGCCTCACTTTGATAGAGAGGCTCAAGGCAACCTGGAAATAGGCTATTGGTTGCTAATTTATGCAAGTGTTTTTAGAAAAATGTTTAATAATTTTATCTGCGATAAAGTCACATCCTATCTCAGTTAGAGTAGGAATTCTCTCATCTGCTTTATGCCAAGGAAACCGTAGTCGAACGCTTGCATCGATGATCCTCTAGGCTCGGAAAAAAGAAGAATTAAATGGTTAAGTGCTATCTTAGACAGCAGAAAACAGCAAAAATAATCGCTTTACTCTGCGTTTTTCTCAACGTCTTTTTGTTTTCTATCATTGTATAGTCTATAAAGCGTCCAAAGTCGCTCGGAAGTGTCACAGACCACTTAGGTGACCTGTCGCCAGCAGATGATCAATGGAGCGAGATCACATTGCCTCTGAGCGGCGAATGGTCGCCACCTGTGTTCATCCGCGCCAAGGATCCGCGCGAAGAACAGCGAAAACAATACGAGAAAGACTGTAGGTGGGTAAAGAACCCTCGCTTCCTCTAGTACTCATAGGAAGACTACTTTAGAAACCTGCATGGAGACTTCGCCTAATAAAACGTCGCGATATGCTGACTCAGAAGTTTACAAGGAGCTGGTGTGATCCTCGTCAAAATTGTTTTAAATTAAACCTAAGTGATCGAATAAAACCTCTTTCTTTAAAGTCGTGCTATTAGGTGGAAATCGAGGCCGTCATGTCGTCAACCTTAGCTTGGTTTTCTTTCCCTTCTTGGCACGTTCATTCTGTAGACTACTTGTCGCATTAAACGAGCTTCGTTACGACCTTGTCACGCAACACTATGCGAGCGTAGCAATACGTGACAGTGGCAGGGTGAGAACTGAACTTGAAAAGTTTGGCCAACATTTTCAAATGGGTCGTTTGTTGTCTTTCGTAATCTTCTGCGGTCATAGCCATCCTTAACTATTTTCAGTTTACTATTACTTCTTTGTATTTTTCAACCTTTGGACAATTGGATTTGAAATTATTTTTACGCAAGAAAAAAGACTGAAAATATTGTGACATATTAAACTTAGCTTCTTGTTTAAATGGTTATCATTCTTTTTCAGATTTGTTGATATTTCAAAGCTTCCATTACATGATCACTACATGAGGCAGTATGCCGATGTTCTGTACCGCTGGAATCTGCTGGGCAAAAGAGCTGAAGTGATCAAATTCTTAAGTGAGCCTCAGCAACCGCATAATGGAGTGGGTAAGTGAGAAAATCCTGGCGAAAAAGCTTGATTTTGTAGAGTTCATTGGAAAAGGTTTCACTCACAGAATTTGAGGTTAACAAATTGCCATCAGTTTTTCATGCGTCTGTCCTGTTATTGGATATGAATTTCGTCATAAGTAGCTGTTGATCCACGAGGCGATAAGCGATTGAATCCGCGGTGTCTCGTCTGCAGTTAATAAGTTGTAAGAATTAATTCGTAGAACGTTTTTTTATTATCATTTTGTCCTCATTTTTCTGACTGATCAGATTTTATTGCTTAACGTTCTTTTCTTCTCGTAGAGTTCAGCACTCGTTGTCCCAACTGTCCGCAGGTCACGCTTCGTGGAGCTCAATGTTACTCGTGTAGTGCTTTAGGACTTCAGTGTGTCATATGTCATGTTGCTGTCAGAGGTAACTTGGAGAAAAACAAAAAAAAAGTTTGTAACTAAATATAGTACAGGATTAGAGGGGTGTTCTCTGTGTAAATATGACAGGACCTTTGCACCAAGTGAGCTTCAGGAGTTAATCTTTTAAGTCATTTCATGGTGCTTGGACCGTTCTCTAGTTATACTAGAATTTCCAAACTTCTTTCTTTAAAGGCCTCTCCTTTCTCTTCAAGTTTATAATCGCTCCCAAACCCCGTACGAAGTTGTGTTGGCTCAGGGTTTACGACCAAAGCTCTCATGAATTATGTATCTAGCATAATTTACTGATTCTGTGTTTAAAGCTTATAATATACAAACGTTGTGTTTTTTATTTAACTGTACCAGGTGCCAGCAATTTCTGTGTGGCTTGCGGTCACGGCGGACACACTTATCATCTCTTGACTTGGTTTGAGACAATGGAGGTCTGTCCTTCAGGCTGCGGCTGTAGATGCTTAGAAGTTGGTACGTTTATTGTGGATTAACTGCTTGTCTTACACAAGGGTGTTACATGACGTGGGAAACACTGTCGACAGCATATGCACACGGGTTGGCGAGGACTGGTGAAACAAACGCTACCGCGCGCAATCCAAGTATCGTCGCATACTTCTGTTGAGGCTGTTGAAAACGTAAGAACGAGTTTTACTTTGGACGTTCAAACGACAGCATTTTCTCGTTGAACCTAGCAAGGCAAAGTCGCAATAAAGTTGCAGGACACTACATGAAACATTGCTCTAAATAACATCAGTTACAATCGACAAAATCGTTGCGAAACAAGTTGAAGAACATGAAATTGATATCTGGCAGTTTTCAAGAGAGTTACGAGCGGACAAGTCTACAGATTCTACAAATTGGAGGTTAGAATGCCGAAATTGACTTTTATAATTTCAATGGAAGCGAACATATGAAAGTAAGCTGAGACCGACGCACAGGGTCACTTGGTATATTTCCCTGGATTTTGTTAAACGGGAATTTGATTTTCCTTCCTCTTATGCGTCGGCATTGTTGACAACCCGCTGCCGATGAAGAGTGTATTGGCAGTACTACAAAACTGTGACACATTTAAGAAAAACAAAATTCGTCGATCAACAACCAGTGTAAGTGACGGGAAGACCTGTGGTGTCAGTTGGCCAATGTAAATGCTTGTAGATACGACTTATAAGGAAATATTGTACTGAGGGGTCTATCAGTACACCGTAACACGACCCGCACTCAAGGTCGCAAAATAACTGAGTAAACAGAATCAGTAGCCTGGGTACAACCAACCGCTCTCAAGAAAGATCGCAGTGAAGGCGACGCCCCTAATTTTTCTGCGGCAGCTGACTTGTACTCGGAATGAGACAAAGGTTTTCAAATAAAATCACATTAAAGATGTCAAACTGACAGCAGCTTGTTTTTCTGTTTACGTCTCGAGGTTTTGAAGCTCAATACGTCCCCGTGACGGTGCATTACTCATAAACTGATTATCCACCAAAATTCATTCCTGCCGTGGTAGAAATTAATGAGTCGTTTCTTCCCGATACAAATATCCACTATATATCAGTACGATTTTAAGCCAATGTTCAATATCCTTTTACGGTTTTATACATCATTCCACATTCTATCCCAGACAGGACTGAAACAGATATGCGCAAGATATGTATAGGCTCATTAAAGCAATTCCGAGGACTAAGGACTTCGCCATTTACCTGACATTTTGGGGAAATGCGTTTAATACTGGGGGTAACCCTGCGATGGACTAGCATCCCATCCAGAGGGAGTAGAAATACTCCTAGTCGCTTCATGCTACAGAAACCGGAGGAAATCGCCGACCTGATTGGCTTCTTGGTTCGTACGCTTTACCTCTTATTGCAAATATAGTGGATCCCTTTAACCAAACTGCGTATAGTGTTTAGTGATAGGAAAACAGTCCTGAAAAAAGCGCAGTGAAGTTACCAAGAGACTAATTAAGAAGTTACCAAGAGACTAATTAACGTGACAATTTTGAGGAGAGGGCACAGGTAAATGTGTTGCTCGAGAAGAACGTTTTCAACGCCCTTCGTTACTGAATTTTTCTTTCAAATTAAGCATTGGGAGACGCGGTGTCTAAGTGGGAAGACACTTATTTGGCCATCGCGGTACTTCTCCTTGCGCAAATATCTTCACCCAGGTCTTAAATGGGTACCGAAGAATTTAATGCTGGAAGATATCTCTAGCTGCGTTGGACTGACATCCTATCCAGGAGACAGAAACTTGTAAAAGCTCCGGTGGCACAGACCGCTTGGCATTGTTTATCAATTGTTACACCTCCTTTAAAACCTTGCTGCAAGTCATTGTAATCTTGCCAACTCAATGAACAATATCTTTTTTCCCCATCACTCGGCGTGACTTTTCCGGCTTTAAGGAATCAATAGATTAAGTTCTGAAGCTCACTTGGGTGCAAAGGTTCTGTCATATTTACACAGAGAACAAACTCCATCTTTCACGCCCCCGCCCCACCCACCCCCTCCCCCTTATACATGACAGCCCTCTTGCCCTCAAGTACGCAGGAACAATGAACCTAAAACAGAAGTTTACAACGCACAAACCCAAGGTGAATAGCTGTGATCTTACAATAGGATAAAAAGGCCGCGGCCGATACTGTAGCCTACAGACAAGT
>OZ026606.1:385700-423200 GCA_964020085.1 Micromussa lordhowensis | reverse complement strand
TGTAGAGTAAACATAACCCTTGTCAGTCATATACGTTCGACTGCCCTCGACTATTCTTAATAGTTTTTATGTTGGGAAGCGCAGAGACTTAATGCGATGGATTTGCGCCTATATGTTCAGGCAATTAAAAATTGTTGAACAAAGTTAAACAGAAATTTCAGTGACTGACATTGTCCTTATTGGATACTCACTGGTCCAAGTATAATTCCCTCTAGCAAGGACCCTACTGTTCCAAGCAAGAAGAAATAATTCGTCATAAGTTGGTTCTGAGTGCTTCGGCTCGTGCAAGCAAAACCAGTTTTCAAAAGAGAAATGATTTTAAAAGCAACAACAAAATTGATACAAACTGAAAAAAATGTGTGCATGCATTCTTGGTGATAAGGCAAACAACATGAAAAATCGCCGATAGCTAAAACGCTATGGCAGTTACAGGTGGATTTATACGAAAGGAGAGAGCAAAGTTCCTACACATTGAAATACTCAGTTGAGCTGTCTTGTAAATCTTTTCGAAATGATCGGTTGCAAACTTCGCCACGGGGAAACTAGTTTGATTGTTTCCGACAAAGCTCGCTGAAGTTGTTTTGCAAAGCCACAAAGTCAATGTTTACTGTTTTCTCCTGCAGTGGCTGTCCAATCATATGCCATCGTCAAAATGCTGCCAAAATTCCACAGAATACTACCAAAGGTTAGATGACTAAAACTGAAACTATTGAACAACAGGAAATATCTCTTTCAGCACTGGTTGGTATTGTAGTCTGAATCGTACAACAACACAAAACAGAGGCATCTGGTTTACGTAGCAATGAAAACAAAAAATAAGATGATTATCACAGTTTGTAACTGACCAATCAAATTGCTGTATCGGTTGATTGACATCCGCGCACGCGCACAATCTTGAACGCGTTCAGATTGTGCCGTTCCCTTCAAACATCATTCTTTACGTGGATATTTCGATACAAAAATCTCATTCTATTCTTGCAACGTAGACAGAACTATTATCAGTCATGTACGTTCGACTGCGATAGATCATTCTCACTAGTATTATATATGCCTTGAAAGCGCGGAGACCTACGCAGTGGGCAAATAAGACGTCCTGTAAACGACTCGACAGCAACTAGCGCTTGCCGTTCAGAGCTTTTTAAATAGTCGGTGATGGCTTTTGGAGTTTCTCTTTTATTTTTGAGCTTGTCGTTTCAGTGTCGTCTTCAATTTATAGATGTATATAATCTATAAATTAGCTGCGAAAAAAGCTGCCCGTTAAAGTATAGTTCCTTTTAGCAAGGACGCCACTGGCACAAAGAAATAATTCGTCATAGGTTGTTTCTGAGTGCTTCGGCTCATACAAGCAAACCAGTTTTGAAAAGAGAAATGGTTTTAAACCAATAAAGAAGAAACTGATTCAGTCAAAACTGAAAAATGTACTTTGCCTATCTTAGGGTGCGTTCCTTTGGGGATGATCTGGATCACAGTCAATGATCGAAGGTCTTTCATATCACGATACATCAAAGAAATCTATGAATCTATTCCTTTGATGTACCATGATCTGAGTGATGTTGGATCACTGAGCCTGATCCAGAAAAGACGCATCTACAAATATCAGAGATAATTAATAACTGTCTGTATGAAAGAATTCTATCCTGTATTTTACACGAGTCCAACTGACAATTAACCGACTGCATATACTCGACAGGTCTTTGTTAACTGTTGCAAGTTTTTAAGGCCGAGAATAATTAGACATCACGTCTTTTGTACACGCTCGACGCACTTAGCTAACTTATTTAAACTGTAAAATCGTTATTACTAGGAAAATAAAGTCTTTAAAACCTTTAAAACTCGCGGGAGTCCGATATATATTTCGATCAACGATCCTCTTCAGTCGTCCTCCATTAAAAAATGGAGTTTTAAAGGTTTTAAAGACTTTATTTTCCTAGTAATAACGATTTTACAGTTTAAATAAGTTAGCTAAGTGCGTCGAGCGTGTACAAAAGACGTGATGTCTAATTATTCTCGGTATTCAAACACGTTCCTAGCTTCGATCCACGAGATTTCACAAACAAGTTTTTAAGAACATGCAGTTTATTTTCCAGCTTTAAAACAAAAGCGAATAACTTCATTGAACCATTCTCTCATATCTCGTTCGTTCCATGTTTTGAACATTTGATAAACACATCCAATTAAAGTACCATGCAACATCAGAAGCCTCGTTAATAAAACGGCCTGCAACCCTGAACATCCTCGCTAGCTTACAACGTTGACGGCTTTTCAAGAGATGAACTACAGTTTTATGTGCTGTCCACCTCGCCCATGAAAGACCAGCATCAGTACTAGATATGTAACGATTTACTCGCCAAAAAAACTGTCAACGGTGAGCAAATCTTTTTGCATGCACTTATTTACTCTTTCTTTAAACGAAAGGAGAGGGTTCAGTTCCTACACGTTTATAAACTATGACCAAAGGTTATCTAATCTTGGCCGTTTTAAGCTGACTACAGGCACACTAAGCTTCACCACCAAGTCCCGATTTGAAGCAACAAAGGTTCCAGTTTAAAAAGATGCGTACCACTGTCACAAAACGTCTCTGAACCTTTGGTGGAGTGCAAGCTCTAACGCCTGCTACCAGTAGCAAATAGAATTACAAAGAGTTCAACAGACTTTAAACAGAACAAGAAAGAATCACAAACTTCAGTGATTGTTATTGTCGTTATTGATTACTCAGTGGTACAGATGATTTTGTGATTTCTTTGGACGCACACGTTGACAAACTCAACGAATAAGACGTTCTGTAAACGACTCGTGAGTAACAAGGGCCTGCCTTTCAATGCTTCTAAAATTGTCGTTGATGGCTTTTGGAGTTTCTCTTTTATTTTTGAGCTTGTAGTTTCAGTGTCGTCTTCAATTTATAAATATATATAATCAATAAATTAGCTGCGAAAAAAGCTGACCGTTTAAGTATAGTTCCTTCTAGCAAGGACGCCACTGGCACGAAGAAATAATTCGTCATAGGTTGTTTCTGAGTGCTTCGGCCCATACAAGCAAACCAGTTTTCAAAAGAGAAATGGTTTTAAAACCAATAAAGAAAAAACTGATTCAGTCAAAACTGAAAAATGCACTTTACGTATCTTAGGGTGCGTTCCTTTGGGGGTGATCTGGATCACAATTAGTGATCGAGGATCTTTCAGATCACGGTACATCAAAGGAATCTATGAATCCGTCCATTCCCGGCGAGGATGCGTCGGTTCCTTTGATGTGCCATGATCTGAGTGATGTTGGATCACTGATCCAGATCCAGATCACCCCAAAGGAACGCACCCTCATATGCATATATATATCTGTATAAACGATAGAAGAGACTCCGGTTCCTACGTGCTTATAAACTATGACCAAAGGTTCTCTAAGCTTCGCCGTTTTAAGCTGACTACAGGCACACTAAGCTTCACCACCAAGTCCCGATTTGAAGCAACAAAGGTTCCAGTTTAAAAAGATGCGAACCACTATCATAAAACATCTCCGAAACTCGGAAACTTCAAACTGAATGATATTTAAGGCGGCATCCAACGAAAACTTGAGAGATGACACTTTACTATGGTACTTGGTGCAGAGTGAAATTTTCAGAATATTAAAATTATCGCCATCAACACAGGCTTGACATGGCCTAGGTGTTAAACAGGAATAAAATACTTTTTGATATTCAGTTTGTAGATGCGTCTTTTCTTTATTCCATGAAAGTTACATGTTCAGTTTTGATAAATGGTATTTCAGAACAGTCAGGAAATATTGTCTTGCTGAAATGTTAAGATGTCAGGGATCCTACTTAGATTCAACGCTTGGGAAATGTTAATCGGTATTAATTAAAAGTTGATTTCAGTTTTTTTTGTAATGAAAGCCTCTACTGAATGCTTCAGAGCTATGAAAGTTGGGTTCTTGACGATTAACTTAGGAATTAGAGAGTAAATGAATGTATGCAAGAAGATTTGGTCACCGTTGACAGTTTTTTGCGAGTAAATCGTTACATATCTACTGATGCTGGTCTTTCATGGGCGAGGTGGACAGCACGTAAAACTGTAGTTCATCTCTTGAAAAGTCATCAACGTTGTAAGCTAGCGAGGATGTTCTGGGTTGCAGGCCGTTTTATTAAGGGGGCTTCTGAAGATGCACGGTACCTAGTAATTGTATGTGTTTATGCGAGTGTTCAAAACATGGAACGAACGAGATATGAGAGGATGGTCCAATAAAGTTATTCGCTTTTGTTTTAAAGTTGGAAAATAAACTGCATGTTCTTAAAAACTTACAACAGTTAATAAAGACCTGTCGAGTATATGTAGTCGGTTAATTCAGCAATTAGATCAGTTGGACGTACATACGGCATAGAATTCTCAGTTTGCACTAACCTAGTCTAAAGAATGAAATGCAGCAAAACAGCAATTAATGGAGAATATTGGATCATAGCCTGAGTGTCACTTTATTAAAGCAGATACTAATAACGTCTACAAAAAGAGAAACTGAAAAAGTAAACTAGAGATCCTACAAACAGTGTCAACGGATAAAGGCCCTTTGGGCTGAACAGGACCTGCAAGCTTCCTTCTAGCGCCCTCTAAAGATGACTTAACAAGGGGGGGGGGGGGGGGGGGACTAGTAGGGCAATCTATAATCCCAAATTTAAAGTTGAGCCTTGGAACCTGGGCGTTGTAATGCGACGCAAACCGATCAATCATGTGAAGATTTTAACTCTCTTGCGTTTCAGTTGAGCAACGTAGGAAAGAAACACGAAATAAATAGCTTTCAGTTCGCGGAACGTAGAACTTTGGCCTTCCCACATGCCGCTAACAACGGTGCCGTCTAGAGAAGCTGAGAAACCTCCGAAAGCTACGTTACTTGCATCGGAAAAGACAACGGTATGGGTAGCTAATGGTGGCCTTATAGAATAACCGTTGAAGCAATCGATGTTGCAGAACCAAAATTTGAGCTCGAGTAGAAGACTGGGAGAAAAATGAATTGCGTTGTTCCATGCTGACCTGGTTTCAATGGCGAAGTACATCTGCCTGGTGAAAAGACGAGAGATCGGGCCGACTGCCAAAGCAACTGAAATGATAGAACCAGCGATTCTCGCTAACTCACGAAATGAAGAGTACCCCGCCTGAATCGCAGAATCTAACAAGCTCTTAAGTTTGGAGACTTTCTTCTCTGGAATCCGAAATGACATTTTGAAATAGAATCGATCAGGAAACTGAGACACTCGCCAATTTGTATTGGGGTCCAGTGCGACTTTTCCTCGTTACAAAGAAGACCAGATGAAGAAAGCTCTTTGTGCTGAATAAAGCTTGCTGCCGTGGCGGAACATTTATCTGGTTGACTACCGAAACCGTTGTCTAGATAAATGAAACTGTTGTGCCCCATAGAACGCCAGCGTCTAACGAACGGGCGCAACAACTTAGTGAAACAAAAGCAGGCACTACTAAGGCCGAAAAGACCAACTGCAAAGGTAAAATATCTAACAACGCCGGAAAAAGGCTAAGCATAACCTAGGTTCCATGTGAAAAGCCGGTGCCCTTCATCTAGAAGCGCAAGTCTTCATATTTGAATCTGGGTTTAACTAAACAATTGTTGACTTGGGTAAGACCAATAACAAGGCGTAACTTCTTTCCTTCCGCGACTGTTAAGGGATTCATACAGAACGGAGGAACGCCATGCTCAACAATACAACCATTACTAAAAAGCTCGATAATTACTTCGGCCACAAAGTCTGGATGCTGAAGCACAGATCTGTTGTTCTTTAGAAAACACTGTGAAGGGGATTCGGCAAATGGTAACCTATAATCACGCCTAATCATGTCAAGCACAAAATCTGAAGCAGCTAAAGTTTCAACCCAGAAATTAAGCGAGGACTCCAAGCGAACTTTGACGCCATTGCTACCGCCTTTAACACTAAACTTGCCGGGCATCAGCATCATCAGTGGTCAACGGAACGCCATCTAGTCAATCACGGCGAGCGTTACTCTTTGACGTCGAAGTCGAGCTCCTGATGACCAAAATCTCCACACTGAAAAAAGGGGAAACACAAACCACCATGGAAATAAAATCCACAACAAAAAATAAAAGAACAGCGGAGTAGCTTGTGGCGTTAGCAGACCCGAAGGAAGAGCAACTAACTGACAACAGCAAGTATATGAACTCAATTAACTCAATTAACGCGTATTGCGTAACTGAAACACCTAATTGAATAACACGATACAGAACGTGCAGAAAACAAATATCTGCTAAACTACGTACCGCAGATATTTTGATATTTCGTACAGACAGTTAGTTATTAATTATCTCTGATATTTGTAGATGAGTCTTTTCTTTATTCAATGAAGGTTTTTTTTTCAAAGATTAATGTATTTCAGAACAACATCAGGAGGTATTGCCAGAATTCCACAGAATACTACCAAAGGTTAGGTGACTAAAATTGAAACTATTGAAAAACAGGAAATATCTTTTTCAGATTTCAGTATTGTAGTCTGGATCGTGCAACAACACAAAACAGAGGCATCTGGTTTACGTAGCAATGAAAACAAGAAATAAGATGAGTATCACAATATGTAGCTGACCAATCAAATTGCTGTATCGGTTGAGTGGTATCTGCGCACGCGCACAGTCGTATCAAAATTCTTTACGTGGATATTTCGATGCAAACATTTCATTCTATTCTTGTAACGTTGACATAACCATTATCAGAGACCTATGCAGTGGGTTTGAGCTCTAGCAAGCAATCTTTACTCTTAAGGCGCCTCTCTCATGCTAGGAGCATAGATGAGTACAAGGAATTAAAATTGTTACAGCGACACCCACCCAGGAGAGGAAGGGTAGCATTGCTCCTATAGTCCCTTAATGATACAGGAAACTGCGCCTCAGCATAGAATAGTCTTCTTTATAATTTTAAATTCTGAAGTGCAAGCATCTAAAGCCTGCTGTCAGTAGCAAACAGAATTACAAAGAGTTCAACAGACTTTAAAGAGAACAAGAAAGAATCACACGTCGACAAACTGAACGAATAAGACGTTCTGTAAACGACTCGAGAGTAACAAGGGCTTGCCGTTCGAAGCCTCTAAAATTTGTCGTGTACATTTTCAGCTAAGGTTTTAAAAGTTCGCCTCCTACTTGTTTTAGAGCTTATAGTTTCAGTGCCAGTCTTAAACCTGTTTCTGTGAGTTATGTGTGAAAAACCCGACCTCACCCTTAAAGTATATTCCCCTCTTGCAAGTACGCACTAGTACACAGGAGGAAATCATTTCATGGGTTGTTCCAGTCTGAGTGCTTCTGCTCTTGCTACAAAACCAATTTTCAAATGAGAAATGGTCTTCGAAACAATAAGGAGAAAATTGATACAAAACTGAAAATTTACTGATACGTATCTGTTATATGTGCACGATAAGACATACAATACGAAACATTATTGACAGTCAAAACGTCATTGCAGTTACAGATGAATTTAAACGAATTGAAACAAGACTTATGCAGTTCCTATACACATTTGAAAGCTTTAATATCGACTCTGATAGGAATTAAGCTGACTAGAGACTCACCAAGCTTCGCCGCCAAGTGGCGACTTGAAGCAACGAACGGGGCATTTTGATAAGATCCCTACTGCTATCATAAAACGTCTCTAAATATTGCGAACTTTAATCTGAATGATATCGAAAACGGTATGGAACGAAAACTTGAGAGCCGATAATACTTTAGTAAAACAGTTGGCGCAGATTGAAATCATCCAAATATTAAATTATCTCCATGCATCAACACACACCTGAGGTGGCCGATTTTTAAAAAGGAATCGAAAATATTGCTTGATATTTCTAGTTGGGCGTCTCAGTTTTCTTTAATTCATGAAGGGTTTTTGAAATATTGTATTTCAGAACAACATGAAGGATCTAGGAGATATTGTCGGTTTGCTGAAATTAATTATAAGTTGATGAGAAGCATCTCAGTTAGATGCACCGAAATGCTACTCGGTTTTAATTCAAAGTCGATTTCAGATTTTTGTTATGAAAGCCTCTGTTGACTGCTTCTCAGCCAAGAAAAAATGAGTTCTTGACGACTTAACTATAAGGAATAAGAGAGCAGCAAGCGAATACACGAAGGTTTGCTCACCGCCGACAATTTTTTTACGATCGAGCAAATCGTTACATATCTGTTTAGCTGGTCTTTCACGGGCGAGGCAGACAGTGCGTCTTCAAAAGGATAATGGCCCTCCGAATCCCAAACGACACTCCCAGTTCTAAACTTCACTCTGTATTGGTAAATCTCACTCCGAATTCGTAAACCTCACTCCGAATTGTCAAAACTCACCCCGAATTGTAAAACTCACTCCGAATTCGTAAACTTCACTCGCAGTTCAAAAATCTCAAACTTCACTCCGAAACTACGAATAATTCACCTCACCCCAAGCACTTCCATCCCGTTCACTGCCGTATAGACATTAAGCGAAAGAGATAAATGGGTAAAAGTTCTCCTTACGACTGTTCTATATAGAACGGATTCAACCAAGAGCTTCGCTTTTTATTTTGCCAGCCGGAAAATGAACTGTTCTTTAAAACTTACAACCGACAGTTGATACAAGCCTGTCGAATATACGCGCGCAGTGAATTTAGCAATTCGATCAGTTCGTCTCTCTTAAAGTACGGCATAGATTCCTTTCGTACAGGCGCTGTTTGACTTGGAACCGAGACACCCTTCATCTAAACGTAGAAGAACAGCTGTTAAACTTCTGTTAAACTTATAGTAAGGACTTTGTGGATAACAATACGTAAATCAGTTAATTAGAAAGAAACAAATAAAGCATAACTGTTGCAGAAGTCAGTTCACTGTTTTACTTAAAGCAGTCCAGTCCCTGTACCTCTTCTTGTATCAATGATCCTGAGAATACTGCCGACACTCAGTTCAGCTCTCTTGTAAATCTTCGAATCCGCCGCAAACTTCGCCTCAGGGAACCTAATTTCGTTGTTTCGCACAAGGCCTGCTGAAGTTGTTTTGAAGAGCCAGAAGGTTAATGTCTACTGTTTTCTCGAGGAGAGGCTCTCTTGTAGCGGCTAACCAATCATATGCCATTGTCAAAATGCTGCCAGAATTCCACAGAATACTACCAAAGATTAGAGGACTAATACTGAACCTATCTTTTAATCAGGCGTAAACGTCTTCATTGAGCGGGGAAAATAGCCTTTCCGTTTCTACAAAGTCTGCAGGGAGGTTGTTTTGGAAATAGCCCAAGGATTGTGTCTGTCGGTGTTTTGCCATCTGACCTTTAGGAAACGTCAGCAACAGTCAAATCATAAAACAATCTTGTTTTGCCATCTTCTGGGCAACATGACGCCAAACCGACAACGTACGGAGTTTGTTTTGCAACCAGTGGCGTAAACAGGGTTTAAAACGCACAGCTATAATTTGTATTTGCTCGTTAAGTAGTATAAAATATCAACCTATCAACTTGCGCGCAAAAGAATAAAAAAGGTCACTATTAAATGGTTTCTCAGCCTGAAAATGAAAAAAAGTCTCGGTACACTTCTTAAAATAATAAGCTCTTACTCTAACTTTGTGGCAGTGAGAAATTAATGTTGCTTGTTTTTCAGTGGTTATGGGCAGTCATTAGAGGGGTGTGTCTCACAGCTGTCATTGTCGGCGAAAGTTATTCCATGTTCCGGAGCCTCTAGGATAGACTCGCCTGGCCTCCTGCGGTCATAATGTCATTAAGCAAACAAATAACTTGCACAAAAATATTTCACAGGGCAAAATATCAAGTAGAGGGCGTGGACGGAGAAGGTTGACAGCTATACGTGCATTAGATCACGTGTATTTTTGTGAAATATTTCATAAAAGCAGTAGAGGTATTTTTCCGTGTTTACATATCCTAATCTAAACACTAGGGCGTGGTGGGGGGGGGGGGGGCGTGGGGGGTTTGGAGAATTCTCTAAAGGTAGGCAAACTGCTTCTCGGGTTTTCATAACTCTCGAATTCTCCCAACCACCGACGTGTTTAGATGAGGCTATGTACTATGTAAAAACGGAAAAGTACTCTGTTACTTAAATAGTAAACATGGCACGATGCATCAGCTGGTGCCATGTTAAGAATTACTCAAGAAGTGCTTGAGAATTACGCGCTGTAATCCTGGCTTATTTACATTTCCGGCTCATTCCCTCCCTCCCACTGGTGTCAAGGCGTTCAAGTCAAGTCAAAAGTCAAGTCATGTCTTCCAGGCCATTGCTGACAGGTGACAAGTGATACGTTGTTTAACTGAAAGCGGACCTCCAAGATCAACCTGCGACCGTTGGGCGTTGTTTTTTCCCCTTCCCCGTTCGCCAGAAAAAGAGCACACCTGATTGCCGGCTAAAATTTTACTGATGGCTGAGCCTGAGATGGGCTGTAATTTGAGCAATTTTTAGTTAACAAAACGCCGAAAATTTAACTCTTAATAGTGCCGTAGCCAGAAAAAACATGCCTGTGGCAATGTCCATGGTTAAATTCTCTTCCTAGGTATTGGGGCAAGTGCCTCAGTTTGCCTTTTACTAGCTACGGCTCTGGTCAACAGAGACTAGTCACCCCAATCCAGATTTTGTTTAAAATAGCAAACGTCACTTGTTGTGGCGTGATCCCTTGTCTTGCTCTAGATGTCAAGTCACCACAGTAATGCGGAACTTACAACCACAATGTATAAATGATATATACGCAAATCAGTGAATATTTTCAGTCCCTCACTTGTTGCATTTTTTTAATTTGGCAACACACACCGTTATTTTTACTTGTTCTGCGTGCTGACAAGCTAATTATAGAATATATGTCATGTTGCACTACACGACATATCTACGTTATTTTTACAGATCAGATTGTTTGCCCTTGGCCTCTGATTGGATTAAACAGAAGGGACAAAATGTTTAGAGGAACAAATTTGACCCGTCCGGGAGGTAGCAGTTCATAATTATCACTCGACAATAATTTGTCATAAGAAATGATTTCTTGTATGCTTTTCTAGAAGGACGACGATTAAGGCTCAAGCTTATATATTTAAGCCTTGTCTTACCGAAAATTCTAAGTTTTTTTAACGGATGTTTAGGATGAACAATTGATCTACCCACCCTACCCCTATTAGATGTAAAAATGTTACACCCTCTCAGAACGGCGACGGCGATCGCGGGCCTAGACGAGACTCGTTCATTTGATCTACTCTCGTATAATGCCGATGGCTAGCAGATAGGTTCTCAGAATACGTTCATTATTTGGAGGTGAAAGACCTAGGAGTCGGGGCCTTCCTCCAGAATGGGTTGCACTTTAAGTGCAGAAGATAGGGCAGCCCTTGCACGGAGCAAAGCCATCGACAAAAACTTAAAAGCGGATAGCGTTCGCGCGGAAAGAGAAGTCAAGTTGTTGCTGCTAGGTAGGGTTGAACTTAGCTCTGTACTCCTACGTCTATTTGTGTTTTTTTTGGGCCTGTGTTGTTTTTGCAGGGACAGATTTTTATTTCTTCGTGCTGTGAATTTCACTGGTAGATTCAATATTATTTATTCTCACTTGAGCATGAAATTTATGTCGTAACACTGAGCGTATGGACTGAGCAATTTGTGCAAGTAAGCTGACTCTACGAACTCGGGAGGCGTGGACCTTACAGGCCGATTTTTGCCGGCATCGATGACTTTGCAGATATTTGTGAATAATTATTTTCTCTCCAAGACTCAACCTAAGCGTCCTGGTATTTGTTACAGGGGCAGGAGAATCCGGGAAAAGCACCATAGTAAAGCAAATGAGGTGGGTACAAATTGGGCGACTCTTTATAGGCTTGTTTACAACTTGGTTACCCGCTCTGTTTACAAGGCAAAATCTAATGTGTTCATGGCATGTTTTGGTCTTTGCTTTTCCTGTTTCAGAATCATCCATGACCGTGGTTTCACTGCAGAGGATTACAATCAATATAAGCCGCTTGTTTTTAGCAATGCAATCTACTCTATTCTAAAAATCATTCGAGCCATGGACAAGCTACGAATAGACTTCGAAACAGACGAAAGACTGGTATGATCATTGTAATTTTGCCTCGACTTTTCTTTGTTTATCAGTTATCTTATTTCATATATTCGACTGGAACGATAGTCGAAGGATTAGTGAACCGTGCAATCGTTGTGAATATTGGTTTTATAATTTTATAGACGGACGCGAAGATGGTTTTCGATGTGGTAGCCAGAGCGGATGACCAAGAGCCGTTCACGCCCGAGTTGACAGGAGCCATGAAGCGGTTGTGGCAAGACGGAGGTATAACCCAGTGTTTCAGGAGAGCTAGAGAATATCAACTGAACGATTCAGCGAAATAGTAAGTGTATAATTTAGCGTCACTGCTGTTCTGCTCTCACTGTTCTCCGTGATGGATCAACACGGGCAGCACTCACAAATCGGGTCGATTTGAAGTTGTTGTTTTGATCAGTCTCCGAGTCTCTTCTGGGCATGCCCCAAAATTGAAAACAGTTTCCTGTGGTTTAAAAATACTACGTGATAACTTTTACCCAAACAGGCCAACGTAGCAACGCGTGTATAGTGGAGATGGGCGAGAATTTATGACATTAGAAAAGGGATTTGAAATACTATAGTGTTTGTTTTGAACCACCGCCTTGGTGAATAAAAGTTTCTCGGAAGACCAGGTCTTCTGTGGTGACTTCCTCCCGCTTTTAAATGAAGTTAAATGAAGGAATTACCCTATCACATGATCTAGGACCGCTGTATTTGCTGTGAGTATGTAGAAACACGTTTTATTTGATATTTTTTACGTTGCTTCAACACGTGCCACCGTAACATTGGCGTAGGGCTATGTGGCTACACTTCCTGTTTTCAAGAGTGATTCGGAGTTGTTTGTTCGAATTTGCCAAGTTTACAGCTTCCAATCAGTAAACATTCGCGGCTTATTGCTTAGTGAAGCGTGATGTTTACTGAGGTCGTTTATTATCTCATTTGGCGCACTGTGGTGTTGCCTGGCTGGTTTTTCAAAACTCGAATGACAACTTGTTTTGATGTTTGAATTACCTACAGATCTTTGTTTCGAATGACAACTTGTTTTGATGTTTGAATTACCTAGACAGATCTTTGTTTTGAAACATTTTTGTGACGTATTTTGTTATTGTAATCACATGAGTAATTGAGTCTTGAAGAGGTGATTGGCAGTCTCTAATCATACACATTTCCAAACAAAAGAATCCTAATTTCTTGATATTGTGACGAGTAGTTTCGTCCCTTCATGTTGGAAACCAATGTATTGACAAATTTATTCCCAAATCCTTCAATAACATTTAAAAAATTTGGATCTCTCAATAGCAATTAAATTTTCTTATTGAGTTAACAACCTGTAAAATAGCAGGCTCATTGGGCATCATTTGGTGCAAATGTCATCCTCTTTAAAATTATTTAGTAAATTTTTGTATGTCAAACAATATTAGGTTCACAAAAGCTGATACGTAATCCTCACTTCTTCAGTTCTAATGAACTGAGTGTGAAAGAGCTGTACATGTACGTTTATTGTTTTTGTTAACTGAGTTTGAGGGTTGCACCGATATCTATCCTACATATATTTATATACCGGTACATGACAAAGAGTGTTTGTATGATGGGACTCTCTGAAGTACAGTCCTAATTTTTCCTGGACTGTCTCAGTGAAATAACATGAACTGTAGGGTTTGTTTTGGTTTTGGAGTTAATTTTGACCTATTGAAACTGTTATAAACATTATGCTGTATTTTGAGTGCTTGGACAGGAGATTTGATAGCTGGCTCTCCTGGCAAAGCCAACCTTGATTTGTAATGTGGTGTTCCAGGAAATATCCATACCACCTCATGGAAGTTTTTTTTTGCATTTATTCATTTCTGTCTTCCTGAAATTCCAAAGGAGTTTCATTTAGGATATTGCTTTAAATACATTGCAGGTTGATTAATAAAAATAAGAAGGAAAGTTATTGTTAAAAGAAAGAGCCTAGAGGCTAAAGGAACCGTAAGGTTTTCGAGTTATCCCCTATAAACATTGGTTATTTTAATAAAAAAAAAGAGCAACAAGGAAAGAAAACAAATAGTGCTTAATGAAGTTGTAATACCTGTGATGGGAGGTTTGTTGTGCCTAACTGGACCTTTCAGTGGGTGTCCCCTTCTGCTTACAGGTTTATAAATGCAGTGTTTTAAGGGAGGAATCGACAGAAAGTCCTACAGTTTGGTATTATTCACAGGATAAAATGGATGTTTATAGGATTACCTTCTTTTTCTTTTTTTTATTTTAAGTCCAGAGTATTTAACATGAGTTTCTGGCTCAGGAGATTGTGCAAACACTCCCCAAGTTTTTACATTACTTTGTCTGTGTGTCCTTGTATGTGAGATTTCAGGGATTTATTTTATTTTTCTGTATTTTTGTCATGAAATGTCTCAGAAGAGGTTGCATTGAACTTGCTTAGCATACGAACAACAGTAAGGTGCTATCTATGAAGGTCACTTGGCATGTGAGTGACTTAAATTTCCCTTTACTTGGTTTTTACTAGCTATTTAGATGCACTAGACAGAATTGGAGCCCCTGGTTATGAACCAACGGAGCAGGATCTCTTAAGAACAAGAGTGAAAACAACAGGCATTGTTGAGGTGCAATTCGATTTCAAGAGACTCCATTTCAAGTAAGTGGAAATAGTGGTACTTGTCACTATTTCAAGGACCGTTCAATTTAGTAGATGTGATTGACTGTCAATCAATTCTCCTTAAGGTCGTCATTCCACTGAAATAGAACCTACACTGAGCTTTTTGTCAAACTTTGCCTATTGATTGTTTATATTGTAGGAACTTAAATTTGGAAATAAAAATGAGGGGTCCCCAGGTTCGTTTAGGAGTAACAGCATGTTGTTTATACCATATAAATCCTTATAATGTTACCATGATTGCTTGCAATATTCACGTTTGCGACGACTGCTTCTTTCTCATCACTGAGAATTGGCCCATGTTTATTTTACATAGAGAAATTCACTACTCAATTCAATACAACAGAAAAAAAATGATAGGTCACCACGCTCGTTTTCGAGAAAATGACGATTTACCTATATGGTGAGGTCCAGCCGCAAAGCCGCCATTTTTTAATGTGCTTGCGCTAATCATGCGTAAAATTATGCACAGTAGGGATGCGCAATGCAAAACAGGGGAATAATCTTAATGGCTCAAGGTGATTTGCCAGTATTGCATTACATACATTGAGAAAAATTGTGGTACCTTTTTCTTTACAGTTAGGAAGTTGGTGGATCACTGTCTTCTTGTAATGTTTCATGGAGACCGGCTGCTGAGTCTAGCAATCACCTTCTTCAGTTTATGAAAATAGAAACAATTCTGTTGAAGAAGGATTATTAAATAATCCCTGGAGATGTAAACTTAACCAGTGCTTGTGAAAATATAATTGTGACCTTGAAAATACTGCATGCTTTGGAAAAAGTTATAATATTATTAAGGAGTTGTGGCTTATTTACAAAGACTGGTACCCTCTTTGTATATAAACAGTCAGTGGGGAAGGTTTGAGTGATGGTCTATTGTAAGGTCTAATTCAATGGAATGACCTTTCATTAGTACATATTACAAGGGACATATTTAATAAAGTATCAACTAGAGGATAAGAGGATAAAAATAAAAAGTATCAACTAGAGAATATTAGTCTGATGCAAACATCAAGTTCTTCTCAGTAAAGAGTTAGGAAAGAATAACACTGTAGGATTATCTTATGTCAGTGAATAGGGGTAAGCACAAAGCATGATAAAGGATGCGTGGGACACTTGCACTGTAAGTGCGATTTCACTTGTTGATTCTCTGCTTCTCCTTACTATATGTGTGTTTGTGAGATATTTCTTGAGGTCAGCAGGGTTTGCACGGGTCATGAAAAACCTGGAAAGTCCTGGAATTTATAATTTCAAAATTTCCAGGCCTGGAAAGTCTTGAAATTTAAGTGACGGTTGTGGAAAGTCAAAAAAAGTAATAGATGAGTCAGAAACGGATTTTAGTTTCAGTAGAAATAAACATAGTCGCACACATTATGCATTAAATCTTGGAAAATAGCTACAAATAAATGCTTATTTTGACAATACTGTGAGAACAACTATGTTTGAAACTGAATTTTGAATTTGTTTTCTTGTCTCTTGATTGTAGATTGTTTGATGTTGGAGGACAAAGGTCAGAGCGTAAAAAGTGGATACACTGCTTTGAAGATGTCACAGCTATAATATACTGTGTTTCATTAAGTGCATACGACTTGACACTGCAAGAGGATGAAACTACAGTAAGTCGTTTGTCAACCAGGGCAAATAAATAAATTTGGCTCCTTAATATTTCAAGATGATCACAAGCTTCCTATATTATATATGTATTCCTTGCAATTGAGGCAAAAAAGTAATTTATGGTCTGGGGAGAATAGGCTAAAATGAGCACCGGCAAATATAATCCTGGTGATAACTCTGCAATGGAGTAATATCCCATTCAAAGGGGAGTAGTGATGTACCTAATCACTTCAAGCTACGGAAACTGGAGATACAAGTGCCCTCCTGATGAGTCGCTTGGCTTGAAAGCAGGCAAATTTCACTGGTTCTGCTCATTTATGATCATGGGTGGAGAGGCACTGGGAGAGTAACGTTGCTTACTCAAAAACACAGTGCAATGACCTTGGCCAGGTCTTTAATCTAGAGTCAATTGCAGTTACCATGATTTAGGCCACTGCATGTCGCACACACCCTTGACTGTACAAATCTGTGTGATGTCTCCAATTGGCTACTTGCATTCTCTAAAATGACCAATCAAGTAACAACCCTATACAGACCAGACACTAGAGAGATCTATTTTATGTAATATCATGATTGCCTGTGAGATCTTTTATTACACTCTTTTTCTTTTTCGCTTCGCAACCAGTTTAATTTACTGTGAGAACATTGCCTTAGGTCTTTGTGATGTGGAATGAGTAAGGCAAGGTCTGTACCAGTACAACTGAGGGCAATGTCCTCTGTAGATATCTGAGCCAGTAAAAGTACATGCAAAGTTTTAATATGGCTCCCATCCACATTTTACTGTTCAGTTTTTTGCCATCCAGCTGGGCTGCATTAGGATGGTTTGTAATGCCTTCTAACTATCGGCCAGTCACAACACACATACATTGACAAGCCTAAGCCATATTTTTATAGTACTCAACAGTTCTTAATTGTTCAAGAAATTGTAACAAGAGCTCATTATTCTACTTTTCCTACAGAATCGGATGGAAGAAAGTTTAAAATTGTTTGAGTCAATAGTCAACAACAGATGGTTTGTTGAAACGTCAGTTATACTCTTCCTCAACAAAAAGGATTTATTTGAAGAAAAAATAACAACTTCACCACTCACAATATGTTTTCCAGATTATTCAGGTAAGTTTTGGATCAACAAGTGTGTTTACTAATGAGTGGTTTCCATTTTTTGTTATCTAAATGTGATTGTAAAAAGCTGAACTTGTTCTCATGTATTTTGATCTTCCTGAAAATGATTCAAATGGAGATAAAGCATTTATGAAAAACATACATTTACAACGTTGTGTAGTGTTCTCTGTTCTATGTAAAAGAGCACTGCACTCTGTTAGAGAAATTCTGGTGAAAAGCAGCCATTTCCTAGGCTTGTTATGCCAAGATAAAATTTAACTTTGCCCTGCATTTGTCAAATATGTTTTAAAGAATTCTATTCTGGCCCAAAGTCCTCCTGCCTTTCAGCCAGATACTTAACTTCAAATAAGGTCTCCCAGTTCATTAAATTGTGGCCTCAGGTGACTTCTGGTTTACAGGTAGTTTACTCGTTCCCAGACAAACCAGAATTTACAAGTTCAAATGTCGAGGACACCTCCTAGAGATGGACACTCAGCTCTGCCTTCTGAGTGTCCTTATTAGAGAGGTTCGGTTGTAGATTGATTGTTCTGTTTTGATGTTAGTTCTTTTCAACATAGTGTATCCTTTTTTTATTTAAGTTACTCTAATTTTCTTTGTTAAACAATAGAAGTTATGTTTTGCTATGCTCAAATTTAGTGCTGGTGAAATCTTACAGGCTCTTAATAACAAATTGAATCAACCCTTGTACATGTATGTCTGTCTACTGTTTGTATACATTTCCCTTGAAGATATAGCCTGCCTATAAGATCTAGTTTCCTGTTTTCAATTCTCTGGCTTGGCTTCAATTGATATGCCGTCATGCAAGCAGACCCACTGTCTTGTTAAATGGTTAGCTATGCAGAAAGGTTATTCACTGAATGGAAATTTATTTACCTGATAAGGTTATTTGCTCACTCCGAAACCAAGACTAGATGTTTGTTTTTACTACTTTTATTTTTTCCCTTTTTTGCAGGTCCAAATACGTATGAAGATGGCTGCGCCTACATTAGGAAACAATTTGAGGCAAAAAACTTGAACGATGAAAAAGAGATATATGTTCATCTTACATGTGCAACAGACACTCACAATATCACTTTTGTATTTAATGCAGTTACTGATACAATAATTGCCAATAACCTCAAAGGATGTGGATTATACTAAATCAATTAGCATGAGCCTTCAGCATTATCAAGAAATCCTTCTAAGAAAACACTGCTGCTGGATGTCTTGAGGAGACGGTAATTTCGTGAAATTCATCAAGCTGGTGTCAACGTCAGCGTGAAATACAATTCGTATACAAAATGGAACAAGATTCTGTTAACGGCTGAAGCCTCCTTCATACGGTGACTTCAAGATAATGATGTGGTTCAGCAAAGTAGAACGGAAAGACTAAAGCCGCTGGACAAGATTTAATAGTTTTGCATGTGGATTTTAAACCTCTCTGCAAGTTCGTTTGCATAATACTCTTCACCATAATGTACTGTACTTTTGGGAGAATTAAGAATTAATCTCTTCTTCCAACTGCATCTCAATACACACAATTAAAAGAACAACCAAAGGTATTCATTAATTTTTTTTTATTTTTGATTGAAATTTTTATTCATGTCACAATATACCCTGTAAATTTACAGTAATAATAACATGCAAATGCCATGGTTTTTAAACTTGTACCCTTTCGATCCTCTTATTTCTAATGCTGGGTCTTTTTGATTGTGTCAAAGTCTCGGATATTAGGATCGAATGAGAAGAGAACACTGTATATGTAGGACTTAAAATTATTATTAATAGTAAAATTATCTTGCTTACCTAACCAGTAGTTAATTTTAGAACAGAATTTTGGAGCTCTTTTGAGAGTTCGATGGACTGAAAGAAAATAGAGATTTTCCACGCATTGTACTTGTCTTAGTTTGTGCTTTATTTGAACCTTAATTATGCTTTTCTTTTTATGAAAAGCAATAACTTGTAATTTGTTCATGGGCCGTTGTTAAATAGTTGACACTGCACCACTAGGTCATGATACTAAAAAACTACAACTGGCCATCAAGTACTGTTTAAAATGTGCTTAAAATGATACTTTCAAAAGCTGAACCATTTAAAGATGTTTTGACAACTCTTGCCACCTACAACTGTAGACAATTACACATTAATGTAAATTTGGCAATTTTTAACAGGAACTGTCTCGTTCAATACAAATCATGCTCCTCTCATGTTCATGGCAAGTACTATAATGTCACAGATGCTATCAGTTGTAATAATTTGCATGTTAACGTGTATAGTAATTTTACTGGGAGAGGCAGGGTGAAAAAGTGAGGTATCACACATACCCTTTCCTCTCTTTAATTGGACCATTTTCTACTTGCTCCCCGACCTAATACTGTTTACCCTATAAGGTGATATATAATACTGATATTCCTCTACAAACCTTTGTGCTGTGTCTTCGATTATGATTGTGATCTCTGTATCAAAATGGACCTTTTTTGGAGATGTCTTGCAAACAAAAAAAGTAATCCTCACTACCATGCTGAATTTAGTGAACTTTTTGAAAAACGTTTTCTAAGAATGTGACATGAAAGAAAACCGCGAGAACAAATGGCAGCTTGGGGAAGAAGAAGAAGCGAGCAAAATGATATGAAATTAAATTATCTCAAAGTTGCCCATTCTTACAACTAAATATGAGCTATGCTTCCCCCTGACATACATTACTTGAAAATTGTCCAGGTTGGAGTCCCATATTTTCAATATTTTTCAAGGGATTCGTATGGAACTTAATTCCCATATTAATTAAATTTGGCATGATAAATTGGTCAACAGAAGTGAGTTTTTTAATTTATATGAAAGATATGCTACAAGTCTTGATATTGCAAGACATCATCCAAAAGGTCCATTCCAAACTGAGGCGAGCAATAGAAACAGCGCAGAGACATCTGTTCACATATATTTTTGACCAACTGAGTGGTAGACAGACTGTAAAAGATGGAAATCTGTTTATTCCAGCTCTTCTTCTCTATTTAGGCTTATTTTGACACACTTAACTGTACAATATTTCCTGACAAACAATTTGACAGACATTTGATTAAAAGTGGCCCAGAGGTGAAGCCCAGCCACTGCTCTATCCTGGTCTTAAGTTTGTTGCTCAAACTGTTCTCTTGGTTAATCAGGCATGATCAAAACGGTCCTAAAAGCTTTGTGCTTACTCAATGAGAAGTCAGTACACTGTATATGCCATGCAGTTTGTCTAACCAAACCAAAAATGATGTTAGAGGGCCACAGTGTTTGAAAGATGGAAGTTCACTAGCAGCAGTAAACGTAGGCTTGATTTCGGCCACTCTCGGGTCTGGCCGTGGGCTCATTTCCCGAAACAGTGGCTGGTAATTGAGCCAACAGTGAACGTTGCTTGGTAGAGTTCCATTTCAGAATTTATCACATCTGCTTCAATGTGGATTTAGATTTTCTCTCCCCAGTTTCTAAACAAGATATTCACTCAAATTACTGAATGACAGGGAAACAAAACGTGAACATTTTATTACTTAACAAACATCTTTCATTGAACGGAAGTGTTATGAAAAACAGGGGCTCTTCCTCCAAGAAAAGAGACAGAAGGACTTGCATAAAATGATTCACCAGCCATTGAACATTTCGGTTGATTGCTTTTCAAATTAATATTCAAACTTTGAGACAAAGTATCAAAACTTCTCTTGATTAATGAAAATTGTTCTTCAGCTGTTCTGACCACAAACCACAAGGGCATTACAGATACAATATCACTCTAGAGTTATTAATCCGACAAGTTTGCCATAGTGATTAGTACAAATTGACAATTTCGTTCGAGTTAGATTCTAAAATTATATTCTACAGGCTTTCAAGTTGTTTTCAAGTTTTTTTACCCTGTATGAGTTGAGGACTACTGAATGACTTTGACTGAAAACAGATGTTCAACCATATTGTTCAATTGTTTTGTGATATGAATCAAAAGACCGAGGCAAAATATTGCCCTTGTGGTCTGCAGTGTTTCCTTGTGGTTTAATTTCACTGCTAGTCATTAGCAAGTCACGCAACATTGTAGGAAATTCATGTCTTTATCTTCAGCTATTTTGTAAGCTCAGATAATTTCTTAGCCTTTAATATTATTACCGGTACTCTCCTTGTTAGGAATTGGAAAGAGGGAGAAAGCAAACCTGCCTGAACACAGTTTTCCAGTATTTTCATACACAATTGGCCAGCTTTTATCTTAATTGCTTCCTAATGAGCTCTGCAATCACACCAGATAATTTCGTGCATGCAAATAAGCTGGCTGCGGGCTCAATCTTGACCAAGTTATTCTCATTCAAATGAACTAGGCATTCAGACATAGTGGGCATGTTTCAGCATACAGAGATTAAAGATACTGCAATAATAATTATGCTCCTTTTTGCATGACCAGTCCAAAGAACAAGCTTTTAAGCTGGTTATCTGTTAGTGAAATTTTTGCTATTTTTGTGGGTCGTCTATATGGTATCAGTGGGTGGTCTGCACAGATAAGTGAGTTGTCTGTGTAATACCAGTGAATGGTCTATATAGTATCAGTGGGTGGTCTGTGCAATCTTAGTGGGTGGTCTGTCCAACATTAGTGGGTAGTCTGTGCTGTTTCACTGAGTGGTCTGTACAATAATATTTCACAGGATGGTCTTTACAATACCAGTGGGTGGTCTGTGCAGTATCATGTGATCTCTACAGTATCAGTGGGTGGTATGAGAGTAGACGTTGGTGATATGTACAGTTTCACTGGGTGGTCTGTACAATTTAATTACATAGGTGGTCAGTGTAGAGTATCACTAAGTGATTACCGGTACTTGACATCAGTGGGTGAAAGTGACCTGCCACCTGGAACCTCCATATGTATCGTACCCTTGAATCAACCTTTTCCTGTGTCGATTTATTTTAAGAAGCAGCATTTCCAATGAAAAATACTGTTGAAAGATTGTAAGTGCTCTGTTAAACTAGTAGAGATGATTGGAGATCTTTTTTACTCAATTGAAATCCCGCTCAAACAAGCAACACTAAAACAAGTTCAAACTTGATGAGGGCACCTGACACTGTCACAATTTTGTCAGCTCCCTTAAACTCTTGCTCTTGTTTTATCTAATCTGTTAAATTGTATGGCCTTTACTATTTTTGAAAGTCCATGAGATCTTCAGCCCCACAAATTCCTTAATGATAACAAGTCTTTTGATGAAAGAGACAGTGTCTCATCTGATATCATGTCAAGTCATGTAGCTTGCATTATAATCCATCAAATATTTTCGCTCTTATTTGCCTTTAGAAACACATCACAGGACTAAATCTGCCACAGCTAATATAGAGGAATATGCAAGTGAATTATTCCCCAATTTTCAAAACTGTGCGTGTTGCAAAAAATATTTCAAGGATAATAAACACAATAAGCTCCATTTGGTGTGAAAATATGCTTGGATATAATTTTGCCCTTTGACATTATCTGTTCCTCAAAGCTCACAGCTCTCCTTAAGCTACACTCTTGGAAAACTGTTCATTTCTAGCAACATATTTTTGTGACAAATGGAGGCCATTGTTTAATATAAAGAACAAAAGATGTCCAAATAGCTGTTATCGGAGTTGAGCCCGCTGTCAAATATTCCTTTGTTTAGTGCGGCACACAAACGAGGCTAAAGGGTCAATACAATGCAGTATTGACCCTTTCGCCTCGTTTGCATGTCAAACCGCTGATAACTGCGATAAGAGCTATTGGTAAAGGCAATGAAAGAAACTAAAGACTAAAATAATCAAAATTTCACAGGAGTGCCTATTTTGACATCTTGACATTCTGTCACAAAATCAATTTATTATTATTATTATTTCTAATTTTCACTATTGTTTTAATGCACTCTCTGGTGCAAATCAGAAAACACTTGTGTTTTCCGAAAATCAAGTTTTCAATCACAGTATTAACAATGAAACACTTGTATATTAATCTCTAATGTACAAATTTGTAGTCAATTATCAGTCAACTTTGAGAGTGACAAGGATTGACAGTAAAAATATTCCTAGTTACAAAAATTCAACTGCTGTAGTCAATAGTAAACAACCACATTTACAACATTAGCTCTGACTTCAGGTCCCATTCACTTGCACTTTGAGGGGAGCTTCAATATAAAACTGATGGAATTGTTCATAAGAATTTGGAAATTGAAAAGTTAAAACTAAAAGGCACCAGAGTCTTGGTCTTCTTCCATGTCTCCATTTCAGTTCTTCTGTGTCTGATTTAGCTTGTTAACTCAACTTTATAGTACCACTAACACCACAGTAGTGGGAAGGATTCAACCATAACAAAACATGAGAGAGTTTGAAATTGAAAGACACTGGTTATTGCAAATACAAGCACCCCAGTGAGTGCCATTTATATACATGTAGGATACCTGTGGGCTATAGAATATAAATATTATAATGAATATTGTATTTCAATCTATTGACATCACACTCACGATGTAACATTATTATTGGCTCAGTGGTGCACGATCAATATACAAATTTCATTTCAACAATGGAAGGATCAAGTCAATGTTCTCATTAATGCATTAAACCTTAAACTTTCTTTTGTTTAATATTAAGAATGAACCGATGTCGGCAGAGAATGAAGTCTGTGTTCTTTAAAATAGTTTGGTGAAGCCTCGCGAAGCCAAGAAGGATCCACGACACACACGTCACGCATGTAGCACTTTGAAGTGTGAAGAAGTTCATTGTAAACAAGATACTGTGGCTTGGAACTAAACATGGCTGATGTAGGATGAACTGCAACTGGCTGCCGATGTGTCACAGTTTGGTATGTTCCATCAAGCTGAAGCTCGGCCGCATTCATGAAAAGTCCCATAGCTAGACAATGGCGGATGTTTACAGTGTCCTTGCCACATGAATTCAAAGGAATGTTCAGTCTCAGACATATATCTCTTAGTTGCTTCCTTATATCCATGACTCTTTTAACAGTCTGTGAGTTGATGAAGTGCTGATGGCACCATTCTTTGTTACCATTGACTGCTTTGTAGGCTCGGTAAATATTCAGAAGAGTCATCTGATCACCTTCGGATGAAATGAACTTCTTGCGCACTGCTATAGCCTGATCCCGTTTACTCTGTGGGGTGTATGTGAGCGAGTCCACTGACAAAAGGGCCACTATGGTAATTATCTCCTCACTGCAGTTAAATTCGCGAGATGCCAAGATCACTTTGGCCAGTCTGGGCTCCAATGGAAAATCAGCCATTTGACGACCCAGGGGCATAAGCTACATGTAGATTAACAAAAACAATAAATTAGATGTTGTCACACACCTAATACTGATTATGATCTGCCAATGTTTTTTGAATTCATGAATGATTATTATCACATGTCATTAGTATGGGTAATCAATTCAAATGGTAACAAGTGAAATTAGGAAATAATTCCACACATTTTGTCAAAATTCTTATAATTCCATAGCAAACTGTAACCTCACATGTGAAATTATAAATTGATGCTGACATTTTGCTCCAAAATTAAGGAGTAGTTTGTCACCCACAATATTATTTTATCTTTATCATTATCACCATAACTGAAATACATGTATAATCACATTCATACGGTGCAAGCCTGTTAATTCACAAGTTCAATCTGACAGCATTTTTTTATTTCAAGGCTAGTGATATTCATTGGAGAAGCAGTAAGTAATTAGCTCTTATTAACCGAGCAGGAGGTCTTTATGGGAGAATGTTGACCGAGGTTGTGAGTACAGACCGAATGCAGTGAGGTCTGTACACACGACCGAGGTCAACATTCTCCCATACAGACCAACTAAGCTCGGTTAATAAGATGTTTATTACATGTATATGGCAAACAAGAACAATTTGATTCGTTTGATATAACTGGTTGGACTAACTGACATGTGGCTTGCGAACAGCGATGAGCTGAACAAACTTCTGCCAAAGTTTGCTCGCCCTCTTTACTTTTTTTTCTCCTCAGGCTTTGGCACTTCCGTAAATAAATATTGTTAGAAGAAAATAATCAACATTTTTGCATTTCAGTTTGCAACTTTTTCACCGAAACTTTTTTACTGGTCTAGATGCCGGCCTAGATGGGAAAATCTAGACTGTTTCCAATATGGATTTCAGCCAATCAAATTCGTGAATTTGGTAGTTCCCAGTCCTTGTGAGACACAGCCATATAATAGTGTGATATATTATACTCGCTCAGTTGCTGTGCATGATTGGTCAATTTAGCAGTTGCTTATTGAAGTTTTTGTTGCCAAAATGTTGCATGATTTTAGAATGCAATTTTGGACAGGCAAAACTAAACACTATAAAGAGATGGAGGAAGGGAGACAGTTGTGCCTTGGTTTGGGCTGTAGATGGTTAGTGTTCAGTAATATTCTTATTAAGAGCAGTATAGGCGGATTCATGCTGACGTCATTGTTTACATTTTTGCTCATTTGCATACGGCTTTGCATATAGATGGAAACATGTTAGATATGAATTGACTTCAGGCAGCTAAAGAACTAGTGAAACTTAGTACATGGTGAAATTTTTAGCTCTTTGGGTGTAATATTCAAGGAGAAATTGTCTTTCAAAAACTGCAAAATGTCTGGGTGGCAAAAGCGCTAATGAGCTCATACATGTACATTCTTTGTTAAATTTTGAGTTTTTAAACCCGTGTTGCACAAAAAGTATTCAATACATCAGGCCCATATTCACTGGCAGAGTTAATCATACTATGACCTTTTAATGTTCAGAACTGATTTATTTGTAGCTCCATCAGAAACTGAATTGCTTATGCTAATGAGGCAAATATTGTAAACAAGGATTCCCCTATAGCTAATACCGGTACTCAACTTATTATTGAGTATAGCCATACTAGAACCAAAGTAAACACTTTGACCAATAAAAAGGGACACACACAATCCAGTAAACCAATCAAAATTTAAAGCAAATACATGGACCTGATTTGAAGTGTGGGTAAACATGTGCGAGTGAGTCACAATAAACTGGTTTTGGCATTACTTCTGAATTTGAACAAGTACATGTAAGAAGCGCATGCTATTTGCATTTTAAGCCAATCACACAGGATACATGTCCTAATGCAAAACCAAAGGAAGTGCAAGTTACTCTTAACAGTCAAGAGAAAACTGTTCTACATGTAAGTGTGTAGGTGTTTTGTATCAATAACTACATGTAATTTATACCTCATAACCACTGTTTCCTTTTCTTGCTGCACCAAGCACCACCAGCTGTTCAAGAGCATTTTCTATAGCATCTTGTTTTGGGCAATCAAGGAAGTCAAAATGAAGCACATCAGATATGCCGAGAGCCATGAGCTGCAGAACAACACTAGCTAAGTTGCACCGCTGAATTTCTGGTGTAGTCATCTCCTTTAGTTCATCAAATTGTTCCTCGGTGTAGAGACGATAACACACTCCACTTGTTTCACGTCCAGCTCGTCCTAAGCGCTGCCTTGCCTGTGCCTTTGAAACTGGTTGTACTTTCAGTATATCAAGACCAGTTTTGGGATGAAAAGCTGGTGAAAAGACAATTTTTATAATATCATTTTTTTTATCAATCAACTGGGGAAACATGGAACAAGTTGTCACAACGTGGAATTAAAGTAGGGTAAGTAAAGTCTATCCTCGGGGATGTAACTAAAAGTTTGTACAGGTTGAAATGTATACAATGTACTTAGTAGGCGGGTATTTTGAGTCAAAACCACACAATTTCAAAACTTGTGCATCGTTTTTCAGCCGGAAAAATCATGTTGATAGACGGGTATTTTCCCCGGCTCCTGGCTATTATCTACATCACTGATCCTCCAATCTGGTAACCTGGTTTCATCAGGTCAGTGCCGTTAAATCTCTAGTTTGAATAGTATGAAGTGACTGGGAGTACTTCTCCTCCTCCCTGGAAAGGATTTTGGTATCTCTTATACTGTAGTACCCACCCCCTCATGAATATTGTTAATATGCCAGAAACCATTTACGCAACGTGGTGGAGAGAGGTACTTTGAGAGTACAGTGTGTACAAGAACACAAGACAATGACTCTGGTCTGGGCTAGAACATGGACACCTTGCCATGAGTCCAGTGACTACCAATGATCAGGTCATGCACACAAAACAATCAGGTCACCACGGTTCATTCAGTGATACTATTTAAAAGTACATTGCTAATGAAACAAACAGGCAACCTATGTTCTATGAAAAATTAAAAAAAAAAGACTTTGACTACAACATATTCCACCAACCTTTTCCCTTTACAAATCCTGTATCCACAACATATTTAACTCCTGGAATTGTAATTGATGTTTCTGCAATGTTTGTTGCCAGAATAACTTTCCGTTTCCCAAGAGGGGCAGAAATGAACACTTTCATTTGATGTTGCGATGGTAGAGCGGCAAACATAGGGCACACCAGAAGTTCAGGGCATCCTGTGAAGAGAAAAGAATGTTATATCATTCATCTAAACAGATGCAGTTGCAGACTGAGTTTAAGTCCACAGGGCTCAAAAAAAAGTGCCTTCTGGTTGTCCAGGACAACTAAATTTTCCTTTTGTGCAAGTAGCTTTTTAATTCTTACTTGCCTGATGGGCAAGGGATCAGGCATCTCATCTACATGTACCAACTAAATCATTACAAGGGCATATGAAGACTTGCCCAGGGCAAGTAAAATTGAAGAGCTACATGTACATGTACCTAGGGCAAGCTGGAATTCAAGTCTTTTTTCTAGTCCTGAGTCCATTTCTGTTTAAGAAAAACATGAAGGTATTTTTTATCCCTTTTTAACTTGAAAATGATGTCAGAGAGATTGAAAGGCTATTTTTATCACCAGTTTTTATCCTAAAACTTCTCTCAATAATTTTTCATGCAGCACAAACTGGTCTTGAAAGAAAAGGACTCAATCATCATTATTCTATCTTTAAACAATAACCTCTTACTTACCAAGCATGAAGGCCGTACTGAGGAATATTGGCCTGAGGTTATGACAGTGCCGACTGAGCACAGCGAGGCCCGAACAAAAACAATCTAGGGCCAATATTCCTTGGTAAACCTTGAGCACGCTACATGTAGGTTTGTAAGTAGACAGTATATTCTATGACACTCAAAAACAAAATGAAAAAATACACAGCTTATGACTGTTTCCATGGAAACAATCAATATGGTAAAATCCCAATCAAGAGAGAACCAACCAGAATGCTCAGATTAACATCAAGACTACCTTCCTATATAATATAATAATTAGCAATTATTCCACAAGCACATGTTGGATACAAGATGATAGTCTTTTTGTTAGATAGCCAACGAGGTGCGTAGCACCGAGTTCGCAAAGTTGGCTATAATCATCTCATATCCAACAAGCACGAGTGTAATAATAATATTGTTTTATTAAAAACGCCCTCAAAATACAGAAAACTAAAATGAAATAAAGTTAACCACATCCCAAAAAATTACGCTTACGCTTACTATATTTGTAGAGCATGGTATATGGCTCATACACCATAATGAAACTTGAATAATTTGCATTATTAAAAACTGGATCATTGGATAATGCAATTCGAGAGTTTTTATTGGCTAAGCCATCATGGTATATGAGCCATTATACCATGATCTACAAAAATGGCGAGCGTATGCGTGATTTTTTTTGGCCTTTTTGTTTTTATTGTAGTCTAGTTTTCTATATTTTGGGGGAGTTTTTAATAAAACAATTATTCCACTCGCGCTTGTTGGATATGAGATGATTATAGCCAACTCGGCGCTACGCGCCTCGTTGGCTATCTATCATCTCATATCCAACGCGCGCTCGTGGAATAATTGTTAATTATCCAATGATCCAGTTTTTAATAATGCAAAATATTCTCTCTACCAGTAATAAATGAAACGTATTGAGGGCAGTAAAAAGAATTTTTATTTTTATCTTACCTGGCCCACAGTGTTGTGCACAGTCTGTTATGAGCTTTGCTAAAGATTCAATTTCATCCTGACCAGTCAGAAAAACAAGAATGTCGCCACTAAACAAATGGAAACAGGTTAGTCCTTCAGTTAATTGGTATTTCTATCTTCTATCTTGCCTTATATAAATAGGCCATTTCCGAATTACCTTTAGCCTCCTCTTTCTCAAAGCGAGTCTTGGTGCTCATCCTTTCATATGAAAATGAGATTTCATTCACATGCAAATTATAAAACTCATTTTCATATGAATGGTTGTGCACCAGGCCTCACTTTGAAAGTGAGGCTTTAGGTAACTCGGAAATGGTCTATTGTTCATTTGCATCAGATCTTGCCAGTGGTCATATAATAATTCCTAGAAACCACATGCTGTACATCATGTAAATGAATATTTAAGTTTATTCAGGGTTCAAAATATTTTTTCAACTTTTAGCTTGAATATTTTGTAGGCTTTTTTGTCGACAAGGCTCATTTTTTTCCCCGGCTCATTCTAGTGCTTTGGTGAAAAATCGGTGGCAAGTGTGCTCAAAGTTCTGGCTTAAATAAGTGTATTTGTCACATTCATGAATGCCATCAAGGATGTGTATGGAATTTTCTGGGCTGAATCTCAGATTACCATTTTAGTAGGGAAAGCATTAATCATGTGTAAGAAAAGTGTTTGTTTATAAGTAACAGCAATCCGGTGATAGTCTACGCAATTCTAAGTATTTTATGCTAATATTTACCCAGGCGGCATTTCTTGATGGAGTTGCATGACAGTCACAAGTGCTGCATGGACGTAATCCTTTTGTTGCTCGACCGCATACATCACCTTCACGGGATGCTGGCGGCCCTCGATGTACAACACTTCAGCACTGCTGAAGTAACGCGAGAAATGCTCCGCTTCTAAGGTGGCAGACATGACAACGATCTTAAGCGGTTTCAGATTTTTCTCTCTCCGTGTCTTCTGAGCTGATTTCACCACACCAAAGAGGACGTCAGTATGTACAGTTCGCTCGTGTGCTTCGTCTAAAATAACAACAGAGTATCGGTGAAGCATGGGATCACCCACAGCTTCTCTCAATAGCATTCCATCAGTCATGTATTTGACGCGCGTTTTCGCCGAAGTCACGTCTTCGAATCGCACCGTGTAACCTACTTCTTCTCCCGGCTGTACGCTCATCTCCTTGGCGACCCTCTGCGCTATGCTGATCGCCGCAACACGCCGGGGTTGCGTGCATGCGATGGCGCCGAGTTTCGTCAGACGCGCCTCGTGGAGATATTGAGGGATTTGAGTCGTTTTCCCGCTACCAGTTTCTCCAACAATAATCACATTTTCCTTTTTCCGTACTTCAGCAATTATTGCACTACGTCCGGTGTAGATCGGCAAATAATACCGCTGCTTTCTCGCGGGGCTGTGACTTGTCTGGTGGCCGTGGTGATGGTGTTTTGAATTCCCGTTAGTTTCACGCTGTGTGCCATTTCCAGCCGCATCTGACACGGAAAACGATCGAAATAACGTTCTTTTTGCTGAGGGACTTCCAGTATCAGAGAGCGATCTCTTCACTCTTGGGTTCATCACGCTTGTACGTATTTTTGAACGTGAAGAACTACGTTTTAAAAGCACACCTGATCCGCCATCTTTCTTTTCACCTAGTGCGTCATTTAGCGGAAACGAAAATACCTCAGTCTCCAGACTTCCCTCAACTTCTATCACGACAATTCATGCAGAAACCAAAAAGAATCCTAAAATTTCGTAGAAACGAGGTTAGCTAGTATAGACGCTGTTTGCCCAGTGAGAAGGATACTCTTAGTTAATGTTATGGACAGCCGTCCGAGTTCATTTAAAAAGGGAAATATCGAAAAAATCTCATGGATCAGCGACTTGACTCAGTTCCCTCGATATAACGCGAGTCATTCTAAATCACAGGCTTTCAAAGGCGCAATGGAAATTTATTTTATCTTTACTTGTCATTACTTGAGCCTTGGAAGTTTCCAAAGAGTGTTAAATAAAAGAACATTTAAGTAGAATTCTACTAGTATACTAATGCAAATGCTGCAAACTGATTGACCAAGGTACTCATACAACATCAGCTATTGGTGCGCATACTGTAATACTGTAATGACAACGTTTTGTCGTTTCTCCGCTCCGCTAAAACAATTAGATAATGCACTCTCGATTTCTATAAGGTGGAAGTTGATTGAGCTTCCGGCCTTATCAACTATCATCTCATACAAGTCTCGGGCTCATGATTTGTTTGCTAAATAGTTCAAGTGTTTTTCTCCACTTTTTATGCACCTATGAGCGTCAAGCACGAGGGGGGGGGGGGGGTCGGGCATACGGTGGGATTTTGACATTTTCTAAAAAAAAAAAATGATCAAACTCCCCACCCCCGGCCAAAAAAAGAATTGCCAAAATTAGCAGAAACAAATGCCCCCCCCCCCCCCCTCCTCGGGATTGACACTGATAGGTGCATTATTGCTTGGGTTGCTCGAAAAGTGGATAATACTATCCACCGGATAAATCACTATTCAGCGTATAGCGTGGTTAGTTTTGTTAACACTTATCCATAGTGATTTATCCGCTGGATAGCGATTTATCCGGTGGACAGCGCTACCCAGCCTTCGAACAACTGGGTCCAGGACTACAGTGTAACTAACACCACGATCGCTGAATAAGCAGTCGACTGCGCTACGGACAAAAAAAATTCCATAACAAGTCTCCTTGTGAAAAAAAGAGGGATTTAACGACAAAACTATAACAGGATAAATTATTCGGCGTAGCAGCTAGGAAAATTGACGCATTGCGTCGAACGTCAATCTGCGTCAACCCTTAAGACTTGCTGCGAGGAAGGGCAACTTTCGAAACTACAGATTTTCAAAATACCAAGGCTATAATGACATGTATCGCACTACTTTCAGTCTAGTGCAGAAAAAAAGGTTTCTCCGGAAACTAATGGCTTTATATTATTATTTGTCTTTAAGTTTTTGCACATTTTACCAAAGAGAACTTGCTTGTATGCACTATATCGATGATATTACAAAGCCTTGTTGGTTAAAACTGGTTTGACTACCAGGGCTTCAATCACAGCAGCAGCAGCAACACCACCACCACCATATGATTATGAAACAAATCCACACAAAAGTGAGTGCATAGAGTACGTGCCTCTTCCGTCAAAATTCCACTTTCAAAACTTGTTGAACAAGCAATGTTACTGAGAGGAAATTCCAATTATCACAACTTCGGTCACTCAGTTCCAAGAAAGATTTCTTGTTTCGACCAACATGTAAGACGAAGTTTGGAAAGTTGCGATTCAAAGTCAAGTCATAAAAGAGCACTTATTCAAAGGTTTGATATATAGTTTCATTTGTGGTCAAATACTGAGTTTATCGCAAACTTGTCTAAACTCTGTTAGTTTCCTACTCATGACCGGAAGTGTGCTATGTTTGTTTCTTCTTTTTTTGCCGTTTTTTAGACTTTTTCTCAGCCTTTGTGGCTTTGATTGCATTGTTAATGAATTCTAACTCGGCAATATTGTCTTTTTCACTTGAGTCGTTGCAGTTGCTTTTCTTCTTTTCGCTCTTTTTGTGCCCAGACTCTTTCTTTTTCTTTTTGTTTTCAAGCAAAACATCAACTGACCCTTGAGCACCATCACTGTCAGATTCCTGAAAAAAAACAATAAAATTAAACATCAACTGTCATTTCTTAAGTTATATCTTTGCAAATGTTACTCCAGTGTTATACTAGGTTGGGTTGTATTTGGTTATATTATTTTGTTTCGCTCTCTATTTTCTAATTTGTTACATAGACTAAATTTCCTAGTATAACACAAGCTATTACATGAAACTTTTAGGTTTGGCGCTAAAACGGAAAGCACTTTGGCTTCTAAGACTTTTCACGAAACCTTGAAAATGCGCTTTCCCAACTTAGAAGAAGCCAACGAAATACATCGTGACAGGCTCGCACGTGAAGTCAGGGTTTTCTTCATCTTTCTGTTGCGTTTCCAAACTTCTCAACCAATCACACATCCAAGATTCGTACGTGCAATTAACGCGCGTGGCTTCGTGTCCTACTCGCTCTCCAGATTACCTCGCCTTTTGTTTGGTCACACAGTAGGAAAACCAACATAAAAATGTCAAAAAACGGAGACCATTTAGCTATTAGTCTAGTAAAGCGAAAATTACAGTTTTGCTTTACACCGTAAACGAAAAAAGGTGTGGCTTCTAAGTAATTTAACTTTATTCTGTTCAGGTCAAAGCGATCTCGTAATGCAAGCTAGTGTACACAGAAAGCGTTCTGGATTCTAAATGAAAGAAAGAGGAATAATCTACACGCGTGTCTTACACGTAGGTCTATCTAGTTTTTGTTTCGCAAAGTTTTAGTTTATCGATAGTAGCGAACTAGAAGAATCATGGCGAACTCGAACTCGAACGTAATAAACTTACAGACAGCTATGCTAGCTTTAAACATCAGATCAAAAAAGACTTGACCCTGTTAGATAGATTAAGCTTTGATGAAGAATCATGTCTGAGTACAAACAAGAACGAGGATTTTTATTATTTTTAATGTTATTTTACTCTCTACGTGTTCTAATTGTATCCATACACAACAGAAATACTTAACCTTTCATGTACAGCTGCAATTATCAGTGGACAGGCTTTATTTGTATTTTACACCTTTGCATATTTTACGATGAAATTAGATAGGCAGGTCCACATCAGCAATTGGCCGACTTTTACCAACCTGTGTTAACAAATAAAGTTATGTATGTATGTATGTATGTACGTAGCGAACTCGACTGGTAGCGAAACCGGCTGGCAAGTAACAAGTTTTCGTCAAATCGAAAAAAACAAAATTGAAAACTTGAGGGTATATCAAAGTTTTTTTTTCACTCAGTCCTTACCCCTTCAGAATCAGCAGTATGTTTTCCACTTGCAGTGAAACCCAACACGGCCATTTCAGGCGCAAGCTTCGTAAACTTGTGTTCGTCATTTAGTTTAGCTTTCTTGTTCTGTTTTCTACTGTCTTCTCTTTCTTCTAAAATCTCTTCAAGTAGTCTTCTTTTCCTGGCTGCTTTCTGTTCCTTTTCATGCCACGTCTTGTCCTTTCTTTTAAAGTGCTCGACACCGCAATTTTTCAACACGATTTTGCCATAAAAGTTGCTAGTTAGCTGTTGCTCACTGAGGGCCAATTCCTGAGTAATGACTTCCTTGTATTTGACTTCTGCTTGTCTCCAACAAGTCTCCACAACATGGCTACCTTGTTTCTCGCTGGCAAGTTTTGCAAAGATCCCCTGAAGAATTCAAGAAGTTATTTCAGTTGGAAGCAATACGAGACGGGTGTATGTGGTAGAAATGCGAATTGTCAGCAGATACGTAAGTTGAAAAGCAAGTCCAGTGTTTGTAAACCCTGTACTACAATGTAAGCCTGGTGTTTCCAATACACGAGTCTAATTAACATAACGTGATCACTCAGGAAGCCTACTGCTTTGCTTTCTTCCCAGAATTTGTTTCTTAATTATCAACGTAAAAATAGAGGAGCCACTCACAGTCTATAAGTTATAGTTATATATCGGAAGGTCAAAGTAAATGATTTTAGCATTTATATGTTACAGGTGAGGTCAAAATGAAATTCAGGTTAAAATGAAATTCCTTTGTTCTTTACCCTGATTATTCATGGATCATGAATAATTAGGGTTAGAGGACAAAGGAAATTGAGAATCAAACTAGGTTAAAATCATTTTAACCTGAATTTCATTTTGACCTGCAACATATACATATGTTATTTGCTGGATTAGGGTTAGTCCACAGAGTGAAAAACTATGATCAATGTCTGAGGTCATACAGATTTTCACTATACTGATAGACCCTAAGCTGGTAAATAACTCTTTTCTCTCTCAAATTACTTTTATAAAACTCACGAAGTGTTACTGTGACCATAGCAAGGATAGGAAAATCCAGACTGCGCCGAGAACCAAACAGATTGCAGAATTTGTTACTGTTCCTTCTTGAAGAAAAATGTGGACCAAATAAATAAGTGCTAGTCAAAGTAAATTTTTTTATGCCTTCTAAAGTCTTGTGCTTTGTTAAGTGGTTTTCAAATTTATGAGGGATTACGTGGCAATATGCAATCTAAAAATATTTGTTGCAACTCTGTCACTAATGGTAAACACATAACTGGACTTTCAGTCCGAAGATCAAAATGTCATTTCCCCTTAGATGGCTTGTAGTCGGCCATTTGTCCTAGGAATCCAACAGCAAACAACAGAAAAACAGACAAAGTTGGCAAATTTCCTTATTGCCAGAACTGGCTGACAGTGTATTACAACTGTACAGAGAAAATTGTTTTCAGTCAATCACATTCTTCATAGAACTGACATGAAAGGACTGTACCTTTAAATTCTCAATAAGTATGTGCTTCTTCTCTGACAGCACTGATCTGCTCTTCAAGAAAGCTTCAACAGCATATGAACCCATTGGATCAGTGGCAAGGGTCACAAGTTCTTCCAGTGAAAGAGTGAGCAAGCTCTTGACCAACTTGCTTGGGTCTTCAAAGTCAAACAATGTCTTCAGTAAGAGGGCTCCATGGAAGTTGATGGATTTAAGTTTAGCAGTGGGTGGGGATGCTTCCTAAAAAGATAAAAATATATCGTTATTAACTTCTACAGTTATATTGGAGTGGTTTTCAATTACGTGTTGCAAAACCAAACCAAAGTAATCAATCGGGCCAATTACAAAGGACACAGGAGACAATCCAAGCAAATTTACATTGTAGCTGATGCCAAGTGCAGGAGAAAGTGTGTAGCCAGTCAGGATTGATGAAGATGACTGGCAAAATGACCAAAATGTCAAAGCAATTTGACAAAATGTTTGGCTGACTGTGTTTCAAATAGCTTCAGTTTGTTTCCAGTGCAGCTACTCCAGAGCTATGGCAACAGCATTAAGGGTGTCAATTTTGTTTCTTTTTTGATGTACATTTGTGGTGCCAAGTTTCAAGAACACTGCTTCAATATTTCCAGAGATATCGTTTATTCAGTATTTTCCACTTTTTAGTTGCAAACAATATGACGTCATCACTGATCTAATAATTTGCATAATAGAAAAACCTCAATATCTCTAAAACGAAAAAAGATATTTCAAAAAGAAAAACACCATTCTTCTGTATTTTGAAAGGCCTTTCAAATAAACACAAATTATTTTTCACTTCATAGGCACTTTAACAAATAAAAATCGAGGAGGTTGACAATAGTTTTCCAACAAATTATCCATGTAATCAAGCTGTACATTGCAAAGGCAACAGATCTGCGGTCATTTTGGATAATTTGTTTGAAAACTATTCTTAACCTCCACGATTTTTATTCGTTAAATTTGTATAAAATTTCATCGGGTGGCCTAGTTTAGAGTAGTTGCACTGTAATACTATTAATACTTTTCTTCTTTGACTGGCCAAGAAAGTTAATAATAATAATAATAATACTACTACTACTACTACTACTACTACTACTACTACTACTACTACTACTACTACTACTACTACTACTACTGCTGCTGCTGCTGCTGCTGCTGCTGCTGCTGCTGCTACTAATAATAATAATAATAATAATAATAATAATAATAAAGAAACTAAAACTCTTATGTGAAAAGGCATGTTATTCTTCACTTGGTTCTTAACCAGTTCTTTCAATACAATTTGAAGTACATGTAGGTGGTTGTACACTGTCCATCAGATAGCAATAAGAGACGATTGTTAATTTGGAAATCTGTTTGGCACTATTGCTGGTGATCCACAAAAAAATCCTGCTGGATCTCTAGTATTACTAAAAGCACTGCTAAACTCACCACAGAGTCATTCTTTTCTTCATTGTCCTTCTCTTTTTCATCCAGCTCTGGCTTTGTTCCAAAGAAAATTTCATATGTTGTTAATGAGGAGATCAGAACAACAGCACTGGATCGTTCAACTTTTCCTTCACAGTGGAATGCTCGTAACAATGCTTTTAACATCTTTTTCTGCTTTATCACAAACCGGACTGTAACTTCAGCCATTCTGACCACAACACCCATATGTCCCAGTGCAAGGAGATCCTCCAAATATGGCAGCAACTCAGTAATCATCTGTTCTGCCTAAAATGAAGGAGTCACATTGAAGAGAGACCATGTTGAATTTAGGAGCTTAAAGTACACAGGTGCTTAT
>OZ026606.1:368200-380700 GCA_964020085.1 Micromussa lordhowensis | reverse complement strand
CAAAGTGTGATTCTTGGATGAGATATACACCGTAATTGCTATAATTCCAATACTGTGAGTGTGTACAATATAATGTATTGTGTGGTTCCAGAAAATATCCATACCTCCTTAGCATGGAAGGAATTTTTCTAAGATCCCCAACCCCTCTGAAAATTCTAAATAAGCTTCATACATTTCTTTCATTTTTTGGCCCTACAGAACCCAAACCCCATCCCTCAGTCAGGAAATTCCAATTCTTTATGTCGAGGAAGTATGGATATTTTCTGGAACTGCACATTCTCTTCTAGCAGTAGAACTGTACTTCATCAAGGTTATTATTAAACACATTATTCTTATTTCAATCTAGGGCACTCTGCAAAACGACACTTCAAGTTGTATGGAAATTCTATCTCTTTACTACCATTAAAATTGAGTTATAGTAGACGGGCATCTCATCAGATTTCTACTCATGTGCTGCGTGTATTACTGGAGGAAGCGTTAGGATATGAAGATGTTGTGTTGGTCCCTGATGATTCTGGTTTTTCAGTAAACAATGCTCTTTTGAAGTTAGCAGGATGCGACGATCACAGGTATATTATATGCAGTCATGTATGTAGTTTGCATGAGTAAGAATGGTGCAAGGAAAAGTCAAACTGCCACTTAGGCACAAAATAATGTAGCTCCATTATATAACATTAACCTTTTCTTTAGTGGGTTTTAGAATATCTCTGGGATCTTGTATATCATTAGAATCCTGGGCTGGGTTTTTTGAAAGCCGGTTAGACTGCTAACCCAGGATTATTAAATTTTCTTGTATAAAAATGTTTTTCACTGCTTATATTTTATGTGTAGTCTGAGATTACTCAAACTCAAAACTAAAGGATAATCAATATTGACGGAAAACCTAACCGGAAAGTTAGAAAACTGAAATCAAAATTCTTGCTAATCCTGGGTTAGCTAAATCAGGCTTTGAACAACCTGGCCCTGTATTGTAAAGAAACAACTTATGGTCTTAAATTCATTAGATATCCAGGGACTAAATTATGGCATTTTCTTGAGGACAATAAATATATTAGAGCTGCTAATAATTTTAAGGAGCTCATCTTTAAATTATATGGTTATTATGATGACCCTGATAGTCCAAGTTGTATTGAAGTGTACATGTATGGTACAACTGTTGGTAGCCACATATTTGTGAGCTCAAGTAAAAAAAATACATTTTCTACTCTATTTTTTTTTAATCACTGACAGCTGTCATTCCAGTGCTGTTCCAGATGTTATGATCAATACAGAAGTCTGGGTACCACCTGGTTATCAATACAACAAGTGGATAGAAAATGGGTTGGTGGATGATGCTGGAACCATCACTTCTCATGGAAGGTTATCTATACCATAAAAGCTTGCTTAACAGTCTGTACTGCACACCCTCAAAAGTTTGTTTCCTTTTTTTGTTTTGATTCATGTAAGTTGTCACAAAGTGCAGTGTTTTGGAACTACTTACATGAAGTAAATTCAAAGTTTCATGTCAACTGCCATTATGGATGCGAAGCTTGATGCTTCATTTTTTCTGATATCACTGGATGAAACAACTTCGTAGCTGTAGAAATCAAAGATACTATTGGAAAGAGAGTCTAAAATGCTTCAAAGATAAGGTATGTGGCTCATAATGAATAACATTTATTGGCATTTCATCAAGTGAGACTCGCAAACATTGGGGTTCTGAGGCTGTGCAGTATGGACTGGAAATCATCTTTAATCCTTCTAGTCATTTCTTTTCTACTGCAGCACCAGCGTTACTAACTTACTTAATATTTAACAATTAGACCCGTAGTCTGAAAGTGCTACTGGTCAATAGCCCACAAGGCGAAGCCGAATGGGCTATTGACCCGTGGCCCTTGAGGAGTCTAATTGTTTTAGTATCACCCAACTAGTCAGACAGAAAAGGCAATAAGAAAGTTAGCAGATGTAAGTTGAAGAAATATTTATTTTGACTAAAACGAAAGAAAGCGTCACACTCGATGCCGCTGGAGGACTATTGCTAACACTCCTCATAGCGTAGCCAATTAAAATGCAGGATTTGCATTAGTCCACTAGTTGGGTGATACTAATAAGTAGTATTCATGTACATATAGACTGCACAGACTGGGGTAAAATGCAGCCTGTAGACCAAGGGTTAAGTGCAGACTGCAGACTACAGACATTTTAAGTATATATCGTAACATTTCAATTGTCAAGTGCTGAATGTGAACATGATTTTAAGCTAATCGCAGTGAAAGTCTGCACTCTGGTTAGCCTGAATATCACAATGCTTGGACCTAATTTTTTCTCTGGTTAGACTGAATATCACTCAGTTGGCCTATATAATGCTTGGTTTAGCCTTTTTATGGTCATCCCTCAATGATGAAAATGGTTTGCACTTCACCCCTGCAGTCTTTATTTCACCCCTGATAGATCTATGTTGCAGGTCAAAATGAAATTCAGGTCAAAATGAAATTCCTTTGTCTATTAACCCTAATTATTCATGGATCATGAATAATTAGGGTCAGAAGATAAAGGAAATTGAGAATCAAACTAGTCCTTTTATGTATTAATCCTAATTATTCATGGATGATGAATGATTATGGTCAGAAGACAAAGAAAATTGAGAATCAAACTAGGTTAAAATGATTTTGACCTGAATTTCATTTTGGCTTGCAACATCTACATGACTGTACATTCCTCATTTTACATTCAGACTGCATATTTATCCCCGGTCTACAGTCTGCTGTCTGCATTTTACACTGACTGATTTGAAAAACTGTCCTTCAATTTGTCTTGTAGGTTTGGGTGGTATTTACCTACTTCTTTTGTTGAAAGCTTGTGGAATGAGAGCAGAATCATAGCAGATAACTGGAGAGCATTAGAATTGCAGTCGGTCATAGGACAGTTATTGCTCAATGCATCTCTGCTCAATTCTCATATAAATATCTCAGAATACAAGAAATCGTGTGAAGATATTGTTGGTTGTAATGATGGCTGGCTTCGTGGTGCAAAGTGCAATGCTAGTAATAGTGCGCTGCACTGTGCTGTTCTTTTGGCTGATTTTCCAGGTTAGCTTTCACTTCACATTCTCCTGGTGTAGCGGACTGTCTTTCAAAATTTGCATATCGAAGAAGAAATTTGGCCAAACTTATTTTTGCTTCCGTCGACATGTCGATCAACATCTTGATTGACATCTTGATCAACATCTTGTTAAATACTTGTTCAACAGTTGGTCAACACCTCAGTCGACAGTCAGTTCAGAGTTGACTAATTTTCCCAGACATGCCTTTGAGTGTTGATTGATACATATGAGTTGGTTCACACTCAGCTAACTATCGACCCACTGTCGAGAGAGTGTCAATTGCAATGTCGATCAAATGTTGATCTAGGATTGATCAAAATTAAATGAGATGCCGATCAAGGGTATTGATCAACACAATACCGTGGATTCTTAGTCTTTCCATCTCGTGCACTCACAGAGTCTCACAGAGTCTCAAATTCAAGATTCACCAACCCTTCCTCTTCATTAAGCTATTCGATACTGCTAACAATTTGACACATAAATGCATTTGATGTTCTGCATTTTACCAAATATTAATCATTTGTTTTATTTCATATTTGTAGACCACTATGGATCTTTGATCAGACAACAGATCAACAGCCTTGGTTTGAATATATCAGTAGCATGGTTAGGCTCGGAACTAGAACATGTCATCAGTAGAGTGGATGGTCAGCCATTCCTGGTATTGAACTGGGAACCCAATACTGTGTCAAGAGCAAAACACATGACAAGAATAAGCTTTCCTCCTTGCAGGTGTGCTTTTTATTGCTCGGTTAAGATACTTGATGTGCACAGTGGAATTGTACTTTTCTTGAACAGTGAAATAAATCCAGCGGAAACAACCTTTGGTTCCAGTTGAAAAGAGGCTTGAGAAATGGAAGGGTCAAGAAGTTCACATTGTAACATAATTCGTGATCTCACAGTGGCTTGTCACTCAGGTGTATAAAATTGGTATGGGCAATGTTGGAGGACTGGATAGAACCTGCAGTAAACTAGATACAAACTGATAGAGGGTAGCAATTTGACTCCCCATTTCTAACATGGATGAGTCTTCTAGCCCCACCAATCCCTATCTGCAGAATTGGATCAGAATTTAGCTTTTCTATCACACACTTGTGTGTTGTCCAAGTAGATCCAAAAAAGGTGATTAAAAGTTTGTATAAGTGGCCCATCAGATCGATGCTTATTTCAGTAGCATGAAGCATCTAGGAGTATTTCTACTCCCCCCTGGATGGGATACTATTCCATCACAGGGTTACCCCCAGCATTAAATTTGCTGGTACATATACACCTGGATGGAGAGAGGTACTGGGAGAGTGAAGTGTCTTGCCCAAGAACACAAGACAATGTCACCGGCCAGGATTTGAACCTGGACCACTTGATCTGGAGGCGAGCACACTAACCATGAGGCCACAGTGCCTCCACACATCCTTAGAGCCCACAACAACACCATAAATGGAGACTCTGGCCATTTTAACTAAAAGTCTGATTCTCAGGCCTCCTGTTGTCGCAGCTCAAAGTTGATTGGCTGAGAATAAAAATGAGAACTCTGCGCATGCTGAGAAAAAAAAAATCGGAATTGGCAAGTTGTGACCAAAGAAAACTGGACACTGGAGTCAAGAGAAAAACTAGTAAGCTTTGTGTAATGCAAGATGGTGTCAATTTTAATGTGTATTAATAAAAGAACTTTGTTTCTTTCAGTGCCAGTATGTCCTTCATCAAAGCAATGACATCTCAACTGGATCATTATTACAACTGTGATTTTCCCCCCAGCCATTTGCGTAAATTTGCATGGGGAAAAATTAAAGACAATGCCCCTGATGTGTATTACTTACTGTCAAAAATGCACTTTGATAAAGACATGCTCAATGAACTCTTACAAAAACACAAGGATGGTGGGGATAATTTAACAAGCCAGGAAGTTGCTTGTGATTGGATAAACCAGACTAGAGATGTCTGGTTGTCATGGCTCCCTCCTGGGAGTCTGAATAAGGTGCCAGTTTATCTTGGAGGGATGTTCCCATTGTCAGTCAGTGAGGATGCAGTGTGGAGCATGCCTGGAATTCTGCAGGGTAAAATTTGTTTTGTTATGTCTAGATAGCTACATGTACACATAAACAGTACATAATTAATTATAGATAAATTAATCTTTAATGACTTGTCCCAAGATCATGATTACTACGATTATCATGATCACTATGATTATCATGATAAAAAATGAAAATAATCAAGAAAACTCAGTATGAACCCCACCCTGTCATACTCTGACCCAACCCTCTACCAGTCATGCATCCGATTACAATCCAAGATGGTGAAAAGGTAGGCTTACATATAATGCCTCATCATTAATTTGTACAGTCGATTAGAAACTAATAATTATTATTTTTTATTTGCTACAGGAGCATTGATGGCATTAGATGAAATCAACCAAGATTACAAGATTCTCAGTAATTACAGCTTGGAGCTGATCGTAGAGGACACACAGTGCAAAACAGCTCTCATTCTCAATGCATTCATCAAGTTTATGTCACAGGCACACAACAAATCAGTAGTAGGCATCTTAGGCCCGGCCTGCTCAGTTCAAACTGAGATAATTGCCGAAGTCGCACCTATGTACAATACGGTCGTCATGGGTTACAGTGTGGAAGGTGTTGCACTGGCAGATCGCGACAAGTACCCGCTATTCTTTAGAACCTCTCCGAGCTATGCAGAATTTAAATTTGCCTATGCCACAGTGTTTGAGTTCTTTCAATGGAAGCAGTATGCATCACTGACTGATACAAACTATGTGTCGCAGACTGTGACGGCCACTCATGAGTATTTAGAGAGCCGAGGGATTAGTTTGGTTTATGCCAGACAAATTACGAATCAAGACAGTGTTGATATAAAGACTTACGTGAGGTCCTTGCAAGAGAGCTCAGCAAAGATTATTATTGCCACTTTGTTCGACGGTCTGGCAAGAGCTGTTGTCTGTGAAGCCCATAGACAGGTGAAAAAAGTTATAAATATTAGTTTGATGCTACGGAAACCACAATTTAAACACCAGCTGCTCCATTAAACTAAACTAAATTCAGTAGCCTAGCTTTTTCGTTTTATAGCTCACCTATAGGTATTTGGAGCACTTTTTGGAATTGGGGTTCTTTTTGAAAACACATCCAAAGGCCCTCAGGGATGTTCATATGAAGGACCTATGCTGGAATTACGGTCACTTCAAATCATTCTGATATCGATACACCCAATTCAAATGCATCTCTTGGGGAGCAGATGATAAACTAATTTTGCATGTCATCTGAACTGAATGGCTTTTGCAGGGTTTGACTCCACAGAATGGCTATGTTTGGTTTCTGCCCGCGTGGCTGGCAGATAGCTGGTGGCATGTGGATGATGTTAAACAGCATGGCCACAGTGCTGATGGGATGCTGAGTGTACCGTGCTCCACTGCTGACTTGAAGGAGTTTGTCAGTGGAGGGTATTTTTCACTCTCCAATGCCTTTTATGGCACTGAATGGGCTAAGATATTAACTGGAGGCACCGTGGGTCAGTGGAGACAAGAATATGAAAAGAGAGTCAAGAATGAGGTGATTTAATTTTATTATTCAGACTAGTCTCTGTTTTGATGTTTTGACTTACAGAATGGTTGGGAGGAGGAGAGGGCAGATTATGTCCCTTTCTGATAAAGGTCCCAAGAGTAGTGCCACCCTGTTAATTAATATAGTCACCTCATTATTACGGTCACTTTTTTATTCTGACCTGAACAAAAGCTCAGCCAGATATTTTCTACTTTAATAAGAACCCATTTAAAAAACCTATTTACTTTTTTTATCTTATTCATTTTATAGCTTACCTGTTTTAAAATCACTTTTTGCTAAATATGATTGTAAATACCACAACCTTCCTCAATTAGCTTTGCTATATGCAGGTTGTGTAATCTTTTAAATTGTAAAATTCAGAATTATAGAAATAAAAATTGTATTTAATTAATATGGCCACCCTGTCAATACGGCCAGATTATTGTGGCTCTTTGGTGATTGGATTAACAGGGTTCCATTGTATTACTGTGAAATGTCAGGAGGTTGGTTGGGGATGCACTCTGGGTCCAGCACTGGTAAGATAGCTGGCTAAGTGCTGAACTTTACCAGTATTTTATCCAGCCTGAGCAACAATACTCCTATCAGTCTCTTCATGCTATGAAAACCAGGATGGCCACCCAGTGTGGCTCAGTTGGCCTGACTGCAACTTTGGCTTTTCTTGATAAGACTTCATAGATTCCAGCCCTCCTCCTCTGGTCTGGACGTAAACAGCTAAAATTTGGCATCATCTGACGTAGCAGTCACTTATCAGTGACTAGGACGTAGCTTTGAAATGTTTTCTGTCTACTAAGTCTTACTTACATATCGTCGTCGTGCCTCTCAGGATACTAAGGCCAGTCAGTCTTACTATTAAATGGGTGTGTCACTGATGTTGCTTTAAAGGGTCATGCTCCAACAGGATATGCAAGTTTTGCCCATGATGCTGTGTGGGCCTACGCGCTGGGGCTGGATAAACTGTTTAAGGCATATCCTGCAGGACTGGATACAATAAGAACTAATCACTCAACAAAGTGAGTAAAGTCCTATTAAAAAGATACTTGAGTGTTAAATTAACTTGGTATTTTATGTTATATCATACCATATTTTTTGTGCTCTCCATGTCCAACTTTGGACTTCAGCTCGTAAACATTTCTGATGTTTGTTTGTGGGAGGGGTGGGAGGGGGGGAGTTGATCCTTTTTACTCCCCAAGTCAAAATGTGAATTGAATAAATCCAGTGCCACATGAATGACAGTACTGACAAATAGCTTTCATTTGCACATGCAAACATTCAAATTAATGTTTTCTTTCGCACTGGACTGTTTAATCTCTTGTACAAGATGGTAAGGTTCTAACGTTTCGGTAGATGTGAATAAAACCCTTGTGTGTGACTATTCAAATGAAAGCTATTGAGTAGTACTTACATGTGGTAGTGTTATTTTGCGAGATTTTACAACCAGGAATTTGGAATTGTTTTGTCAGTTTAGAACTTGAACAGCCATAGTGGGAGTAAAAGAGCTAAAAATTGCCAGGAAAAGCAACAGTTGTTCCCTTGGCCCAAACGACGGGTAGAATTTCAATGACTATTTGTTCTTTAACAGGCTTTTGAAACAATATCTACAGCAGACCAACTTCAGTGGCGTGTCTGGCCGTGTCATTTTCAGAGATGGTGAGCGTCATCTGCCCACTGTCGAGATGGCACAGCGCTTCCCCAGCAGGACAGTGACAGTGGGACGTGTGCTTCCTAACATGTATGCTCATTGTGACACTGATAGTAGAAGTTGTTTAGAACTGAATGAAACCAGTATCCAATGGCCAGGGGGGAGAAGGCCTGCTGATGGCAGACCAGGTAATGTGCGCTTCAAGATTGTGACTTACAGTAGTGGTATTTTTACAATCTCAATTTGGAGGAAGAGTCTTTGAATAATAATAATGTACAGGCATGTACAAGTTATTGTGTACTTTTCAGTAATGCATTTGTGTTTAAATTAAAAAAAGTCTTCCATCAGTGCTGTATCACTTCTAAATTCATAGCCAGATGAAAAGACTTTTATTTCTTTTATTCTGACATGTTTAATGTCTGTCCAAAGTGCTCAAGAGCTCATCAAGACAAGGTGACTTGCACCTGAACTCTAAATTTGAAGTACATAAACTTGCGTATGTATTGTAAGACAACAAACTATAAAGTACAGACTACTACAGAAAAAGAAACTCTTGTCTCCATACCAAGGTGTAAAAATAGATATAATGGACATTATTAAAAACTGGATTGGATAATGCAATTCAAGAGTTTTCATTGGCTTAGCCATCATGGGCTATGAGCCATTATACCATGCTCTACGAATATGGTAAGCGTACACGTGATTTTTTTTGAGGCGTTTTTATTTTTTTTAAGTTTAGTTTGCTATATTTTTGGGGCGTTTTTAACAAAACAATTATTCCACTCGCCCTTGTTGGATATGAGATGATTATAGCCAACTCGGCCGCGCTATGCGCCTCGTTGGCTATCTACCATCTCATATCCAATGCGCGCTTGTGGAATAATTGTTTAATATGCTAGAGGGAAACTAGCAATAGACTTGTATATGAAAATGCACTGGTATTGGTATTGGAACTGACGTTTGAACACCTGTGGATATCCTTTCTTTTCTGTCCTTGTTAGAGCCGTCCACCATTGAGGTGTGTTCCGTGGAGTCATTCCGAGCTGCTCTTGGTACTTCGTGCACTGGAGCAATTGCTGTTATAAATGCAACAGGTGAATCAATAATTACAATTTTACCAGTACACCCAAATCACACTCAAATGGAGGAAATAAACGAATGCATTTTACGATTCATAAATGATGTGATGTTGAAACAGTTGCTAAGCGACATGACGTTACCATCTTCTGGCTACCCTTCTGGTACCTTAGTGTTAGTTTTTGATTGCTTTATAAAATCAACCACTTTGTGTGCCCTTTAAGTACATTTGCCTGGGAAAGCCGCACTTTTTTCGTGGGAAAGCCGCACTTTTTTCGTGTTCCCCCATTTGAGAGGAGTCTTGAAAGTGGAAGTGAGATAATTCGCTTGGTCGATCCCTATGCAAACAAAAATTGAAGTAAAAGGAATTCAAGAACTCGTTGTGAAAACGCTTAATATTCAGTTTTTGGGGTGGTTGTTTTTTGCCACAATCAATCAAGGGTGCACGATCTTGAGTATCGAAATCGTCAACTCGTCCTCCTCTGTCTCCTTTAAAAAAGCACTCTACTCCACTCTTTCTATTTCTATTGTTTTCATTATATTTGTGGTGTGTGGCAAAATAAATAAAAATAAAAAAGTAAATCTTAGCTCGCAGTTTTTGCAAGAGAAGTTTCAGTGATATAACGTGTTTGTTGTGGCGCCAGGATAATGATGTTTGCTTTGGGACGCGCGTAGCACAGTGATGTTAGTTTTTTAACCAATTAGAAGCAAATCCAACTGCTTTACGCGCATTGCTTGGCACCGACTGCATGTTTTCCCGCGCTTAGAGCCGGGCGCTTGTTTTCCCGCGCTTGGCGCCGGACGCATGTTTTCCCGCGCTTGGCGCCGGGCGCTTGTTTTGTACATCGAGTTCTGATGTCTTCATCGTGCTTTTGTGAATGCTTTTGTGACTGTTCAGACGCAAACAGTTTTGCTTTAGTGAAATTTCAAACAGAACTGTTCCTTTTCCTGCTACTCTGTATGCAAAGTTACCGTCCTGTAGAATCCTTATGGGTTGTTTTGCTTTCCACAGCTATTGGCTTGTTTGTCGTTGTTGTTATAACTTTCATATGGATGTGCATCAAGAGAAGGTATGGACGATTCTTGTTTTAAAGGTTTTAGTCGTAAATTATACTTAACCGTAAGCTTATTTGAGAGAAGTGTAAAGTCAAAATTCAGGCACCTTAACAAAACATGCGTTTTATATATTGTGACGGCGCAATGGGCCAAAGAACGAACGAGGCGCTCACAAAGTAAGACAATGGCCGACGTACAGCTTGAAAATTGTAAGACCTCTGCCTTCACGAGGCTTAATAATATTCTGGTAGTCTCGGAGCGCTAGAACACTTGTATAAACTATAGGTCAGCTCACTTCTCATGGTCCACATCCCAACTACATTGGAATCAACTTTTGTTAATATAACTCTGGATGGGAATGGAGTCGGGTGGGTAAATCCAAAACTAGATCCAAGGGAGAACTGATAATCGGTATTCTTGTCTATCAGGAAAAAAATTGTAAAGGCATAGTTCATATCCGAAAATAATTATTCATTCGTCATTTGTCAAGAGTTCTACCTGTTGTTCTCTGATAATTGTATACTCTCAAATGCTTGCATCTGGGCTTATTTTTGGCCCGAAAAGTTCAATACTACTAGAAGTTTTCAAGTTAGCGAATGTAAAATTTGAGCCCTGTAAAGAGAACCGGTTGTCGATGTTTTTCTTTACCGTGCTTATAAACATGCAATTTTTTCAGTTTCATTCTCGCATATGTTATTGTGACAGAAATCTCCTTTGCTTTCTATCATTTCTGTGGAGCTTTTCCATTAAAAAGTAAAGTAAAACCATTCTGTGCTTGAATCAGCGCGCGCGTCGGCTCGCGTGCGTAACTGCTCGCGCAAGAACAAATAACGAAACAGACAAAAATGAAATCGTCACAAACGCGCTAAGAGAACAAATTTGTTCAGAGTTCGAGACAGATGGATTCAAAAATGAAGCGCGGAAGGTCTGTGCTTCGTGATTTGTTCATTATCATTTGTCTCTTTATTCCGTGTATTGTGATTTGGTTGTCAAATGCGGTGATATCTTTGGTGTGGAAAGTTTACGCTTACGTTCAAAGCGAGTGGGAGAGATTTAATGATATTTACTTTGATAACACGGAAGTCAGGAAGGATGTGGATTCTGCACTTTTAGTGCTCATAAAAGGCGAGGACTCAGTCACCGGCCCGTGCTGTTGCAAACGTATTTCACCATCAAGAGAATTGACGAGAAGAAAAAGCAAGTTTCGTCACCACTTTCTTGTTATTGTAAATTCTGTGGCAAATGCGCTGTTGTTTGTACCAGAGAAAATTTACGCCTACGTCCAACGCGTGTCGGAGGACTATAATAATATTTATGGAGACAGCATGGTGGAGCTGCCATATACGGAGCCTGCATTTATTGCTTACCTCAAAGGTGAAGAAGGTGCACCATTTCTTAAAAATCCACACGTAGTATTTTCCAAGTCAGATTCAAGAGACTTGACGAATTTTGCAGCAAACAACGACACCGTAGAGAGAAGGAAGCAACGCCAAGGACAAAACGGCAAAGTAACCGAAGGCTTTAGCTTGGTGCGTCTAGTTAATACATTGTATTGCCGTATCAGAAGTGCTGTTTCAGCTTTATACTTCTGTTGCTGCAATTTAACATTCCGCCGTCGAGTCAACGGAGAGGAACATATCCAGTCATTTCAAGAAATCAAGCACCCTTCCTTCAGTGAAAGGAAAGTGCAGAATTATGACAAAGCTGCAAATGTTTATCATTCCCGGCAAGCAGTAAAATTACAGGAGACTGTAGCCGCTCATGCCGGTACTGCGCCTGGCTTTGCAGTTGGATCTAACCAGGCTCATTCATCCAACTGCACAGGTGCGTTACGGAAAGCGCGGAATAACACTGTGAACACTGGCCCAAAGCTGTGGAGTTCCTCGTTGAATACTGGAGCTGGAAGGAAACAGTGGAACGCTCCTCGAGCAGTTGACAAACGAACAGAGATGCAAGTTAAATTGTTCAGTGATAGTCAAGCGAACGGAGAGGTAATGCAACCGTCAACTTCCCGTTTTAAGGCGGCTTCTACTGGCAGCGCTTCGATGCGCAAAATCAAGAAAGTAGAAGAGAGGGT
>OZ026606.1:330000-368000 GCA_964020085.1 Micromussa lordhowensis | reverse complement strand
AACACCATTTTTATTCTCAGTCGCCAATGTGGACACTCCTGCACCAGTTAAAGAAAAAGGGAAAGCCGTACCCAGTTTAATCCTGACCAGTCACGTGCCAGTTCTACCTCGTGATAAAAAACAGGATAAAGAACAGGACTCGGGAGATTTCCGTTCAAATCAAGTGAGGTCTGCTAATGTTTGTAAAGATTCACAAGCTGTCGCAACTCACAGTCATGACACGTGTTCAGCTGAAGACCAGGTTGAGGTAAAGCGTGCTGTTCCTAGAGTAAAGCAAGCAAAGAACAAGGACGGGTACAGGAAGCCCAGGAAAAATCCCTTGTCAGCACATGCGCATGTACGTCAGACGAGAACTGTAAAGTTTTGTGCAGATTCCGAAGCTGTCACAACCCATAACCATGTTACTTATTCAGTTGAAAAACGGATTGACGTGGAGCCTGAAGTCTCCGGGGTAAAGCGAGCGACGACCAGGGAGGTGTGCCGTGAGGACACGTCTAAGAAAGATTCCTCGTTTGAAAATGTGCATTCAAGTCAATTTTGTTCTGCTAATGTCTGTACAGATCCGGAAGCTATCTCAACCCATAGCCATGTCACGTCTTCATCTCCTGAAGAACAAATTGAGATGGAGCCTAAAGTCTCTAGATTTAGGCGAACAAAGAACAAGGCGTTTCGTGGGATGAAGTTCAGGGTAAATGCCTCGTCGCGAGATCCACAAGTCAGCGATTTCCAGACCAATGGAAAGACGTCAGTTGAAGAACAGATCGTCGAGGAGCCCTCAGTCGCTAGAACAAAGCGAACAAGAAACGAGGAGGAATGTAAACAACCCAGGTCCTGGGACGCCCAAGCTTGTATAAATAACACCGAGCATCAATCGAGCCTGACACTGGAAAGGAGTACGAGTCATGCTAAAAGGAAAGCTGAAAGTAGTTCAGATGCCTTGTCAATGCCTAAACAAACTGAGTGTGGTTCAAGGCAAATACACAGTGTAGATGTACAGAAAACAGCAGAACAGCGGGAATTAATGGAGGTAGTTGAGAGTCCACCGGAAAGAGCCTTCACTAAACTGCCTGAGCCAATGGAGATAGGCGGAGAAGAGAACGTAAAGATCTTTACATTTGGAGAGTTGAGTGAGGCTAAGGCACCATTAAGTTCAAGCTTCTTGGAAGAGTCAGAGTCAATGGAAACAAACCAAGAGGAAAGTGGCATTTTCTTTGAGAAAGTTCAAACAGAGGAAATGGAAACAGACCAAGCGTCTGTTTTTGATGAGTTTTCATTTGCATGGGCGAATGTTATGCAGTCATTCCTTGTTCAGCCAGCCGAAGAGTTGATGGAAACAGATCAAGAGTCAGTCGCAGCCTCACCCTGCGTGGCACAGCTTGAAACAGTTATGGAGACAGTGCAAGACCCATTTCAAATGGCGATGCCATTTGGACAGTTTGGGGATTTCAACTTGCCAGTAGCTACAGGTATGGGACCATCAGAGGCAACCTTTACGATACCCGTATATGTAGAAACGATGGAAACCCAGGAGCAGTGTGATCCATATAAGCCTGTGGCGACTAAGCTCCGAGATCTCACGGATGCTAAGAGGCTATTAACGTCAACAGTGGGAATGCCTGAGGAGGAAACCATGTTAACAAACACACCAGCTGCTGAGGAATCAGTGGTACAAACTATGACGGAAGCAGTGCTGCAAACTGTGAAGGAATCAGTGCTGCAAACTGTGAAGGAATCAGTGGTACAAACTGTGAAGGAACCAGTCCTGCAAACTGTGAAGGAACTTGTGCTGCCAAATGTGGAGGAACCAGTGCTGCAAACTGTGAAGGAACCAGTGCTGCAAACTGTGAAGGAACCAGCCATGCCACCATTGAAAGAACGAGCCAAACCTCCTCCACTGGTGAAAACTGAGTTGCCACAATCGCCACAACTCAGCGCATTAATTTATAGCGAGCATCTCCAAAGAATGGAAGATAAACTTAACAAAGAGCCAGGCTTTGTAACAATCGAACAACAGCAGTTAGTAGCTGTAGAGACTGATGAGACAACATCAGCCAGTCAACTGACAATGGAACAACTTCAGCTTGTGCCTGAACATCCTTATTTCCATGACGACTGGGATTCAGACTCAGGCTCAGATGATTCATCGGATGATGAATATGAACTGGACTTGGCCACGATTGACGAGTTCTCAGAACTGCACGCCGAGCCAGAACATGTTCAGCTCATCATGAAATTACTGACAGAAAAGGAACTGGCCGCGGAGCAGTGACTCGTGTAATGTATCACCATGGAGACAAAGAGACTGAACATTGATTTAATGCATTTGAAAACTCTTGATTTTCTTTATTATGTAATTACGAATGGTTTGACCGTGATATTCTTTTTATTGAAAGAAAATTAATGCGCTCGCGCTTTGGTCCGTTTAAGTCGTGACGACTTAAACCTTTGTAAATATAAGTGTAAATAGTTCCTTTATATGAATCAGTTTAAGTGTTCCTCTTAAAGGAAACTGTTTTTACTGACTGATTTCAGTTTTGACAAAGTACAGAGAAAGAAGCTGTCGCGAGGACTTGACGTTTTGTAAATATAAGTGTAAATAGTTTCTTAATAGAAACCAGTTAAGTAAATTTTCCTCTTAAAGGAAATTGTTTTTACTGTGGTTCATACAGTAAAGAGACAAATGTAATTTAAACATGGAATTGTCTGTTGTTTTTGGTTCATACATTGACGAAGCAACAAGAGTGTCTACGTGTAAACGAAATAGAACATACTTCCTTCGGACTGATTTTCATGAAAAAGACGTAGGAAAAAAATATTTTTTCCTCCTGTGAGATAAGGGAGGGGGGGGGGGCAATAATCGAGGAGAAAAAAGAGAGAGAGAGGGGTGGGGAAGAGCGAATGAAGTGATGAGCGTTGCAAACATTCTATAAGAGAGCTATCCACAGGATAAAATAACCATCAACACCTCCTCCCGGCATAAAGACACAATGTGAACGAAAAATCGGAACGGGATAAAATGTTAGCATTTCGTCATTATTGATGTGATGTGTATACGAAATAATTCATATATGAACTGCGGTTGTAGATGAAAGTGAAGAATGATCATCGCAGTATATTTTCCAATTTAAGAAATTGGAAAGAAGAAGCCTGAAAAAAAAAAATCAGGGCTTCAACGGGATTCGACCCCGTGACCTCCGCGATACCGGTGCGATGCTCTACCAACTGAGCTATGAAGCCACACATTGGGAGTGAGGTCAATTTATTGAGTTCATAGCTTCCCGTGAGGAATGAAATGATGTTATGTGTATACGAAATAGTTCATATAATCTCATGTACAACCGCAGTTCATATATGAATTATTTCGTATACACATCATATCATTTCATTCCTCACGGGAAGCTATGAACGCAATAAATTGACCTCGCTCCCAATGTGTGGCTTCATAGCTCAGTTGGTAGAGCATCGCACCGGTATCAAATCGGGTATATCAAATCAGAGAACTGTAACACTGCTGACCGTCAAGGTTAAGTTTGTTGCTGGTTCTCGCCTTGCTCTGAGGGTTTTTCTACGCGTTCTCCGGTTTTCCTTCCTCCACAAAACCGACATCTCCAAATTCCAATTGGACCATGATAGAGGACCCGCATGAAAACCAGCTAAGGTGGATGTGGCTTTCTCTCTAAATGTCATTTTTCCAAGGTACTGCGACGATTTTCACAATAGCAGAAGGCAATCTGATGTGACATTTTGCCGGGCGCGGATATTGCGGGCTCATTCGATTATCAGGGATGTGAGTTTTACCCAGATAAGTACTGTACATTGTCAGCCTAACTGGAGTTCAGAGGGGTAGGGTTGGGGAGTCCTTAGAGGGCCCTTGTTTACATGCGAGAGTTTTGCTATTATATTTCATTCGGAGCATGTCGAAACGAAGGGAATCTTTGTGAAACTACTAAAGCCAATTAAACCTTATTTCAGGAACACATATTATAGTAAAGTAATAAGATCTCGCTTCAACATGCAATATCAATAATTTCGATGTCATCGAGAATGGCGAAGGCTGACTAGGGTCCTTTTAAAGGAATCTGTGCTTCAAAACAGTTTTGTTTCGAACCGTAATCGTTTTTGTAAAACTGTGCTTGAAGTTCGAAGTCGGTAATTCTATATTTGGTTTTATCAACTGAGTTGATAATGTGAATTGGCCACCGTAAAGGAATTCGAAAGCTGACGTTTCGAGCGTTAGCCCTTCGTCGCTCAACTCAGGTAATAAACCAAATGATCTTGTAACACTCCCCACCGACGCAGCACCACAGTTTCTTAAGAAACTTGCCCCCTTAATTCTATATTTGGTTTGTCAAATTTCCCACGCGTCGCTATGTTTGTATTTGGGGCGTTACGTGGTCAAGGGGTGGCTGTGCGTTCTTAAAAGGAAGCATTGTGTAAATTTAAATAGATATACGTCCTTCCAATCTTTTCTTGTGCGTATTCTGGCTTAATGTGCGCAGTTCTAAATCGAAATCTCGTTTCTTACACTTCATATCTGATAACGCAGTGATGTCACAAATTGCCATAAAAAGTTAGCTTGGTAGCATGCGGGTTATTTCAACTCAAAAATACTTCGTATAAGAATCAGTTACGGAGACATCCACTTTAGAACCCCATGATCAGTTAAAGATACTTGTAAAAGTTAATTATACTTTGGAGTTTTATCTGTGTCAGGTTTAAGCCAAGAGTAAGTAGTTTGTCAAGATTTTCACGATGAAGCACGACGATGTATTTAGGAAAGAAATTAGAGGACCGTTTTGAATTGACTTCATGATATTTCCTTTTCTATGATGGGTCTCGGTAAATTGCGTTTATTTTTAGTCAAGTTGGCTTTCCTTTGTTATCTCCATGACAATCCTTTACAGCTTTTCCGTTCTAAAACTGCAAAATCAACATTTGAAGTAACTAGAAATTTAGATAGTATCACTTTTCTATAGAAAACGTGCGAGTTAAGTTTCACAGTGAAATTTTCAGATTTTGCTGGAAAATTCCGTCAGAGAGATGCTGTTGCAAACCTTAACGTATTTTTCAAAATAGAGGGAATGGATCTCCCGGTTTGAATTGCATTCAATGGTAAAGCCTCCATACGAGCCTGCGTGGCCCATCAGGCTGGCGCATATCTCAGTTTCTGTAGCATGAAGGGACTAGGAGTATTTCTACTCCCCCCTGGATGGGATGCTAGTCCATCGCAGGGTAAACCCCAACATTAAGTTCGCCGGTACCCATTTATACACCTGGGTGGAGAGGGGCACTGTGAGAGTGAAGTGCCCTGCCCAAGAACAGGACGCGAAGAACAAGAGCGCTCTAACCATGAGGCCACCGCGCCTCCACTGCATTAAACGAGTAACAATTTGTTTTGTCAGATACGATCGTAAGTACAAGGAAACGCAACAGAGGATGGAGGAGTTAGGATTGATGGAACAGTCTCCAGTGCTTCACCTGGACGAGTGGGAAATCCCTCGGGAAAACATTGTCCTGAATCGCAAGCTCGGAGAAGGAGCGTTTGGCGCGGTGTGCGGTGGAGAAGTCATCGGCCTCAGGGGCGAAGGAGAATGGGTACCAGTGGCTGTGAAGTCTCTGAAAATTGGTTCTTTACCTGAGGACAAGGTATAGTGTTCAAACAGCGACCAACTTCTAAGTTCTCCTTACGACAGCCATGCGTTTCTAAAGAGATAGGTGTTGAGAGTAAAGAAATCCATCAGCTTAACTGGGCTAGGGGATATTATCTTGATATAGCTTCGGATTCTCAAAACTGACATTAAGCGAGGTATGGCAACCGGTAAGGAATTGAATTATGGTTTCTACTACTAGTGACAGAGCGAAAAAGAAAACACAAAACCAGGACTTTTTCATTAGTACTTTTGAGGGTCAACGGAAAACGACGCATACCTTTAGTGCAAATTTTATCTAAGAGCATTTTTGTCCTACGTGCAGGGGTGGGGGGAGAGTACAAAGTCCTTTAGTTGTGTTTGTCTGCGACGTAGGCTAGTGGAGAGAAGCAAGAGTGCATTTTCAAATTTAGTACACAAACCCTTTAAGCAGTCACCCTCCGCTTCTTATTAAAAACCCATTCCTGAACTTTCGTAATGCTCTCTTGTTATTAGCTTGAATTTCTCAGCGAGGCAGAAACAATGAAGATGTTTGATGACAAGAACATAGTGAAACTGCTGGGCGTATGCACCAAGGGAGAACCCGCCTTTGCAGTGATGGAGCTAATGATACACGGTATGCAAAAAACATATCTGGAGTTTTTTTGTGCTGTACTTTGACTTATCCTTTTCGCACAATCGATTTTTAACCTATTCAAGTATGTTTTTTCTTCATTTTGACTGACTCATTTTCATGACTGCTCTCTTTCCCAGATGTTTATGATTTCTTGTCTTTGTTTTGTTCAGGTGACCTAAAGAACTTCTTGTTAGCCAGACGTCAATTTGCAAATCAGGACTGCAAAGAGGTACTCTCATTGTCTTCAATTCAGTGGAACTCGGGAAAAATCCCTGCTAAATTGGAGAAAAGTTATGAACACAATTCTGCAGGGTTTGTTGAATGTAAACGAGATATCGGTCCCTCTTTCTGCCTTATATTTCTGCAACCGTTAAGTTCACGATGATCTTCCAATTCTGCGAAATTGTCCAGTAAGAAGTTAAAGGAGCGCTTGAAACATAGTCACATCAGCTTGTCTTCAAAAACAGGCCGACTCGCGTTGCTTAGCAACATTCATGACCAACGTTCAGGCAATTCCCAGAAAGTAGAAATTCAATTTGAGAAAGGTGTTTTTCTGTTAACGATATTTAAACTCATCAACAGTAGATAAGCTCGGGGAATGATGCCTAGAAAGGAGAGTGAGGCCATGAATCAAACCGAGCCGACCGCGTAGGGTATCCATGACAACCCTGTGAGCGGCAGCCACCCACCCGGCACCGTCACCGTCACACTGACGAGTCAGTGGAAACACAAATACTTACCACATACTTACCAAAGCAAGAGGGAGAAGCGGGCCGGGAATAAAATCACAGTGCGAACTGTCCGACAGCAATAACAAAACGCAAATGACTTGACATCCGAAGCCGAGCTGTAAGCCATGTGGGGCCCCTGCACAAAACCCCCGGCCACCCCGCACCAGAACCCTGGGAGATACTGCTGGCCAGCATTGTCTTGCGTCTAACTTAGCCTAAATTACATTTAGCCACATTGAAAATCAATACCGTGGTTTGTGGTTGTATTACTTGGCGGTAGAGTGAAGTAAGCTGTTCATGGCTTGTTTTGTTTGTCCAATTATAATAACGCTTATCCATTTTCAGGCGGAGGATGTTACTGCTAACAAGCTGACCTCGATGGCTGTGGACATTACCAGCGGACTGGCCTACCTTGCTGAAATGAAGTTTGTCCATCGGTATGTACATTGTAGGCTTTCCCAGCGCAACCTGTTTTGTTAATAACTTGTTGCACGAGCGTACATAATCTTTAAAGCAAACCTCTCTGAAAAGCTATCATTTCCAGTCACGTAGAACTTGTTCAAAGATGATACTCACAATAAGTGTTTTATAAGGGCAAGTTATAAGGCGAATGGTCTCCATCACAAGGAATTACAGACCCGTCAGACCTTATAACCTTAGTGGAATGGACAGCCATTCAGCGATCCAGCCTTGTGTATACCCCCCTCTCAAATTCCTCCAGTTTCAACCATCATATGGCGTATTATTTGTTACCTTTTGGTTTGGTGTTTCTACAATATTAGGGGACTTCAGATTTGAGTACGAGTACGAGATCGAGTACGAGAACGACTTTTCAATTCTAATTTGCAGGCTTCACATTATCACAACACAGACCCATCTCATCCCATGAGCTTCCCTCTCTACCTAAACACCAGCATGTAGAGCAAGGACTCTAGAAACGTTACTGGTCTGATATTCAAAACTCGCACTCGTACTAAATCTCGTACTCGTAGTCCAATCTGAAGGTCCCTATTAATGGTTTTGAGGTTCTTTGATTCAGAGAGTAATTTTGTTAATGGCAAAAGTTACCTAAGACACGAAGTGAAGGCTCTTTATCAGCTTCTTCTAGTTCCATTGTAAGAATTACCTGTGGTCTTTTTAGAAGTATTGTTATGTTAAACACAGAACTGCCTAGGGTGAAACACCACGGGTTGCGATTTGTAGTAAACCATTACTCTGACCTTTTGTTGTAGTGACCTCGCATTGAGAAACTGCATGGTTGGATCAGGATATGTAGTCAAACTCGGGGACTTTGGTATGGCTAGGGCCATGTACGACTCGGATTACTACAGGTTTGGACGAAAAGGTACGAGTTTATTGATTTGTACCGGGGACTTATGTCTAGTGTACAGAAAAGGAAGAGACGATAAGGGAAAATAAGAATATTAGTTGACTTCATTTGGGTTACTCCACTCTTAGGAATCTCTCCAGCATTAAGTTTGTTGTAGGTTTTAAAAAGGACTGTTGCTGACAACGATCGTTTAGAGCTATTGAGTGTCGAAAGTAATCAAGTTATTACTTTGCTTTTGGTTTTTCTTTTGCTGCGGTTTGAGATTAGCTGAGCAGTCGAATTGATAAGTAATTGGTTTGGTTCTCGTTTTAGACACTCGCTGAGTTGAAAAGCGCTCCATCATGGTCGATAAATTCGTTTGCTGAAAAGAACATGAGAGCAATTTAATAGGCACGAATTGGTTACTCTTCATTTGGTTATTTTCATTATGGGCAATGAAAGTTGTTTTCTTCCTAGTGAAAAGTCGGAGAACAGTGGTTCCCGTCATGTTTTGTCAAAACCAGAAGACGGTATTTTATTTTTGCAAACCTAACTTAGTTTTGAGCACCGACTTCCATATTTACAGTGTCATTAAGCAGTCCCAGTCCTCCTGGTCCATCATTCTGCCTATGGTCTGATAATAAATGTGTGTTAACATGCCGCATGTTTTATCAATAGGCATGCTCCCAGTTCGCTGGATGTCGCCCGAGTCCCTTGCCGATGGCGTATTCACGACAAAATCTGACGTATGGAGTCTGGGCGTGACACTGTGGGAGCTGGCTACGTTCGGTAGTTTTCCTTACCAGGGCTTCTCGAACGGGGAAGTAGTGGAGAGAGTCAAGCAGGGACGCGTCATGGAAAAACCTCAAGGATGTGCAAGTGAACTGTATGTACTTACCTTAATCATTCGGCTTCCAGCTGTTCGTCCCATGTTGTGTTTTGTGTTTTGCAAGTATGGAAAAGTCGTTCATTCGTCGATTGAGTTAAAATAGGTTTCTTTCATTTGTTTAGCGTAATCTATCGTTTCGTTGTTTTGGGAACATTCCTCGAGTCAAGTGAGAATCGTCGTGTTATGCTAGTCTGCTGCTACATTCAAACTGGTCTTAGAACCGAAAAAATCCTCTTAATAAGATAGGCACAGCCTAGAGCCCTTGAACTATTCAGAATTGTTGGGAAATGCCAAGCCAGAGAATAGGCCAATTTCAAAATATTAAATTCTAACTTGGCGCCGAGGCTTGGGGGAACAAAATATAAGAAATCATTCATTCATCCCTTAACCTGGATGTGATTTCTTTTGTTTTATTCCCCTAAACCTCGGTGCCAAGTTAGAATTTAATATTTGGATTTTTGCGAGTGTCCCTCTCTAACATGTTGTAACTCTTTCAAAACTTCAGGAACACTTTACTGACAGAATGCTGGAGACAAGAGCCAGCTAACAGACCAGACCCTGATAAAATCCGCGACTTGCTAATCGCTCATCCAGCGATGATCACCGCTTGCTTAGACTCACCTGTGGCCAGTGTGGCTACAGATGAAGACTGCATGGAGCCCAGTGACGTCAGAACGGACAGCGTAAGAACATGGCGAGGCACTCCCTCGTCATCCTTGAAGCGCTCTCGCACGATAACGCAGCTTACGCAAGACCAGATTCAAGTTTTGATGCCGCATGGTGAAAACGGCGCCACTCGTACTGGTGCCGTGTAAGATATAGTGTCCGGGTTATTATTTCCTACAGGACGAAAGCGTGCCGTATGAAACGAAAATGGCGGCCATGCATGCAAGCTGTTTGAGCTGCTTTGGTCTTTCAGGAATTCTGGTGTGCTTTTATAAGTACGCCTGCCCGTATATGCCACTCTAAAGAGAGCCTTCGCGCACATCCACCTTCAAGAGGGCTGAGAATTTTCCTTTTATTTATTTTTTATCTTTTCCATTTCTTCATCATTTTTATTCCTCCACGAAGAAAAAGCACTTTAAGAAGACGCATTATAAACTGGTTTCTTTACCCATGAATGCTAGCTCTGCGGTTCATGTTGCGTTTAGAAATATTTTAATCATTATTTTCAGAACTTTTAGGTTTTATCTCCTTTAGTAACCTTTAAATATCGGAAGTATTTTTTAATCATTTACTCTGTGGGGCTACAAGCCATACTGTGGAAGGGCTTTAAAGCTATAATGATGACCATGATAATGATTATTCTTGGTCAACATGTAAAAGATGCATGGGGTAGTGTGGCTAACTGGTTTCACCAGTTTCCAACAAGGACCGACACTTGTTTTGATATGCGGGCGTGATGCAATTGTGTTTCATGTACGCCAGCTGGCATTGTGTGTTTCAAGATACAAAACCTCTGGGCTATGAAGTACCTACTTATTTATTCATTTTTGTTTTGATTGCTCGACAAGATCTAAAAGACCTAGTTCTTTACCGGTTTTCTAATTACTCTCGTATCACCAACGCAAACGTACTTGTCCAATCTCAACAAACGACTATGAGGCAGTCAACCAATCAGAGAGCGCGGGAAAACGCGCGAAATTAGTTGCTTCTGATTGGTCGAACAAACAATAAATTGCTCTGATTGGTTAATACACGCTACACTGAAGCAAACCAGTCATTACGTTCAACTGTCAATCGGAAACTACTGCATTTTAAAAACGCTATTTTAATGATGGGTTTGCCGTATTTCGGTCTTAACCAATTATGTGTTTTTTATTGTATATTAGTGGTTATTAGCCACTTTCAGGTCACTGCTTCAGTTTGTCTCGAAAAATGCGTTGGTCTCATGTTTTTTGTTTTATGCTTGAGGCGATATCGTTCTTTTTTTTCCATTTCTTATAGGAAATTCCAGGTAAATGTATGTTTTCAATTGCTTGTGCGTAGAAAGCATGAGCCAAAACGAAAATCAAGTACATATATTATACGAAAATATGTTAATATAATGTATGTAAAATATGCAAATATTACAAAGATTTTAACAATTTTAATACTTGCGCGTGCAACCATGGCAAAGGAATTAATATAATGTATATTCATTCTTTCGTTAAATCAGTATTACCATGGTAAGATTTTCTGTATAGAGTTATGTATAAATCAAATGTCTTCATGTCCAGTTATTTTGGTAGCACTATTTATACATGGGCCTAGAAAATAGCAGGAGAGAGTTGTGAAAATACAACAGCTGCTGTTGCGAATTACATTAATGTACATTAATTAAACATTCGTCAATTAACAGTTAGTATCATGTTTACATTATCGCAGATCAGCTGGTCGCAAATGGTTGAACTCTCGTATAAGTTACCCAACCTTGTCCCTTGCTTAGCCTGTGTCACGGCCGCCCTCCGATTTTTCCTTCGGTGAGAGCGGCTGTGACAGAAATACGGGTTGTTTTTGGCAAGTTTCCGATTTTTATCCAATCAACGAAGGTGAAAACTGTGAGCCCAGTCCATTCTTAGACTAAAAACATTCGTTCTGACTGATACACCGTACGACAGGATTGGCTCGTATTTCAAAAACTGACGGGTTTTTGCAGGTGCCATAGTTATCTCAGTCAAGGGCTATTTTAAAGCTAGCAAAGCAATCCCAGACCACTTACTGCACTTAGCAGGTGCCTAGTCTCCCGTAAGTACGTGATGTTTCTTATGACGAAAGGCTGAAGGCGCCGTACCAGACTCGCTCGGTTACCCAATAATTTTTAGTGAACCCGGTATTTTTGCACAACTAATTTACTTTGATAATACATTATTTTCTTCGCCGCTTTGATATAGCACCATTGTTGGTTTTAACCTCTTGTTAATTCAGTTATCTGCAAGAGATTGGAGTAAGCGATAATCTATTATTATAAGTCGCGCAAATCAGATTCCAGAACCTGGTTTTCGTTATAGCAAATTTAACAATACCAAAAGCATAGTCTGTACCAGGCTCTCGGTTTGTGACGCGAGGGAAAGGAGAACAAGAAGAGGGATCTGAGAACGACCGTGAGACCAGGAGAAGGGTTGACACCCTTGCCGCCCCAAACCCCTCGCCTTTTTCCACTCCTTAGCGCTGATACGCAGCTCCCCAGCTACTGACCGAAAAGCACGGTTGTGCTGCATTTAACACTCGGGCGTTCTATCGTCCCGGTTTTCATTTTCCTTGTCCGCTGATTGTTCGTGTTTAGCCGCAACGTTTGTCAGATCACTGCTGTAGAACCCAAACAAACCAGGTTGATCTTCCATTTTAAAAGCCGCTTGAGAACGCAGTGACAGGTTACCAACACTCGGTTTAAAAGTTAACGGTTACACTTCACCTTGTACCTCGGATGTCTTCCAGCTGGAGACGATATAAATCTAGACCATAGTCTCTCGTTCGCTTCCGGACATTTCAACACATCCAGATTCGATTCTCCCAAAGAGTTCTCTTGATGTTTCTTTTTGTCCATTAAACATGCAGGACTGCGTTCGTCGCTAGAGGGTACTTCCAGTATTGTTCAAATATTCATGTTGTCTTAACTTTCGCTGTCGGTGATATCTCCTCCACGTCTTTCATACCATAGGTCTGTTTCCCGGATGAGTGAGTCGTACACTGACCACACAGCGGTCAAACACAAAAATCCAACGCCACTTCCGGTTTTCGCCGCCTCGAACTTCGTAAGAGTTTGAAGAGAAAACCTGCAAGACTTCTGTAGGAAAATGTTATAAAAATAGCACTGTGAGAGAAAATTACAAGCTGGGAGGACTTTAGGATGTCCATCACTAAATGTCCTGGTCATATGCGAAGTTTAAAGCTTAACTTTTCAGCGACTGTCTTAACTTTGGGCTTGAAAGCGAAAATTTTTCGAAAATTTAAGACTTGGTCAAGCGAAATTTTGGGGAGAACTGCGCACGCGCGCCACGTTTGACCGCTGTGTGGACACTGACAGACTGTGCGAGGACATAGCTGAAAAACGATTGCGCATGTCACTAATTCGCGCGGGAAAACAGGGAAACATATAACTAAAATGGATAGCACTGAGGGAATTTACCTCAGTTAAGAGTTAGGTAGACCAGATAAGCTTCAAACTTTCGCAAAAGACCGACCAGTAAGAGTGATAAGACATATCTCCTGAACACCACAGTTTCATACCTGAACACCGACTGAAATTTTACTGCGAAGTCAAGAGACTCGAGGGTCTTTCATTCGGAATGTGTTGTTCAAGTCGATATTTTCGCGCCAAATGTCGCGCCGACTGGGCAATCTCGAACGTGATTGGCCGACTGGGTCGCCAGTGACGCATGCGCAATCGTTTTTCAGCTATGTCCTGTGCGAGTCTACCATTCCGCATTGCAGGCGCTGACCAAGATGTGCGCCTTTCCGGCCTTTTTTTCCTCGTGGCGGGTAGCCTGCGTAGCTGGCAGGAGAGCGAGCGATATTTGGCGGCGGAGCCGACATTTGTTTTCCTCGCGACCCGCGAGGAAATAGCTTTTAAGAAACTAATTGGCGACACTAATTAAGTCGTAAGTAAATACCAATAAGAGCAAGTTATTTACATATGTGATGAGACGTAGTTTAAACTATGGCAAGGTATTGGCTTGGCATACGGATGTATGGAAGGAGGCCCTCGACATCCCAAGAACACTAAAGAAAGAAAATTGACCGTTATGCTAATCCAAAGCTCAAAATTTTTCAATGAGCTGACGAGCACAACTGCAAGTTTCAAATCTGGCAATTGATCAGTCCACGCGATTTTGCTAAAGCGTGAAGATTACTACCACGTTGGGAAAACCCCGCTTGGAAATCGTTGTTTGAAGAAGGTTTAGTTAGAATTCTAATAACACAATTTGGATTATTCGCTCTCTATTTCTATGAGGTATAGTCGATTCAGCTTTTGGTCTAATCAACTATTTATGAATTAGAAATGACCAGACAATTATGAAGCTTTTCAATCGCGAGCAGAGTATTATCGAATACATAAAAGCAATACCTTTCTGAAATTGGTGACTTTCCTTTGTAAGTACCAACAGAGAACACGAAGTCCATGAAGAGATTAATTAACATTTTCAGCTCTCCTTCGCAAATCCTTATATACTTACATAACGTGAAGAAAGTTCGTCAGTAGGATGGTAGAATCATACCTCCATAGCCCATTGCAGAAACGTGAGACACTGGGGCGAGTTTCTTATATTGATTAGATTGAAAATCTAAACATTGCAACTGAAAGGTTTATGAATGAAAAGCTACCCAACCAAGTTTAAGAGTTTTCAAAGGAAAATTGTCCAAATGGGAGCCTTCCAAAAGTTGCAAAATTCCATAGAAAACCTTATAATTTTGTGGCCTGTCTACCCAATCCATACAAACTCTCTATTTTGGGTGATATTTGAAGAGCTACCATTTTGCCATTTTCGTCCTCCAAATACCTCTATTCGTGGTTAAGACTCAAATTTAGTTGATCTTTCATTTGAATATCTTAGTTTTTCAAAAAAAAAAACGGAAAACAACCATACTCAAAAAAAAAAACGGAAAACAACCATACTCTTTCCAGTCCTCTCACGTTTCTGAAATGGCCTATGGGAACTGTCGTGATATCGCTTAGAAATTAGTATTTCCGGCCTGCGGTCGTCGCATTAGTGCCAGGCCGTTCGGTGTGTATATAAGGCCGCTAATTTATTCATCGTGTACTCTTTTTCCTTCGCTCAGTCAGAGTTTGTAATAAACGTGTGTGCATTCAACTCACGTCTCTGAGTCCGTGTTCGAACTTGAACCACAACAGGAACTTGTTCTCCTTTTGTGACAGGACATTTTTCAGTTGTCTGGTTTCTTTGATAAAGTATTAAACCCTTCGCGCCTCAATACACCGAATGCAAATATGGCGGACCACTCGGTAGGCGCCTCGGCGTTATGTTTTGCTTCATCGTCGATCTGGGCTGCTTTATTTCGCTATATATGCCCACAAGTTTCTGTGTTCCTGAATGCCACCAGAAGGGATAGACATCTTCCACCGTTCGCTTCTAAGAGAAAACTGTAATGGGTCCATGCAATTCGTTGAGACGCAGGAAAGGAGTTCACCATCGCCGCGGGAACTAAGATTTGTTCGCTACATTTCAGGTCGGAACTGACGAGCTTATGTTTGATTATGTTCTGTTTCGTGGTGTTCCAACGCGATTTGCATCTCCAGTACCTTCCCCCGGCTCAAGGTAAAGAACATCCTCTGTCTCAAAAGAAAAAGTTGTTTACTTCCGCCTCCACTTACACTGAGTCGCACGAAACAAATATTGCGAGTCACTAAGTGAATGAACTTCAACTGCCCCGTCGTTGAAACCAGTGAAAGCATTGAGCCAAATGACAACAACTTGAAGCTAAATATGAACGGTTGCACATTTCCAGCCTGAAATGTAGCGAATCCCTCGGCAATCGTGAACTCCTTTCCTTCGTCTGTTTTCCCGTCAGAGGCGAACGGAGAAATGGATGATTTCACTCCCTTCTGGTAGCATTCAGGAACACAAAAACTCGTAAGCACAATGAAAAAAACAGAACAGATCGACGACGAAGCAAGACTTTTGTGAAGCACTGTGTCAAAACAACACACTGAGGGCCTGATTAGCTACGCTTTCGTGCAGTGCCGACCGAGTAGTCCGCCATATTTGCATTCGGTGTGTTGTGACGTTATTCTGGCGAAAGCCGTTATTTTTTTGGGGTCACGATTACAAATGCACAAAACGAAAAAGTTGAAACTGCATAATTATACATATTAAGATCGGAAATGGTTAAAGTAAATAAATTTCAATGTTGATCATTGTTAACTGGTCTCGCTTTTCAAATATATTGACGTTTTGAAGTTAACAAACCACACAAAACTAAAAATCGCATCTTTCATTGGATTAGGGACGAATTATTGCAAACAGTTTCGCCAGAAGTGTCTGTAATGAACTGAAGTTAGTCAAAACAAAGTATTCGTGTTCAATGGCGAACTGTTAGGTACAGGATTCTACTTTGAGGTTTGAATATGAAGGAAAACATTTTCAGGCCCGCGGTTCGACGTATCCGCGTATCAAAGAACAAAAGACTTCAGGAAGTGTTTACAGGTAATTTGTTTTGCGTTTCTTCTCTGAGTCAGTGAATGCTAGCGGCTTGGCGAGCGCGTGTTCAAACAACTCATAATTCAATATCGGCATAAACACCAAAAGAACGATTGAAGCTCAACCTTTTAGTATATTTCCTCATTGGTGTTAACTTCTTTTTCAACATGTCAGCCGCGTTTCGCTTCGTTCAGTTTCTTTTCGCTTTTCTCTTGAAATTGACTGCTTTTAGCGAGGCTAAAAGTGAGCAAAAGTGAACAAGTGAGCCTATGGTAAATAGATATTGATACAAATGCAAACACTAAAGAAACGAAAGAACAATCCAATTTCGACTGATCACAGCATTGTCCGGCAGCCTTGTCTTCAGTCTTTCGTGGAGTCAGATACTAAATTAAAGTTTGAATTGAGTTGAACTGCATTCCATGGCCAAACCATTCCACAGCACATTTTGATGCACATGTATATATTAAAAAATGCGCATTTTGTTCACAACAGTTTTGATCTCTAAAAGGCCGAGCTATTTCCGTGATTCAAGCGTCTATGAGTGCGCCGGCTGTAATTTTGTTCAGAAATAAAAAAATGTACTCTCTGTATCTGATTTATTAGTAAGAAGAGACATAACATAACGAAGGTGCAGTGTTTGCCGTTTTTTTTTTCAATGCAACAGAACAAAATTGAGTTTAAAAATAATGCTGATGGTCACGAGTGACTGCACTAGTGACTGAGTTACCGTTTATTAGTTTCCGATCAGATTTTTAATGTGCGGATATATTCTGGTTAACCATTACTAAAGGAAAAATATCAATTTGCGAAGAAGACAGAACTGTTCTCTTATTTACTTCTCGTGTACAGTGCAATGAGATGACTCGATGTTAAAATATATACGTGCTTTTTAGACCCACTTTAGAATGGAATATTTTGCATTTCTGAGTAAATATTCTTGTTGGCCTTATTTTTTGGCTAGCGATTTATTTCAAAAAGGATTCAATAATTTTTGGCTTATCGTAAAAACGAAAAGAAGTGATTCACGGCCTTTTTTGTTTGATATATTGCATTACAGCAGAAGCAGAGGTAACAGAATCAAAGCCTTCATCCTATTGGACAAATCCACGACTAAACAAACCATTCTACATAGATAGCCAATAACGTTGCGTGTTAGAAAGAAAATAAAAGTGTACATAACAAGTCCATTGTTTCACAAACTTGTTCTGACGAAAATTTTCCTAAGCTAACAAAGGAAGAAGCAAACAGTGTGATCAGTAAGTCAATGAAAGAAAACTCCGTTGATAATTTATTTTCTTGCTTGGAGAACTTAACGATGTAAGGTTGCAATTCTATAGGAAAATTCATTACCTGACGAGGGAATTCCGCGTTAAATTGCACGCGAAAACCGATATCGCACGAATCGCGAAGCGATGAGTGCGATATCGGTTTTCAAGTGCAATTTAACGCGGAATTCACGAGTCAGGTAATGAATTTTCCTTGAATCGCATAATTGAATAAAATGAGAAAAAAAGAAAACAGCAGTTTGGTTTTATCCTGAGATAGATGAGATAGATGACGTAGATGCGAAACAACATCACCGAGCCTCGTTTTCAACTCGCAATTCCGCGCTAAATACCTCGCTTCGTAAACCAATCAGAATGCAAGATTTTATTCAATTATGCGATTCTATTCTATATATATACATATTTTTAATTTTCTTACTTGTTTCAATGCGAAATCTAACATAAATTTTTCTGTTCCACTGTTTAGCTTTCTGTGCACGCTCAGACGACGCAGAGACTGGGTTAATTCAAAGGTAAATGATCTAGTGTTAATTAACTAAAAAGCATGAAACCACTTCGCTAAAATAGAACGTTACCACATGTAGAGAAAAGGAAAACAAATTTCAATCCTTACGCCTTAAACTGTAGTCGGGGTAAACATACTGAAAATTAGATAACTACATTTGAAGACAGCACTTTGGGTAAATTAGTTGACGAGTACTTTTACTGATGGATAATTTAGCAGTGAAAGATTCAACATTTTAATAAGAGTAAAGTCATGTTCTCAAGTCATAGTTATTTCAAGTCATTCTAGGACTCTTCAGTTTTTCAATCTCTTTGGAGGGCTCAGGTTATTTTTTCCTGTAAAAGGAAAAACATGGTTCAGTTGAGCTAAGCCGGATTAAACACAAAGACGTTCTGTTTATATAATAAAACACTCGTCTTGATGTAGACTTTGACACAAAGCTGCTGTTCCTTTAGATTTCGATAATTTATTTTATTTTAGAGATTACTACAGACGCAGGATAAACAAATGGAATTAACATATCATCCAGAGCCTGTATTTGAACTTTGTTCCATCACAGTCGCACGTGTTAAAAGCAGTATTATAGGAAAATTCATTACCTGACGAAGGAATTCCGCGTTAAATTGCACGCGAAAACCGATATCGCACGAATCGCGAAGCGATGAGTGCGATATCGGTTTTCAAGTGCAATTTAACGCGGAATTCACGAGTCAGGTAATGAATTTTCCTTGAATCGCATAATTGAATAAAATGAGAAAAAAAGAAAACAGCAGTTTGGTTTTATCCTGAGATAGATGAGATAGATGACGTAGATGCGAAACAATATCACCGAGCCTCGTTTTCAACTCGCAATTCCGCGCTAAATACCTCGCTTCGTAAACCAATCAGAATGCAAGATTTTATTCAATTATGCGATTCTGTAAGGAATCGACACCGGAGTGTACAAACAAGTATTCTTTTAATTATCCGAATTTTTTGATTACAGTGAAGTTGCCTTTCAGCTGAAAAAAAAAATTGGTGTGGAATTCGATAAAAAAAATGAAGATCAGAAACATGTGTGACTCTCATTCGTTCAAAAAAAAACTATGAGCAAATAAACAGACTGGCAAATGTAAAATTATTACGCGTCTTTTCATTGGACAAATAGCAGAAAGCAAACAGTTGTAGCGAATAGCATTGATTGTTAAACTGAAAATTAGAATTTTACTATGTATGCTGTTTCATAAACCTGTTTTTACGCGAACCTCGCACCGACAACCGAAGCAAAAAAGTTTGCCCAACTAACAAACATCATTTTAGTTCTGAACGGCGAGGAGAAAGGAGTTTAAGATGTAAGTTCATTATTTTTTAGTTTGTTTCGTGGTTTTAAAACTGTTAAATCTAACACTCGTTCTTCTCTCCCATGTTTAGCTTTTTGCTCTGTTCAGACGACACAAGCGTTAAGTTGCTTCAAAGGTAAGTGACTTCATTCATTGCGCCTCTCGCTAGAGCAATCATTTTTTTATTTTTTATTTTTCCAAAACCAGCATAATATAAATCATCAGTGTCTTTAAGCTCTCGTCTTGGCGGAACAAACAATACAAAAACTAAGATGAAACGAATTCTACAGGTTTCAACTGGGATTTTGCGCTCCTCGGCTTAGAATCAACGCTTCTTAAAAAGTTGTTTTCACGCTACTTATATTTCAAGGTGAAACAAGATCAGTTCTCTTGTTGCCTGATCGCTTGGTTGTAATAAGTTTGTTGAATCAAAAGAAAACTTTGTGAACATATGTATACCAGTGAACTCCCGTTTTGCTTCAAAATGTTAGTATATAACAATATACTATTGTATTTTTCATGGCTATGAAGCATAATTATGTAGCAATATATCGGAGCAAATGTTTGATCGAAGCTTCTTTTCGAAAGAAAAAAATGTTTTCTTCACTGTTGGATCGGCATGTTTTATATTTCATCAAAATACTCGAGAACAGAAATAGAGTTATAAATATGGAAAATCGCAACTGTCTCCGTGAGGTTATGTCAGTTTTAGTGTTGTCATTTTACTATCCTACTCGTTCCGTAAATAATCGATTTCTAACCAATTTTTTATGCTATTAAAGTAATTTCACGATGTTCTTTTCTGCATGTTTGAATGTTATACAGAGACAAACAATATTTAGAAAGTAAGTTGTACTGATTAGTTAGAATCGTTGTGATGTTCTGACCATCAATGCTGCTTGGTTTTTAATTCAAAAAGGATCCTTAAGAAAAGAAAGTGTTAATTGATTAAAATGTAAGCCTTTTCCTCAGTTGGCAGTTTTTACTGAGGTCGGTGTTGGATAAAATCTTCTTTGCAGTATCGGCACGCCTTTTCATTATGCCAGTAACCTTGTTCATTCATGCGACGAGAGAAGACTGCCTATGAACTGAGGGTGTAAAAAGTGTTAAAAGGTTCCAAGACGCTGTTAAATGTGTTCTTGTGTCATAAATTCAAGAAAAAGGAAAGACGTCCTAGGGCATTAAAACAAGAACTGCCATCTGCTTATTAAACTTAATTGCCATCTGCTTATTAACTTAATTAAATGATAAAAACGTTGTACGCAAACTTCTAAATCATCGTCAGATGCATTTTCAAGTTGCCTGTTACTCATTTTCAAAGGGTTTTTTGTTTGTTTGTTCACAACACGTACACAGTTCTAAAACACGATTGAACGTGAACTTGTCAACACAAAACAAGTGGACATTAATGTCAGACTCCGTGTCATTAATCAATTTACATTTGTACGTAATTAGCTTGGAAACGTGTTTCAACATGAATGTGCAACGTCACGTAACAAGATAAAATGATACACTGATAAGAGTATCACTTTCATTTGATGATTGCTGTCACAGTGGAAGGTAGGCTTTTTTATCGAATACAGCTGTACAGTCATTATTTTTTACCTTGCATAGGTTATTTAACACTGAAAAGATTTGAAGAAACATTCCTTTAAAGCGTAATCCTCATTTTCTCTTTTACGACTTTAATTTAATTTTTCAAAGTTTCTGAGAGACTTGAGGAATACTTCACGCATGCTCGTGTATGACCGAAAGAAAAGCAGCGTGGTACAGCCAAAGCAGCTCTCGACAGTCACTAGAACTCAGCATGTTCACTTCCGGTGTAAAAAACAAAACTTTAAATATAGGCGTCACAGTTTTTTTTCTATTGGCGATTAGATCAAGAACTCCATTCATTTCCATAACCTCCAGTAGAGACGAAATACTTTTGCGCTATTTTCTAAGCACCGATCTTACCTTAAAACGAGCAGAAAAGAAAACGTAGAAAACAGTGACTCAGTTGAGTAACTGGCTATAGAATATTCCAAAGCTTTCTATAAACTACTGTAAGTGTCGCCATGGCCATTGTTCTTTTACCTTTCTGACATTTATCTCTGCAGGGTTAACGATATCAAAGGATAAACCTCGTATGGAGAGCTCGCTGATCATGTTGTTTCTACTGATTTTTGTGCTGATAACCCTGGCTTCTGCCTCTGCCAATAATGTCAGCAGCAAACCATGTGATAACAAAGTGAGTAGCTCCATATATGGTGTGTGAGGTAAAGTAGAGAAAAAAGAAACAACACGAAAGAAAATAAAACTGAGAATAGTACAGATGATATTATCGCTACTGAGCCGATAAAAAAGGAAAAGAATGAAAAGAAATAGTACAAACTGTGTTTAGTAACTGCTAAGCACCTTCACAGAACTTGTAAAAGTGTTTCAACGTGAATGTGCAACGTCGACTAACAAGATAAAACGATACACTGATAACAGTATCATTTTTATTCGATGATGGCTGTCACAGTGGAAGGTAGGCTTTTTATCGCATACGGCTGTACAGTCATTATTTTTTACCTTGCATAGATTAGTTAACACTGAAAAGATTTGAAGATATTATCGCTACTGAGCCGATAAAAAAGGAAACGAATGAAAAGAAATAGTACAAACTGTGTTTAGTAACTGCTAAATATCATGGCTGTTGCATCAAGTCACTTCCTGTCACTTTGTTAGAGCTAGCACCCTCACAGAACTTCCTGTGATGATTATTTCTTCTGACTCAGGTCTCAGTGTGTTACGGTGGACAACCAGGAACAAATGGCATTCCCGGTATGCATGGCATGCCGGGTTCCCCTGGGGCACCTGGCCGTGATGGATGTGACGGAGCCAAAGGAGACCAGGGCGGCCCAGGAAAGACTGGGCCCCAGGGACCAGCTGGTGCAGAAGGAAAGAAAGGAGATAAGGGAGATTCTGGAGCTCAGGGCCCAGCCGGCCAAAAAGGGCAACGAGGGGAGAAAGGCGAGAGTGGAACCCCAGGATTGCCCCAGCTTTCCTCGCACATGAACTGGAAAGAATGCACCTGGAAAAAGGTTGACGGCAAAGACTCAGGTGTGATCCAGGCAAGTGGTTTACAATGCGAGCTTGCAGTGTATTCAACAAAGTTCTGTCAGTCGACACTCTCTTCTTAACAGTGGACACTATAATACGTTGGGATAACGTTTTATCGGTGAACAGGTTGTATGCCGCGTAATTTGATTTGGCCAAATTATTTTCATTGCCTCGTGCAGTTCTGACCTGAAAGAGTAAGGATTGTTCTCTGGAGATGGTAGCATTTCATTAATAATGTCGAGTCCTGTTCTTATTAGCAATATTTTTAACTGACCTTTCTCTCTCCAAGTGAGAAAAATAAAGTGTCTTATGAAGATCATACGTATTTTTTACAAATTGATATTAAAGATTAATTTCTTTTATAACCGTTTCATAACTTGTTTTTTGTGTCTTGGTTGCCGGCTGGAAGTGATTTTCTTATTTCACTGAGATTGATTAATTTGATTAATTATTTCTGTAGAACTGTGAATTTATGAAGAACTTCACAGACACTGCCCTTCATGTTTACTTTGCTGGAAACCTCAGGATTTATAATTGTGACGTCTGCTGTAGCCGTTGGTATTTTACCTTCAATGGCGCCGAGTGCAGCTCTCCTGGCTCCATTGATGGCGCGTTCTACATGAGAACCGGCAAGAACCACAATCTTCACCGTCACCGCCATATTGAAGGTCACTGTAATAACATCCACAAGGGAAAGGTGCGAGTGGGATTCTGGGTTGGAAAGTGTACCACTGGCCACAAGAGTGCTGACGCGTATACAGGCTGGCATTCAATGTCCCGGATCTTCATTGAAGAGGTGCCAAAAGCTCAGCAGTAAACACGCCGCACGTAATTAACTGGACTTTCTAGATGAACTGTAGTATATAGTAATGATAGATAAGCTGCTGTCATTGGCAGAGTTCTTACCAAGAGTTGACACGTTTCAGCTGAGAAATAAAGTCCAGGAAATGGTTTTAAAAAACTGTCTTGTTTTAGTCACAAGTCTCTTTATCATTAACTTGCGAATTTCCAACACAGATTGAACAAAAGATATGCCCCAACTATATCTGAAATACTTATAGAGACACACCAGTGAAAATAGCTACAAACTAAGAGATGAATTTAAGGTATGAAGGTAGCACGGAATTCAGTCATTTCGTTCACTGCTTGAATTATACTCGAAATGTGATCACGTGCGTTTCAGTATATAAACGGTAACGCCAGTCTGACTGAACGTCATTCACTGTTTGAATCCAAGGTCAAACTCACGCGCGATTTTAAAAATATTGTCGATTTGTGTTATCCGCTCTATTTCTTATTCAAGTTTGTCAAGCCGTAATAGCTATGTTGACAAAAAATAGACAATCGGAGCGATAAATCCTGATTTCTGGGACAAACAAATCACGATTCTGCTTGATGATTCCCTATTTCATTTCTCTAATTATAAAGAAATTTAAAATCGCATCCAATATTATCACTACGACGGTCCAAGAGACTAAAATGACGAGGCATTGTAATTCTATTAATAGCAATTACTCATAAAACGAAGGCATGGACTCAAGCCATAAAATATTATCGCTTACGGACTGAAGGTCGCTTTCGTAGTGCTTAGTCTCGTCATATTGGTTTTTCCGTTCTTTATGCATGTATTAGAATTTAGAAGTAGCAGAATTAAGCACACAAAACAGACCTGACTTAATGTGTACTTCCGCTACTTAGTGCCGGATAACACAACTCGGTCACCAGAACTCAACTTGCGCAAATACTCAAGTTAATGGCTGCCGCGAGTGCCTACACTGAGGTGTAATAATTTAAAATAAAGTTACAGTCTCTTTTAAAAACCAATATTCAGCAAACAGAAAAAGTTGACCAAGGGAAAACAAAAGCTGTAATTTAAGACGATGTTTGCATGAGCACGTATTGAAAATAGAGCCATGTTTTGAAATTAATTTATTTGTGGCTTTATTTCTGAGCTTTCGCTTACTTTCACTTTAGACTCTAATCTGTGGTCATTTTGGTTTTTTTGTGTTTTTTTTTTCAGACCGAAAATCACACCGATATAGTTATATCATCACAGGTAACTACAATGTTTGATTTAGAAAAAAAGGTCGCTAACAAAGTGTCAATGGAAGACTTGTTTCTATTGGACAAAGGCGTGACTATAGAAAGTGTTATAGCGAATAGCATTCCCTGTTAGAATGAAGATTTTTATGATGTTAAATATGTCGGAATATGTATGCACTTTTCTTGTCCTTACGAGAAGGTCTCTAAACAGAAATATTCTCATTCAGGCTTTGAATAGTGACAAAAAAAGCAATTATGCGAAAGAAGGTGGCGGTAAAACCTTGCAGCAGTGTGTTTAGTCATTTTGAACTGTTCTATCGCTATGATGAGGACCGAAGTTTTCTGTAGCGGATCAGTTTTGTTTTGGCTCATACACACCCGAGGCACTGAGATTATTGACAGGTAAGTTATCTATAGGTTCAATTAGAGCTGTTATAAACCGACTCCGTTCGATTATGTCGCTGGGATAGTTTGTCATTTTCAATAACAAAAGAAATTGCGCACTACGTTAAAACTCATATCGTGAAGACAAAGTCATAAAACAGGTTCTCGATGTGTTCAGCAATTTGAATTCGTAATTTGTTCTCGTTGAATGCTCTCTTGATTTTGCATAATTATGTGAAGCTCACATTTAGTTTCGTTTGACGATTCGTTTACACTTTTCTGAAAACGAAATTGTACTACCGACGCAGATTTTACCAATTTAGTACAGCAGCAAAAGTAACTTCTGATGAATTTAGCACTAAAATAAATCAGTATTTTAAGTAGGTCCAGGGTCGGCGGGTTTGATAATTTATTTTTGGTCTAACGTGTCGATCGGACAAAACGGCTAACAGTATATTTTGAATTTTTATTTTCTGCTGGGAATTGTGTCAGTTTTACTTCATTAAAATCGACAATCAAACAAGAAATCGAGCACACAAAATGGAACGATGCAGATGAAGAGTGCCGGGGTGGTTCAAATGTAAAAGATTGTTTTTGTCGACTATCGTGTATTTTGATATACATAGATGAGACTGAAAAGAGAAATTAAAGAACTAAAACTAGCTTGGGGCAAACCCTGATGAACGTTTCTTGAAAACACTGAGATTGACACTGATATAGTCAGCCGTGTTTAGGAATCTATCTGTACACCTAGCCACAACTGTGACATCTGATTTGCCATCAAATTCATTAATAAGAAGAGAAATTAAACAACTAAGGTGCAGTGTTTGCCACTTTGCAACAGAACAAAATTGAGTTTTATAATAATGCTGATGGTCACGAGTGACTGCACTAGCGAGTTACCGTTTGTTAGTTTCCGATCAGATTTTTAATGTGCGGATATTCTGGTTAACCATTACTAAAGGAAAAATATCAATTTGCGAAGAAGACAGAACTGTTCTCTTATTTACTTCTCGTGTACAGTGCAATGAGATGACTCGATGTTAAAATATATGCGTGCTTTATTATTTTAGACCCGCTTTCAAATGTAAATCGAATGCAATTAAACCATGAACATTTAACTGAATGCGCAACAAAGTCAATGCACTTTAGTAGGAAGAGAAAACTCATCAGACCATCTCTATAATCTCGATTTTCTGGGCTGGCATTTTGTAAAATAATTATTCCTACAGGGAATATTTTGCATTTCTGAGTAAATATTCTTGTTGGCCTTATTTTTTGGCTAGCGATTTATTTCAAAAAGGATTCAATAATTTTTGGCTTATCGTAAAAAAGACAAGAAATGATTCACGGCCTTGTTTGTTTGATATATTGTATTACAGCAGAAGAAAAGGTAACAGAATAAAAGCCTTCATCCTATTGGACAAATCCACGACTAAACAAACCATTCTACATAGATAGCCAATAACGTTGCGTGTTAGAAAGAAAATAAAAGTGTACATAACAAGTCCATTGTTTCACAAACTTGTTCTGACGAAAATTTTCCTAAGCTAACAAAGGAAGTAACAAACAGTATGATCAGTAAGTAAAGCTAACTCCTTGAGAATTTATTTTCTTGCTTGGAGAACTTAACGATGTAAGGTTGCAATTCTATTCTATATATATACATATTTTTAATTTTCTTACTTGTTTTAATGCTAAATCTAACATCAATTTTTCTGTTCCACTGTTTAGCTTTCTGTGTACGCTCAGACGACGCAGAGACTGAGTTAAGTCAAAGGTAAATGATCTAGTGTTAATTAACTAAAAAGCATGAAACCACTTCTCTAAAATAGGACGTTATCACATGAAGAGAAAAGAAAAATAAATTTCAAGCCTTACGCCTTAAACTGTAGACATACTGAAAACTCAGATAATTACATTTGAAGACAGCACTTTGGGTAAATTAGTTGACGAGTACTTTTACTGATGGACAATTTAACAGTGAAAGTTTCAACATTTTAATAGGAGTAAAGTCATGTTCACAAATCATACTTATTTCAAGTGTTTAGGACTCTTCAGTTTTTCAACTCCTTGCAGGGCTCAGGTTATTTTTTCCTGTAAAAAGAAAAACATGGTTCAGTTGCAAATAGTTTTAATCAGTTTCGTTACCTTACCGTTACCGTTAATTCACATTTTTTGTGGTCAGCCATAATATAGGTTGAATGTTCATTTGCAAATTTTAACGGTAAGCAGAGAAAATGCGCGTTTCATGATTAACTGATCGCTTAGATCTGAAATCTTCAATTTTTTTCATAACTGAGAACTAGGCTAAAATTTTAACAGAGAGCTGAGAATCACTGAAAATAAACAGAAAAAGACCCTAATTCAGACCCCTAAAATAGCGCTAAACTCGATAGATATAAAACTCGTAAGTTTAAGCCAAATATTTCTGATTAAGATTGTGTAAACTTGAGCTAAGCCGGATTAAGCATAAAGACGTTCTATTTATATAATAAAACTCTCTTCTTGATTTAAACTTTGGACATAGAGCTGCTATTCCTTCAGATTTCGAGAATTTATTTCATTTTAGAGAATACTACAGACGCACGACAAACATATGGAATTAGAATATTATCCGGAGTCTGTATTTGAACTTTGTTCCTTCACAGTCCCGCGTGTTAAAACAGTATTGTTAGGAATCGACATCGGAGTGTACAAACAAGTATTCTTTTAATTATCCGAATTTTTTGATTACAGTAAAGTTGCCTTTCAGCTTAAAAATAAAAACTGGTGTGGAATTGCATACAAAAGACGGAGATCAGAAACATGTGTGACTCTCATTCGTTCATGAAAAAAAAAAACTATGAGCAAATAAACAGACTGGCAAATGACAAATTATTACGCGTCTTTTCATTGGACAAATAGCAGAAAGCAAACAGTTGTAGCGAATAGCATTGATTGTTAAACTGAAAATTAGAATTTTACTATGTATGCTGTTTCATAAACTTGTTTTTACGCGAACCTCGCACCGACAACTGACGCAAAAAAGTTTGTCCGACTAACAAACATCATTTTAGTTCTGAACGGCGAAGAGAAAGGAGTGTGAGATGTAAGTTCATTATTTTTTTGGTTTGTTTCCTGGTTTTAAAATTGTTTAAAAATCTAACACTCGTTCTTCTCTCCCATGTTTAGCTTTTTGCTCTGTTCAGACGACACAAGCGCTGAGTTGCTTCAAAGGTAAGTGACTTCATTCATTGCGCCTCTCGCTAGAGCAATCATTTTTGTAACTTTTATTTCTCCAAAACCAGCATAATAAAAATCGTCAGTGTCTTTTAGCTCTCGTCTTGGCGGAACAAACAATACAAAAACTAAGATGAAACGAATTCTACAGGTTTCAACTGGGATTTTGCGCTCCTCGGCTTAGAATCAACGCTTCTTGAAAAATTGTTTTTATTATTTGATAGGCAAAATGGGATTAAAATCGCATCAGCTCACGCTACTTATATTTCAAAGTGAAACAAGATCAGTTCTCTTGTTGCCTGATCGCTTGGTTGTAATAAGTTTGTTGAATCAAAAGAAAACTCTGTGAACATATGTATACCAGTGAACTGCCGTTTTGCTTCATTTTCTAAAATGTTAGTATATAACAGTATAGTATTGTATTTTACATGGCTATGAAGGATAATTATGTGGCAATATATCGGAGCAAATGTTTGATCAAAGCTTCTTTTCGAAAGGAAAAAATGTTTTCTTCACTGTTGGATCGGCATGTTTTATATTTCATCAAAATACTCGAGAACAGAAATAGAGTTATAAACATGGAAAAATCGATATTGTCTCTGTGAGGTTACTTTTTAGTGTTGTCAGTTACTATTTTACTTGTTCCGTAAATACTCGATTTCTAACCAATTCTTTAGGCTATTAAAGTAATTTCACGATGTTCTGATGTTTTTGTATGTTATATAGAGACAAACAATATTTAGAAAGTAAGTTGTACTGATTAGTTAGAATCGTACCGCCACGTATGCCAGTAACCTTGTTCATTCATGCGACGAGAGAAGACCGCCTATGAACTGAGGGTGTGGCAGATATATTTCAATAGTAAATGAATGATTTACAAGTGTTGAAAGGTTCTAAGACTTTATTAAATGTTTTCTTGTTTCGTAAATTCGATAAAAAGGAAAGACGTCCTAGCGCTCTAAAACAATAATTGAAAAAAAAAAAAAATTCAAATCTTCACTCAAGCCCAGATTATTGCCATCTGCTTATTAAACTTATTTTTTTTGAAAACGTTATAGGCAAAAGTCTAAATCATCGTCAGATGCATTTTCAAGTTGCCTGTTACTCATTTTCCAAGTGTTTTTTGTTTTGTCTGTTCACAACACGTACAAAGTTCTAAAACACGATTGAACGTGAACCTGTCAACACAAAACAAATCGACATTAATGTCAGACTCCGTGTCATTTAATAATCAATTTAGATATGATCTGGCCAATGAGAGTGCTCAACATTTGTGCGTAATTACCTTGTAAACGAGTTTCAACATGAATGTGCAACGTTGAGTAACAAGATAAAATGATACACTGATAACAGTGTCATTTTTATTCGATGATTGATGTCACAGTGGAAGGTAGGCTTTTTATTGACTACGGCTGTACAGTCATTATTTTTTACCTTGCATAGATTAGTAAACGTTCCTTTCCAGCGTAATCCTCAATTTCTCTTTTACGACTTTAATTGAATTTTTTCAAAGTTTCTGAGAGACTTGAGGAATACTTCACGCATGCTCCTGTATGACCGAAAGAAAAGCAACGTGGTACAGCCAAAGCAGCTCTCGACAGTCACTAGAACTCAGCATGTCCGCTTACGGTGCAAAAAACAAAAATATAAATGTAGGCGTCACAGTTTTTTTCTATTGGCGATTTGATCAAGAACTCCATTCATTTCCATAACCTCCAATAGAGACGGAATATTTTTGCGCTATTTTCTAAGCACTGATCTTACCTTAAAACGAGCAGAAAAGAAAACGTAGAAAAACAGTGACTCAGTTGAGTAACTGGCTATAGAATATTCCAAAGGTTTCTATAAACTACTGTAAGTGTCGCCATGCCCATTGTTCTTTTACCTTTCTGACATTTATCTCTGCAGGCTTAACGATATCAAAGGATAAACCTCGTATAGAGAGCCCGCTGATCATGTTGTTTCTACTGATTTTTGTGCTGATAACCCTGGCTTCTGCCTCTGCCAATAATGTCAGCAGCAAACCATGTGATAACAAAGTGAGTAGCTCCATATATGGTGTGTGAGGTAAAGTAGAGAGAAAAAACAACACGAAAGAAAATAAAACTGAGAATAGTACAGATGATATTATCGCCACTGAGCCGATAAAAACGGAAACGAATAAAAAGAAACAGTACAAACTGTGTTTAGTAACTGCTAAACATCATGGCTGTTGCATTGCATCAAGTCACTTCCTGTCACTTTGTTAGAGCTAGCACCCTCACAGAACTTACTGTGATGATTATTTCTTCTGACTCAGGTCTCAATGTGTTACGGTGGACAACCAGGAACAAGTGGAATTCCCGGTATGCATGGCATCCCGGGTTCCCCTGGGTCACCTGGCCGTGATGGACGTGACGGAGCCAAAGGAGACCAGGGCGGCCCAGGAAAGACTGGGCCCCAGGGACCAGCTGGTACAGAAGGAAAGAAAGGAAATAAAGGATATTCTGGAGTCCAGGGCCCCGCTGGCCAAAAAGGGCAACGAGGGGAGAAAGGCGAGAGTGGAGCCCCAGGATCGCCCCAGCTTTCCTCGCACATGAACTGGAAAGAATGCACCTGGAAAAAGGTTGACGGCAAAGACTCAGGTGTGATCCAGGCAAGTGGTTTACAATGCGAGCTTGCAGTGTATTCAACAAAGTTCTGTCAGTCGACTCTCTCTTCTCAACAGTGGACACTATAATACGTTGGGATAACGTTTTATCGGTGAACAGGTTGTATGCTGCGTAATTTGATTTGGCAAAATTATTTTTATTGCCTCGTGCAGTTCTGACCTGAAAGAGTAAGGATTGTTTTCTGGAGATGGTAGCATTTCATTAATAATGTCGAGTCCTGTTTTTATTAGCAATATTTTTAACTGACCTTTCTCTCTCCAAGTGAGAAAAATAAAGTGTCTTATGAAGGTCATACATATTTTTACAAATTGATATTAATGATTAATTTATTTTATAACCGTTTTATAACTTGTTTTTCGTCTCTTGGTTGCTGGAAGTGATTTTCTTATTTCACTGAGATTGATTAATTTGATTAATTATTTCTGTAGAACTGTGAATTTATGAAGAACTTCACAGACACTGCCCTCCATGTTTACTTTGCTGGAAACCTCAGGATTTATAATTGTGACGTCTGCTGTAGCCGTTGGTATTTTACCTTCAATGGCGCCGAGTGCAGCTCTCCTGGCTCCATAGATGGCGCGTTCTACATGCAAACCGGCAAGAACCACAATCTTCACCGTCACCGCCATATTGAAGGTCACTGTAATAACATCCACAAGGGAAAGGTGCGAGTGGGATTCTGGGTTGGAAAGTGTACCACTGGCTACAAGAGTGCTGACGCGTATACAGGCTGGCATTCAATGTCCCGGATCTTCATTGAAGAGGTGCCAAAAGCTCAGCAGTAAACACGCTGCACGTGCTTAACTGGACTTTCTAGAAGGACTGTAGTATATAGTAATGATAGATAAGCTGCTGTCATTGGCAGAGTTCTTACCAAGAGTTGAAACGTTTCAGGTGAGAAATAAAGTCCATGAAATGGTTTTAAAAAACTGTCTTGCTTCAGTCACAAGTTTCTTTATCATTAACTTGCGAATTTTCAACACGGATTGAACAAAAGATATGCCCCAACTATATCTGAAATACTTGTAGAGACACACCAGTGAAAATAGCTACAAACTAAGAGATGAATTTTCTTACAGGTAGCACGGAATTCAACCATTTCGTTCACTGCTTGAATTATACTCGAAATGTGATCACGTGCGTTTCAGTATATAAACGGTAACGCCAGTGTGACTAAACGTCATTCACTGTTTGAATCCAAGGTCAAACTCACGCGTGATTTTAAAAATATTGTCGATTTGTGTTACCCGCTTTATTTTTTATTCAAGTTTGTCAAGCCTTAATAGCTATGTTGATATGAAATAGACAATCCGTTCGACAAACAAATCACGATTCTGCTTGATGATTAATTCCTTCCTTCATTTCTCTAATTATAAAGAAATTTAAAATCGCATCCAATATTATCACTACGACGGTCCAAGAGACTAAAATGACGAGGGATAGTAAAACAATTATTCCATGAGCCCGATCGCGAGTTGGATATTTAACTATTATCCTGCGAAATCGCGCGGAATATCGTCTGATACTTAGCCGACGAGGCCGTAGGCCGAGTCGGCTAAAATCAGACGATAATCCGCGAGATTGAGCAGGATAATTGTTTAATTATTCAACAAATTGATAACAAAACAGCCTAAATCCTAAATCGTAACATTTTTAAATCTCTCTGTCGACATTTTCTCACTTCACTTTTTCTTCCCACGTACGAAGCTACGTATACCGCCGGATATCTGTTACCTACGCCGGACAGATATCGAGAGCATCGTGACCAAAATTTGATACTGTTACAATTTGTTGAATAATAAGAAGTGATACGCGCGAGTTGGTTATAATCACTTTATATCCAACAAGGGTGAATGGAATAATTGTTTTAGTAAATTCTCAAACCGGGTTTTGCTGCCGATTTTTATTTCGGCCATTATAGAGGGTTGAAGTTGAAAACTTCGTGCGGAAAATTTTTAAACTTGGCTTACTATTTTGCATATGACGTAAAACTCCGACTATTGGCTCATAATGGGAGTTTTTTAGCCAATCAAAAAGCTAGAAATGCAATAGTCCAAGCTGAGAATTTACTAAAATTTAACAGTAATTAGTAAATTCTCAGCTCCGACTATTGCATTTCTAGCTTTTTGATTTACATTTTGAAGATCGAAGTAAACAAGTTGTTTTTCTTTTTCTTCGTCGCGTTATTTTCTAAAAGAAATAGAAAACATGTTCTCCGTGTTCCTATCGAGTTACAGAAAGACTCGTGAAAGTTTGGGAGAACTCGAAAAAGCTGTGGCATTTCTCAGCATTTCTCGTTCTCCAAAACTTTCACTCGTGTTTCTATAACTCGATAGAAACACGGCACATGTTTTCTATTTCTTAAATAAAACGAAGACATGGACTCAAGCCATAAAATATTTCGCTTACGGACAGAAAGTCGCTTTGGTAGTGCTTAGTCTCGTCATATTGGCTTTTCCGCTCTTTTTTGTTATGTTATGCATGTATTAGAATTTAGAAAAAGCAGAATTAAGCACACAAAACAGACCTGGCTTAATGTGTACTACCGCTACTTAGTGCCGGATAACACAACTCGTTGACCAGAACTCACCTTGCGCAAATACTCAAGTTAATGGCTGCCGCGAGTGCCTACAATGAGGTGCAATAATTTAAACGAAAAAGTAAAGTTACAGTCTCTTTTAAAAATCGATATTCAGCAAACAGAAAAAGTTGGCCAGGGGAAAACAAAAGCTGTAATTTAAGACGATGTTTGCATGAGCAGGTATTGGAAATAGAGCCATGTTTTGAAATTAATTTATTTGTGGCTTTATTTCTGAGCTTTCGCTTACTTTAACTTTAGAACTCAACTTGCGCAAATACTCGAGTTAATGGCTGCCGCGAGTGCCTACACTGAGGTGTAATAATTAAAACGAAAAACGAAAGTTACCATGTCTTTTAAAAACCGATACTAAGCTGACAGAAAAAGACAAAAGCTTGAATTTAAGACATTAAGATCGAGTCGGATGTTGAAATTTGAATGAGCATGTATTGAACATAGAGCTATGTTTTGGTTAATTTCATTGAGATAGAACTCACAACAGATTTTCTTTCAAACTTTACCTGTTGGCTGCTTACATCATGAGAACGTTTTCCAGTGCGGCGCACTCTCGGCTCATGTAAGACATCACAAAATGGAAACATTTCGCAACTGCTTACATGAGGTAATTTTAAAGTTTCATGTCATCCGCCATTATGGATGCGAAGCTTTATGCTTTGTTCTTTCTCATAACACTTGATTAAACAACTTCACAGCTGTAAAAATTAGTGAAGCTGTTGGAAAAAGAATTGAAAGGCTTCAATGACAAGGTATGTGGTTCGTAACGAATAACATCATTTGCATTCCATCGAGTGAGACTTATAATGTTTATAAAGATAGATGGTTTTCACGTGACGCCATCACTTTCTAAAATCTAAAACGAAAGATCCACCAAAGTTGTCATCCTCATCAGGTATAAGAGGTGACATATTTATATCTGTTTACAACTTTACAGCTCAATAGCGTGCTTCGTTTGGAAACTAGAGCAGTTTGAATTTCCCGGTTATGGAGGTGCGTGACACAAGGCTACGATCAAATTTGTTGAAAAATATATACTTGTCTCATGATTTTGAGCCCAGTTAGAAGCTAGAACTTTAGGAAAAGTGCTTATGTAAATACTTGTTTTTTTGAGTACTGATAATCAGTTGCCTAGAAAGCCAAAGTAAGTTCCAGATGTTTACACTATTTTCCGGCCGCCATATTGCTGTACCATGGAGATACACCAACATTTCCACGAATATCTGAAGTTTGGGAAAACGCACAGGGCTAAAACTTGGAGAAGTGTCTTATTTTATTATCTGCTATAATATCCCAAATTCTTAGCTTTTTCCACTGGATAGTTTTCGATTGATTTTTTTATTGCGTGACAGTGAAAACGATGGGTGCTGAGACTGCGCAGTACGGACTGGGAATCATCTTTAACTTTTGAGAAATAAAAAGGGGGGTCCCGGTATTCGTTTCGGAGCAGGAGGATTTTCAATAAACCCCACAATTCCTTAAACTGTGAAGTTTCAAAAATGTTTATATTTGAATGATTCACTTTACGCTTTGTGAGAGCAGAAAAATAGGGGAAGAAAGTTAAGCGAGAAATACAACAATGGATGTATTGCATCAATGTCAAGGAGCAAGGTGTGTTTCATGATAAAGGCACCCATACTTAGTCGACAGGGATCGCAGTGTATTTGAGGCCACGTGTGCTAGCTATGTTTTCATTTTCAGCGATAAATGTTTACTCTACGATAGAAATTGGTCTGCATTCACTGTATAGAAAGAAGGTGGACACTTCATTCAAAAACTAAATGAAAATATCGTTAGGTCCCAGTACAAGACATTGTTGTCATCGATAGACCTTTTTAAAGGCCTCGATAACGACATTTTAACGGGAATTTTTAAGCATTTTTAAGCCTGGGCAAGATTGGAAGCTGGCCAATATTCCCGAGGGTGTAGTCGGACGGTGCGTTTTGTCCTCGAGCAATCTGGGTCTCCCTTCTCTACACGGGGACTGATTGTACTCGTCACCAGGCGCCCCGAGCTCAGCGCCATATTTGAACTGTGCCAGTGGTCAGGGCAAAGGCTAATGCACCAGTCATTGTTAAGCCCCAGGGAGGGGGGGCCGGGCATACCCCAGGGGATTTGACATTTTACCACTTTTTCATGTCAAATTCCCTACCCAGGGAGCAACAGGTGGTGTCAAATATCCCTTCCCTGGGGGGAAATTGCAATAACTGAAGATAACAAATAGACAAATTCGCCACCAACATTATGTTATTTCAGTGACCACCTCTACATAAGATCCTCCGCAATGCAGTGATTGCACTTCCAGTCAACATCATCAGCGCATACAGAGTCTGTGAATCCAACGCAAAACTGGTGATGCCATGCTTGGCATTTGTCACACCCAATCCAGTGGACCACTTTTACGTTCAAAAACTGTACCAATCTGCTTGAAAAATTTATAGTGTGCCATTTTTTATTGACACTACCAGTGATCAATCATATCAAAATCTTACCTCCAGTCACAAATTCTTCGAAGTGAGTTGCCACCACTGATTTTCTCTTCACTCTTTTCACGTCCCAAGCTTTGAATAGCGGCATTTTAAAACCAAATAAAGCCAACAGTACACGATCCGCGAGAAGTCAAGTTGATTCGCGACGAGTCAGATGGCAAAGGCCGAACACAGCGACCTCAAGTAGTGATGGGTAATATTTTCAAAATGGCGGACTAGATTCCAGGCTCTTGTGAGATTTTGTCAAACTCCCCCACCCACGGGACGTTGTGTTATGTCAAATGTTTTATTATTCCCCACCCACGGGAAAGGGATAAATGACAAATCCCCGAGGTATGCCCGGCCCCCCTCCCCTGGGGCTTAACATTGACTGGTGCATAACGGTCGCCATTTTAGTAGGTCAACGTACAAGTTCTACGGAGCCTGGTGGCCTCGCGTTGCTAGCTGGAGATGCTTCAGGGGATTCCTGGTTTAGAGAAATTCATGTTCCACAAGCCTGGCGTGTTTATTTAGCGACTGGACTCGATTTTCGCGAACAAAATCGTGCTTCTTTTGAGTCGATCGGAACCCGACTTTGGCTTCAGTCTCCTACCTTGCCACTTAACTATGAAGGAAAGATGATGAGGACTCCTTTTCCCCAAAACTACGTGTACGTATTAAGGACAACAACAACTCGCCACATGGTAAGTTTCATCGATTTTTATTTCCATTTTCTAGCAAATTTTCAGACCTAAACTTCACCTCATATGTTCTCTATATTTTCCTATATTATGTTACGTGTCACACACAGTGAGCCTGGGTTACCTATGGTGTGACGTGAATACGTGATCTGCATGACGAGCTGAAAAGTACAGCAGTGCTAACTGTCAGCAGTTGCTACCAGGAACAAACCAATGTGGCGGTTGAATGAAGTTGCTTGACAGTTTTAGATGGAAAATATCGCAATATTCCTCTGCAAAAAAGCCTCCAGAGTCTATCCAGTGACCGAAATGGATAATACGACAGGCAGGAAGGGCGACAGATGCATTTTGTTGAGTCAGATTATTCGTTCTTTCGCTATTCAGTCGAGAGAGATAGAGAGGACGCGCGTGTATTGGCGGTTTGTCAAAGGTAAGCTGGTAGAATATTATTCGAAGTCTGAATGGAAACCAGAGTGAGTTTGGGGGAGGCGAAAAGATCTTGAGTTATTAGATATGGAGATTCAAAAGCTGTGAATCAGTGTAGAGGATATGTAAGAAAAACTCTCTCGATTAATGTTGTTGAAAGAGACTAAACTGATCAAACAAACTTAATAAGGTTATCGTATACCTTCAGACTGGATATTTTCTTCAATGTTTTGGCTCTAAGCTATGGTCGAAGGATAATCTCTAATTTCTGAAAAAAAATTGAAGGAGAATAAATATTGGCGGAGAACTGGAGGTTTTAAGTTTTCGCCGGAAGTCAAAGTTTCCCTCTTGATTGACAGCCCTATGACGTGCATGCAATCAACCGAGACGACTTTTGCGGGAATTACCCATACGGATGTCACGAATTGGCTTCTCAGTTGATCAACATTATTGTTTTGACTACCAAGCATTTTCCGTATTAGGTGTAATTCTATTAAGCTATAACTGAGTAAACATGGGCCACGGAAAACGGCCGTCGATAAAACCCGGAACATGGAACATGCCGGAACATTCCGGAACATCCCGGAACATCGAATAATTATAATAATTATGAGAAATATATGTAAAATTAGTTTTTTTTTATTAAATATAACAAAATTAAGCAGGTATCAGCTCAGAATACATATATATAGAAAAGAAAACACACACACCAAGAAAAAAGACGAACTTCAATGCGTGAAGGCTGGCAACTAACTTACCGGAAGTAGACTAAATCCATTCCTTGCAGTCACCGCTTCGCTATCAGTTTAATCACGTGACTGTCCCTTATTCGCAGATTTCGTTCTTCATTGAAAACCAAGACGGTGGCCTTCGAACGCTTCAACCAGACCGAAAAATATGGTAGCCTATGGTATACGATGTTCATGCCTTTATTTAATTCATTACGTCAATTCAAAGATATGTGTATACACGAGTTCTCA
>OZ026606.1:322500-325000 GCA_964020085.1 Micromussa lordhowensis | reverse complement strand
CCTACCCTGGGGCTTGACATTGACTGGTGCATAGGTATTGAGATCGCCGATGCGGGTACCCACAGACATTAAAATAGCAAATCTATGTCGATTTTGTGGCAAGACTGCGTCTTCAAAAAAGACGTTCGCAAGACCCAAAAAAAAATTAAGCTTGAATTTCGAACGACATGGTGTCAATGTTGAAAACGACAACGACTTTATTCATTCCCCTAATGTTTGCCTGACGTGTGACGTACGCAAGGATAATCGTGCTCAAATAAGCATTTTGACGAGTGTGTGTCATGCAGAGGTCGGCACCAGCAGTACAGTTTTACAAAGAGATGAGAAGCTTGCACCAAGGTAATGCAAATAACATGTATCACTCCTCACCAGATGTCTATAGTTGACTGAGAGACTGGGTTTGGGAGATCATTTACAAAGATGATGAATACCAGTGGCCCCAGGACCGATCCCTGCGGAACACCATGTGTGATCAGTCTGTATTCTGACTGCACTCCGCCAATAGTAACTGAGCTCCTTCCACCCTTTAAGTAGTTCGTTAAGAGCATCAGTTCCTTTGATGCTATACCGTATGCCTCGAGCTTGGACAGGAGTATATCACGGTCAATTAAGTCGAAGACCTTCTTGTAATCCACAAATACTAGCCAACTGACTTAGCCTTTCTTCATGTCAGATAGTAACTGATCTGTCAGACGAATGAGCGCTGTCTCCGTAGATTTAAATCTTCGGAAACCGGACTGCAAGGTGCACAGCAAGTTGTTGTTTCTCCAGTAGCTGTACAGGGCTTGGTGGACGTGTTTAATCTCAATGTTTTAGAGTACTTTGAGCGCAGGTTAGATGATCACGCCTACGTCATTAGATCCGTTATTATACAATAAGTTTAAAGTTTATTGAAAACTCTCTTGCAGTAAAAACAACTGAATTAACGAGTGCGTTTTACAATCTTAAATTCATCTAGAGTACAATAATTCATTCAGGTATAACGATACTTGTGATGCTATCAATTGAGTCACATAAAATATCAAGAGTCACATGAAATATTTAAAGTAAAAATGTTATCTACTCTCTTAGTCCTACAGGCCTGCTTGTTCCGGAAAAGATAATGTTTTTGTGTTTTCTGCCTTAAGCGTTCGTTAGGCACGTCCAAGAGTGGCCTGGGATCGAGCAGAGGATGCAAAGGGTGGCTAGGGGACTTCATTTTCGCCATATATTTGTAGCACATGTGTACTCGTCTATCTTCTAACCTATCTAGATTACCTAATTGCAGTTCATTTTCGCCATATATTTGTATTTTGAATATTTTGAATGATCAGTTCCAAGATTTTTGTAAAACACGAAGAAACTTTGCTTCGGAAATGGGATTGTCGTGTCCAGTGGAACAGTCTACAGGGCCAGGTAGGCCAAGATTTTACATTCCCGAAGAGGTAATCAGACGATTACATTATGTTCATGGTGTTTGGAAAGAAGTGGCGAAAGAAGTACGTGTATCTTACAAAACAATTCTACGAAAGGGGACATCAGTATTCCATGGCAGTTAATAACACAACTGGTCCAAGAATCACTTACTCTGATATTTCAGATGCAAGGCCTTGTGAAATTGTTGGTGAAGTACTTCAAGTAATGCCAAATGCAGGGGAAACGCAGTAGGGGAATGCGTGGTTAGAGGTGGTGTATACGAGAAGCGATATAACAGTTTACCGCGGATTCAGTCAGCCGTGCTCTCAGGCGATGCCAGGCAGTCGTAAGGCAAACATGCAATGTTCCCTGCCCACAAATGCGCTTTGGTAAGTTAAAATCAAATTCTTTAACAATTATCCAGATCCTGGGTCATGGAGATAACCCTTGATACCCCACCGTAAAATTTACAGTGCAACGGTATGTAACTTTATTACACCGTGACATTTCATGCTGTAATTGCATTCAATTAAGTGGGAATCTCCACTACTGGAGAACTTTGTTAAGCCCCCATGCCCTGTCCCCTGTACAAAACAAAATGAATTTCTCACATGTATTAAGTACCTTAAGTTTTGTTTTTCTCTGTTTCTGGTTTAGTTTCTCACTGAAAAACTGAAAATGTCAATTTTAGTGTTGTGATCAACAGTCTACTTGAAAATCTTTTGTCGTCATCATTGTACAAGTTGATATGTAGCTCTGGTATGCATCTATGATGGTCGTAATACCGTGCTGGATCCACAGTAAAAATCGCTTCTCGTATACACCACATCTGAACACGCATTCCCCTACTTCGCAGTATTGAAAATTTCTCGTTCATTGTACAGTAAGCGCGTGCGTGTATTTAAAAACAAAACACTCACAACAGTCTCTAACCCGTAAGTAATACATGAATTAGGCTTCTTCATTTGCATTTGCTTTATGATATAGATTTTACGCGCGCAAAACAACAAAACACGCTTTTTCTCTTTGGTACTCTGCTAAAACATGGGTTTTTGACCAATCAGAGCGCGCGCAGGGTCCTACCTATGTTATAATGTCCCATATG
>OZ026606.1:237500-315000 GCA_964020085.1 Micromussa lordhowensis | reverse complement strand
GGTGGGGTAACCCGCCTAGGCGGGTTGCCCAGTCTGCCAGGTAGGGTAACCCTGTCAGCCGGGGTCGCATTTTGCCATGTAAACGGCTCAAGGTGGGGTAACCCGCCTAGCCGGGATCGAGTTCATGTTACATTTGCAACAATGTCTAGTAACGTCACCCCGGGATCCCGGGGTTGTAAGTTTGCATGTAAACGCGGGCCATTTTTCGACCACGGCTAGGCGGGTTACCTCACCTACCTGGGGTCCCCCACCTCCATGTAAACAGGCCCTAACTTATGACTGAGGCAATCAGTCCATGGTTGAGTTCTCTTCCTAGGTATTAGGTACTATAAACAACAAAAGCCAAAGAAATGACCGAGGCAAGTGCCTCGGTTGACTGTTACTAGCTACGGCGCTGATGGTAAATAGATATTGATACAGATTCAAACAGTAAAGAAACGAAAGAACAATCCAATTTCGACTGATCACAGCATTGTCAGCCTTGTCGCCAGTCTTTCGTGGAGTCACATACTAAATTAAAGTTTGAATTGAGTCGAACTGCATTCCATGGCCAAACCATTCCACAGCACATTTTGATGCACACGTATATATTAAAAAATGCGGCGCATCTTGTTCACAACAGTTTTGATCTCTAAATCCGAGCTATTTCCGTGATTCAAGCGTCTATCAGTGCGCTGTAATTTCGTTCAGAAATAAAAAAATGTACTCTCTATGCAATGAGCTGACTCGATGTTAAAATATATGCGTGCTTTATTATTTTAGAGCCGCTTTCAAATGTAAATCGAATGCAATTAAACCATGAACATTTAACTAAATGCACTTTAGTTGGAAGAGAGAAGCTCATCAGACCTTTTTTAATTCTCGATTTTCTGGGCTGGCATTTTGTAAAATAATTATTCCTACAGGGAATATTTTGCATTTCTGGGTAAATATTCTTGTTGGCCTTATTTTTTGGCTACATTTCCCGAAATTAGTCACTTTTTAAACACCTCGGCTTTCATGTAAATGTCGTGTCACGCAAAAGCTTAGAAATTCAACCGTAGTCTATCACAAAACCAAGAACCCATTCGGAACAAAACTCTAGATGAATATTAGTTTTCAGCTGCTCTTATACATCATTAAAGTAAAATATCAGGAGGGTCAATAGTTGTGTAGTTTGAATTTTAGTGATGTCATGTGAAAACCGCCAATATAAAACTATGCCAAGGTATTGATACGGATGTACGGAAGGAGGCCCTCGACATCCCAAGAACACTAAAGAAAGAAAATTGACCGTTATACGATTCAAAAGCTCAAAATTTTTCAATGAACTGCAAGTTTCAAATCTGGCAATTGATCAGTCCGCGCGATTTTGCTAAAGCGTGAAGATTAATACCACGTTGGGAAAACCCCGCTTGGAAATCGTTGTTTGAAGAAGATTTAGTTAGAATTCTAATAAAACAATTTGGATTATTCGCTCTCTATTTCTATGGGGTATAGTCGATTCAGCTTTTGGTCTACTCAACTATTTACGAATTAGAAATAACCAGACAATTATGAAGCTTTTCAATCGCGAGCAGAGTATTAGCGAATACATAAAAGCAATACCTTTCTGAAATTGGTGACTTTCATTTGTAAGTACCAAGTCTATGAAGAGATTAATTAACATTTTCAGCTCTCCTTCGCAAATCCTAACATACTTACATAACGTGAAGAAAGTCCGTAATTAGGATGGTAGAATCATACATCCATGGGAACTGTCGTGATATCGCTTAGAAATTAGTATTTCCGGCCTGAGGTCGTCGCATTAGTGCCAGGCCGTTCGGTGTGTATATAACGCCGCTAATTTATTCATCGTGTACTCTTTTTTCTTCGCTCAGTAGTTTGTAATAAACGTGTGTGCATTCAACTCACGTCTCTGAGTCCGTGTTCGAAGTTGAAGCACAACAGGAACTTGTTCTTCTCTTGTGACAGGACATTTTTCAGTTGTCTGGTTTCTTTGATAAAGTACTCAATACACCGAATGCAAATATGGCGGACCACTCGGTAGGCGCCTCGGCGTTTTGTTTTGCTTCATCGTCTATCTGGGCTGCTTTATTTCGCTATATATGCCTACAAGTTTCTGTGTTCCTGAATGCCACCAGAAGGGATAGACCTCTTTCACCGTTCGCTTCTAAGAGAAAACTGTAATGGGTCCATGCAATTCGTTGAGACGCAGGAAAGGAGTTCACCATCGCCGCGGGAACTAAGATTTTTTTTCGCTACATTTCAGGTCGGAACTGACGAGCTTATGTTTGATTATGTTCTGTTTCGTGGTGTTCCAACGCGATTTGCATGTCCAGTACCTTCCCCAAGGTAAAGAACATCCTCTGTCTCAAAAGAAAAAGTTGTTTACTTCCGCCTCCACCTGACTTACACCGAGTCGCACGAAACAAATATTGCGATATATAGAGTCACCAAGTGAATGAATTTCAACTGCTCCGTCGTTAAAACCAGTGAAAGCATTGAGCCAAATGACAACAAACTTGAAGCTAAATATGAACGGTTGCACATTTCCAGCCTGAAATGTAGCGAATCCCTCGGCAATCGTGAACTCCTTTCCTTCGTCTGTTTTCCGAACCTCAGAGGCGAACGAAGAAACTTAAAAAAAATACCCTTTCTCTCCTTTGGATGATTTCACTCCCTTCTGGTAGCATTCAGGAACACAAAAACTCGTAAGCACAATGAAATAAACAGAACAGATCGACGACGAAGCAAGACTTTTGTGAAGCACTGTGTCAAAACAACACACCGAGGCCTGATTAGCTACGCTTTCGTGCACTGCCGACCGAGTAGTCCGCCATATTTGCATTCGGTGTGTTGTGACGTTATTCTGGCGAAAGCCGTTATCTTTTTTTGGTCACGATTACAAATGCACAAAACGAAAAAGTTGAAACTGCATAATTATACATATTAAGATCGGAAATGGTTAAAGTAAATTAATTGATTGATCATTGTTAACCGGTCTCGCTTTTCAAATATATTGACGTTTTGAAGTTAACAAACCACACAAAACTAAAAATCGTATCTTTCATTGGATTATGGACGAATTATTGCAAACAGTTTCGCCAAAAGTGTCTGTAATGAACTGAAGTTATTCAAAACAAAGTATTCGTGTTCAATGGCGAACTGTTAGGGACAGGATTCTACTTTGAGTTTTAAATATGAAGGAAAACATTTTCAGGCCCGCGGTTCGACGTATCCGTATCAAAGAACAAAAGACTTCAGGAAGTGTTTACAGGTAATTTGTTTTGCGTTTCTTCTCTGAGTCAGTGAATGCTAGCGGCTTGGCGAGCGCGTGTTCAAACAACTCATAATTCAATATCGGCATAAACACCAAAAGAACGATTGAAGCTGAACCTTTTAATATATTTCCTCATCGGTGTTAACTTCTTTTTTTACATGTCAGCCGCGTTTCGCTTCGTTCAGTTTCTTTTCGCTTTTCTCTTGAAATGGACCGTGCTGCTTTTAGCTTGGCTAAAAGTGAGCAAAAGTAAACAAGTGAGCCTATGGTAAATAGATATTGATACAAATTCAAACACCAAAGAAACGAAAGAACAATCCAATTTCGACTGATCACAGCATTTTTGTCTTCAGTCTTTCGTGGAGTCAGATACTAAATTAAAGTTTGAATTGAGTTGAACTGCATTCCATGGCCAAACCATTCCACAGCACATTTTGATGCACATGTATATATTAAAAAATGCGCATTTTGTTCACAACAGTTTTGATCTCTAAAAAGCCGAGCTATTTCCGTGATCCAAGCATTTATCAGTGCGCTGTAATTTCGTTCAGAAATAAAAAAAATGTACTCTCTGTATCTGATTCATTAGTAAGAAGAGACATAACATAACGAAGGTGCAGTGTTTGCCGTTTTTTTTTTCAATGCAACAGCCGGAACAAAATTGAAATAATGCCGATGGTCACGAGTGACTGCACTAGCGAGTTACCGTTTGTTAGTTTCCGATCAGATTTTTAATGTTCGGATATATGGTGGTTAACCATTGCTAAAGGAAAAATATCAATTTGCGAAGAAGACAGAACTGTTCTCCTGTCTACTTCTCGTGTACAGTGCAATGAGACGACTCGATGTTAAAATATATGCGTGCTTTATTATTTAGACCCGCTTTCAAATGTAAATCGGATGCAATTAAACCATGAACATTTAACTGAATGCGCAACAAAGTCAATGCACTTTAGTAGGAAGAGAGAAGCTCAACAGACCATCTCTATAATCTCGATTTTCTGGGCTGGCATTTTGTAAAATAGTTATTCCTAGAGGGAGTATTTTGCATTTCTGAGTAAATATTCTTGTTGGCCTTATTTTTTGGCTAGGGATTTATTTTAAACGAGGATTCAATTGTCGTCCATAATGTTCGCTTTTGTAAAATATGTTCTATTTACAGCAGAAGCAAAGGTAACAGAATAAAAGCCTTCATCGTATTGGACAAATCCACGACTAAACAAACAACTCTACATAGATAGCCAATAATATTGCGTGTTAGAAAGAAAAATCAAAGTGTACATAACAAGTCCATTGTTTCGCAAACTTGTTCTGACAAAAATTTTCCTAAGCTAACAAAGGAAGTAACAAACAGTATGATCAGTAAGTCAATGAAAGAAAACTCCGTTGATAATTTATTTTCTTGCTTGGAGAACTTAACGATGTAAGGTTGCAATTCTATTCTATATATATACATATTTTTAATTTTCTTACTTGTTTCAATGCTAAATGTAACGTCAATTTTTCCGTTCCACTGTTTAGCTTTCTGTGCACGCTCAGACGACGCAGAGACTGAGTTAATTCAAAGGTAAATGATCTAGTGTTAACTAAAAAGCATGAAAACACTTCGCTAAAATAGAACGTTACCACATGTAGAGAAAAGGAATACAAATTTCAATCCTTACGCCTTAAACTGTAGTCGGGGTAAACATATTGAAAATTAGGTAACTACATTTGAAGACAGCACTTTGGGTAAATTAGTTGACGAGTACTTTTACTGATGGATAATTTAACAGTGAAAGTTTCAACATTTTAATAGGAGTAAAGTCATATTCTCAAGTCATACTTATTTCAAGTGTTTAGGACTCTTCAGGTTTTCAATCTCTTTGCAGGGCTCAGGTTATTTTTTTTTCTGTCAAAGGAAAAACATGGTTCAGTTGGAAATAGTTTTAATCAGTTTCGTTACCGTTAATTCACATTTTTGTGTTCAGCCATAATATAGGTTGAATGTTCATTTGGAAATTTTAACGGTAAGCAGAGAATTTCCGCGTTTATTGAACTGATCGCTTAGATCTGAAATCTTCAATTTTCTTCATAGCTGAGAACTAGGCTGAAATTTTAACAGAGAGCTGAGAATCACTAAAAATAAACAGAAAAAGACCCTCATTCAGACCCTTAAAATAGCGCTAAACTCGATAGATATAAAACTCATAAGTTTAAGGGCCTGTTTACATGGAGGTGGTGGACCCCAGGTAGGTGAGGTAACCCGCCTAGCCGTGGTCGAAAAATGGCCAGCGTTTACATGCAAACTTACAACCCCGGGGTCCCGGGGTGACTTTACTTGACGTTGTTGCGTAGTCGCTAGGCATGTAAACATTGAAAATGGCGGACGAACGACGCATTTTGGCGGTCAGTGTTATTTTATCTTTATTTTCTGCTCTCGCTGCAGCATTTCAATGCTGTGGCGTTTTACTGTCACTTTTGATGATACAAAGCCTCTGCCAGAGGCAGTTAACGGCTATATTGTTCTGGTTCAAATTTTTACGCGCTTTGGCGTGCTTGCAAATGTAACATAAACTCGACCCCGGCTAGGCGGGTTACCCCACCTTGAGCCGTTTACATGGCAAAATGCGACCCCGGCTAGGCGGGTTACCCTACCTGGCAGACCGGGCAACCCGCCTAGGCGGGTTACCCCACCTATCATGTAAACATGATGAAATAAAAATGAGAGATTATATGGAGAGGCGGGTTACCCCACCTAGGCGGGTTACCTCACCTACCTGGGGTCCCCCACCTCCATGTAAACAGGCCCTAAGCCAAACATTTCTGATAAAGATTGTGTAAACTTGAGCTAAGCCGTACTAAACATGAAGACGTGCTTTTTGTATAATAAAACACTCGTCTTGATTTAAACTTTGGATACAAAGCTGCTGTTCCTTCAGACAATTTATTTTGTTTTAGAGATTAATACAGACGCACGACAAACAAAGGGAATTAACATGTTATCCAGAGTCTGTATTTGAACTTTGTTCCTTCATAGTCGCACGTCTTAAAGCAGTATTGCTAGGAATCGACATCGGAGTGTACAAACAAGTATTCTTTTAATTATCCGAATTTTTCGGTTACAGTGAAGTTGCCCTTCGGCTGAAAAAAAAATTGGTGTGAAATTCGATAAAAAAAAATGGAGATCAGAATCATGTGTGACTCTTATTCGTTCATGAAAAAAAAAACTATGAACAAATAAACAGACTGGCAAATGTAAAATTATTACGCGTCTTTTCATTGGACAAATAGCAGAAAGCAAACAGTTGTAGCGAATAGAATTGATTCTTAAACTGAAAATTAGAATTTTACTATGTATGCTCTTTCATAAACTTGTTTTTACGCGAACCTCGCACCGACAACCGAAGCAAAAAAGTTTGCCCAACTAACAAACATCATTTTAGTTCTGAACGGCGAGGAGAAAGGAGTTTGAGATGTAAGTTCAATATTTTTTTGGTTTGTTTCCTGGTTTTAAAACTGAAATCTAATACTCGTTCTTCTCTCCCATGTTTAGCTTTTTGCTCCGTTCAGACGACACAAGCGCTGAGTTGCTTCAAAGGTAAGTGATTTCATTCATTGCGCCTCTCGCTAGAGCAATCATTTTTTTTTTACTTTTATTTCTCCAAAACCAGCATAATATAAATCATCAGTGTCTTTTAGCTCTCGTCTTGGCGGAACAAACAATACAAAAACTAAGATGAAACGAATTCTACAGGTTTCAACTGGGATTTTGCGCTCCTCGGCTTAGAATCAACGCTTCTTGAAAAGTTGTTTTTATTCTTTCATGGGCAAAATGGGATTAAAATCGCATTCACGCTACTTTTATTTCAAGGTGAAACAAGATCAGTTCTCTTGTTGCCTGATCGCTTGGTTGTAATAAGTTTGTTGAATCAAAAGAAAACTTTGTGAACATATGTATACCAGTGAACTCCTGTTTTGCTTCATTTTCTAAAATGTTGGTATATAACAGTATAGTATTGTATTTTTCATGGCTATGAAGGATAATTTTGTAGCAATATATAGGAGCAAATGTTTGATCGATTCTTCTTTTCGAAAGAAAAAAATGTTTTCTTCACTGTTGGATCGGCATGTTTTATATTTCATCAAAATACTCGAGAACAGAAATAGAGTTATAAACATGGAAAAATCGATACTGTCTCTGTGAGGTTACTTTTTAGTGTTGTCATTTTACTATTTTACTCGTTCCGTAAATACTCGATTTCTAACCAATTTTTTAGGCTATTAAAGTAATTTCACGATGTTCTTATCTGCATGTTTTTGTATGTTATATAGAGACAAACAATATTTAGACAGGAAGTTGTACTGATTAGTTAGAATCGTACCGCCACGTATGCCAGTAACCTTGCTCATTCATGCGACGAGAGAAGACTGCCTATGAACTGAGGGTGTGGCAGATATATTTCAATAGTAAATGAATGATTTACAAGTGTTGAAAGGTTCTAAGACTTTATTAAATGTTTTCTTGTGTCATAAATTCGATAAAAAGGAAAGCCGTCCTAGCGCTTTAAAACAATAATTGAAAAAAAACCATTCAAATCTTCACTGAAGCCCAGATTATTGCCATCTGCTTATTAAACTTATTTTTTTTGAAAACGTTATAGGCAAAAGTCTAAATCATCGTCAGATGCATTTTCAAGTTGCCTGTTACTCATTTTCAAAGTGTTTTTTTGTTTTGTTTGTTCACAACACGTACACAGTTCTAAAACACGATTGAACGTGAACTTGTCAACACAAAACATATGGACATTACGGGGGGTGACAACTCTAACAAACGCTGTTTGAGCACTACAAGGTCTTAACTTAAGTCCTCCCGGAAATTTGGATCATCCTCCCGAATTTTTGGGAATTTTTGGGATACTTTCCCGATTTTTTTTCTGCAATGTCCCGGAATTATCGCGTGTTTCCCGGAAAAATTTTTAATTTCCCGATTCCCGGAGAAATCTCCAGATTCCCGGAACAATTTCGGCTTTGTCCCGAAACAGCGTTTGTTAGAGTTGTCACCCCCCGTGACATTAATGTCAGACTCCGTGTCATTAATCAATTTCCATTTGACGTAATTAGCTTGTAAACGTGTTTCAACATGAATGTGCAACGTCAAGTAACAAGATAAAATGATACACTGATAAGAGTATCACTTTCATTTGATGATTGCTGTCACAGTGGAAGGTAGGCTTTTTATCGACTACGGCTTTACAGTCATTATTTTTTACCTTGCATAGATTAGTTAACACTGAAAATATTTGAAGAAACATTCCTTTCCAGCGTAATCCTCAATTTCTCTTTTACGACTTTAATTTAATTTTTCAAAGTTTCTAAGAGACTTCCCGAATACTTCACGCATACTCCTGTATGACCGAAAGAAAAGCAGCGTGGTACACCCAAAGCAGCTCTCGACAGTCACTAGAACTCAGCATGTCCGCTTCCGGTGTAAAAAACAAAAATTTAAATGTAGGCGTCACAGTTTTTTTCTCAGTATTGGCGATTAGATCAAGAACTCCATTCATTTCGATAACCTCCAGTGGAGACGAAACATTTTTTCGCTATTTTCTAAGCACTGATCTCACCTTAAAACGAGAAGGAAAGAAAACGTAGAAAAACAGTGACTCAGTTGAGTAACTAACTAAAGAATATTCTAAAGGTTTCTATAAACTACTGTAAGTGTCGCCATGGCCATTGTTCTTTTACCTTTCTGAAATTTATCTCTGCAGGCTAAACGATATCGAAGGATAAACCTCGTATAGAGAGCTCGCTGATCATGTTGTTTCTACTGATTTTTGTGCTGATAACCCTGGCTTCTGCCTCTGCCAATAATGTCAGCAGCAAACCATGTGATAACAAAGTGAGTAGCTCCAAATATGGTGTGTGAGGTAAAGTAGAGAAAAAAAAATAAAACTGAGAATAGTACAGATGATATTATCGCCACTGAGCCGATAAAAAAGGAAAAGAATGAAAAGAAATGGTACAAACTGTGTTTAGTAACTGCTAAACATCATGGCTGTTGCATCAAGTCACTTCCTGTCACTTTGTTAGAGCTAGCACCCTCACAGAACTTGCTGTGATGATTCTTTCTTCTGACACAGGTCTCAATGTGTTACGGTGGACAACCAGGAACAAATGGCATTCCCGGTATGCATGGCATGCCGGGTTCCCCTGGGGCACCTGGCCGTGATGGACGTGACGGAGCCAAAGGAGACCAGGGCGGCCCAGGAAAGACTGGGCCCCAGGGACCAGCTGGCGCAGAAGGAAAGAAAGGAGATAAAGGAGATTCTGGATTCCAGGGTCCCGCCGGCCAAAAAGGGCAACGAGGGGAGAAAGGCGAGAGTGGAACCCCAGGATCGCCCCAGCTTTCCTCGCACATGAACTGGAAAGAATGCACCTGGAAAAAGGGCGACGGCAAAGACTCAGGTGTGATCCAGGCAAGTGATTTACAATGCGAGCTTGCAGTGTATTCAACAAAGTTGTGTCAGTCGACTCTCTCTTCTCAACAGTGGACACTATAATACGTTGGGATAACGTTTTATCGGTGAACAGGTTGTATGCCGCGTAATTTGATTTGGCAAAATTATTTTCATTGCCTCGTGCAGTTCTCGACCTGAAAGAGTAAGGATCGTTCTCTGGAGATGGTATCATTTCATTAATAATGTCGAGTCCTGTTCTTATTAGCAATATTTTTAACTGACCTTTCTCTCTCCAAGTTAGAGAATAAAAGTGTCTTATGAAGATGATACATATTGTTATAAATTGATATTAATGATTAATTTATTTTATAACCGTTTTATAACTTGTTTTTCGTCTCTTGGTTGCTGGAAGTGATTTTCTTATTTCACTGAGATTGATTAATTTGATTAATTATTTCTGTAGAACTGTGAATTTATGAAGAACTTCACAGACACTGCTCTCCATGTTTACTTTGCTGGAAACCTCAGGATTTATGGGTGTGACAACTGCTGTAGTCGTTGGTATTTCACCTTCAATGGCGCCGAGTGCAGCTCTCCTGGCTCCATTGATGGCGCGTTCTACATGGCAAGCGGCAGGAACCATGACCTATACCGTCACCGCCATATTGAAGGTCACTGTAACAACATCCACAAGGGAAAGGTGCGAGTGGGATTCTGGGTTGGAAAGTGTACCAGTGGCCACAAGAGTGCTGACGCGTATACAGGCTGGCATTCAATGTCCCGGATCTTCATTGAAGAGGTGCCAAAAGCTCAGCAGTAAACACGCTGCACGTAATTAACTGGACTTTCTAGAAGGACTGTAGTATATAGTAATGATAGATAAGCTGCTATCATTGCAGAGTTCTTACCAAGAGTTTAAACGTTTCAGCTGAGAAATAAAGTCCATGAAATGGTTTTTAAAAACTGTCTTGTTTCAGTCACAAGTCTCTTTATCATTAACTTGCGAATTTCCAACACGGATTGAACAAAAAATATGCCCCAACTATATCTGAAATACTTATAGAGACACACCAGTGAAAATAGCTACAAACTAAGAGATGAATTTTCTTACTGGTAGCACGGAATTCAACCATTTTTTTCACTGCTTGAATTATACTCGGAATGTGATCACGTGCGTTTCAGTATATAAACGGTAACGCCAGTGTGACTGAACGTCATTCACTGTTTGAATCCAAGGTCAAACTCACGCGCGATTTTAAAAATATTGTCGATTTTGTTACCCGCTTTATTTCTTATTCAAGTTTGTCAAGCCTTAATAGCTATGTTGATATAAAATAGACAATCCGTGCGATAAATCCTGATTTCTGGCAAAAGCAAATCACGATTCTGTTTGATGAATCCTTTCTTCCTTTCTCTAATTATAAAGAAATTTAAAATCGCATCCGATATTAAAGGCACAACGACGGTCCAATAGACTAAAATGACGAGGCATTGTAATTCTATTAACAGTAATTACTCATAAAACGAAGACATGGACTCAAGCTATAAAATATTTCGCTAACGGACTGAAAGTCGCTTTCGTAGTGCTTAGTCTCGTCATATTCGTTTTTCCGTTCTTTTTTGTTATGTTATGCATGTATTAGAATTTAGAAATAGCAGAATTAAGCACACAAAACGGACCTGACTTAATGTGTACTTCCGCTACTTAGTCGGCCGGATAACACAACTCGGTGACCAGAACCCAACTTGCGCAAATACTCAAGTTAATGGCTGCCGCGAGTGCCTACACTGAGGTGCAATAATTTAAACGAAAAACGAAAGTTACAGTCTCTTTTAAAAACCGATTCTAAGCTGACAGAAAAAGACAAAAGCTTGAATTTAAACACGGAGCGAGCCTATAAATGGAGGCTCAGCCCGTCCATCACAAATTGGAATACTCTGCTTTTATTGGCTTATTCACCCAGGCGTGTCGTACTCCCGCGAAATTCGCACGAAGTAATATTTTAGGCGACCGCACAAGGGAAGGTTTTTCGTTTGTTTGATTTCTTTGTAAAAAGGTCAGCGTAAACAACAAGAATGGCATCTACAGAAGAAGAGTTTAGACAGGTATCGTACTTCATATACATGCATTTTAACTTCTTATTTTTGTTGTTTCACTTGTGAAAGCATATCGATTGTTTTCGAGTTGTTTACTCAACGTCAATGCCGTGTTTTAGCCAACAAAGTGCAAACCGCTGACCTTTTATAGGCTCGCTCCGTGTTTAAGACGTTAAGATCGAGTCGGATGTTGAAATTTGAATGAGCATGTATTGAACATAGAGCTATGTTTTGGTTAATTTCATTGAGATAGAACTCACAACAGATTTTCTTTCAAACTTTACCTGTTGGCTGCTTACATCATGAGAACGATTTCCAGTGCGGGCGGCGCACTCTCGGGAGTTTGTCTACGTTTTTTTTTGTTTTGGTTCATGTAAGACATCACAAAATGGAAACATTTCGCAACTGCTTACATGAGGTAATTTTAAAGTTTCATGTCATCCGCCATTATGGATGCGAAGCTTTATGCTTCGTTCTTTCTCATAACACTTGATTAAACAACTTCACAGCTGTAAAAATCAACGAAGCAGGTGATAAAAGAATTGAAAGGCTTCAAAGATAAGGTATGTGGTTCGTAACGAATAACATCGATTCGCATTCCATCGAGTGAGACTTATAATGTTTATAAAGATAGATGGTTTTCACGTGACGCTATCACTTTCTAAAATCTAAAACGAAAGATCCACCAAAGTTGTCACCCACATCAGGTTTAAGAGGTGACATATTCATATCTGTTTACAACTTTACAGCTCAATAGCATGCTTCGTTTGGAAACTAGAGCATTTTGAATTTCCCGGTTATGGAGGTGCGTGACACAAGGCTACGATCAAATTTGGTGAAAAATATATACTTGTCTCATGATTTTGAGCCCAGTTAGAAGCTAGAGCATTAGGAAAAGTGCTTATGTAACTACCTGTTTTTTCATTACTGATAATCAGTTGCTTAGAAAGCCAAAGTAAGTTCCAGATGTTTACACTATTTTCCGGCCGCCATATTGGTGTACCATGGAGATACACCAACATTTCCACGAATATCTGAAGTTTGGGGAAACGCACAGGGCTAAAACTTGGAGAAGTGTCTTATTTTATTATCTGCTATAACATCACAAGTTCTTAGCTTTTTCTACTGGATAGTTTTCGATTTATTTTTTTATTGCGTGACAGTGAAAACGATGGGTGCTGAGACTGCGCAATACGGACTGGGAATCATCTTTAACTTTTGAGAAATAAAAAGGGGGGTCCTGGTATTCGTTTCGGAGCAGGAGGATTGTCAATAAACCCCACAATTCCTTAAATTATGAATTTTCAGAAATGTTTATATTTGAACCATTCACTTTACGCTTTGTGAGAGCAGAAAAATATGGGGAGAGAGTTAAGCAAGAAATACAACAATGGATGTATTGCATCAATGTCAAGGAGCAAGGTGTGTTTCATGATAAAGGCACCCATATTTAGTCGACAGGGATCGCAGTGTGCTAGCTATGTTTTCATTTTCAGCGATAAATGTTTACTCTACGATAGAAATTGGTCTGCATTCACTGTATAGAAAGAAAGTGGACACTTCATTCAAACTAAATGAAAATATCATTAGGTCCCAGTACTCATTTCCGAGAAAAAAAAAAAACCAGATTTGTCTCCCGCAAGCCAAGCCGTTAAAAAGCCACAATTGCGTGCGATATTCTTCGCAGTAAGGTTGCGCAATGCAATCCAGAGGAATGATCTTAAGCTCATTATTACTAGCAGTTGGATCTGAAGTCTGCAGACCCTATAGTTTCTTCTCACGGAGTAACAGCGAAATAATTCTGCGAAAGTAAGAAAAAGAAACGTGACACTGAAACAAATGAGGAATTGCTATAATGAACATTAAAATTAGATATTTCTTCTGTCTTTTAAACTAGCTTGTTCTGACGAGAAGTTCATTAAGAAACAACAGTTGCAAACAATAAACTTCTCGGAAAAAAACTACGTGCGAAAGGCGGTTTTTTGGGTTTCCCTCGGTGTAAGAACTGTGAAGTTCTTTGTTTTTCAGCTGTTGTTAGGGTTAGGGTCTATTATTGACTTCTTTGTTTTCTCTCAACGGGGATGAGCCTATTTTTCAATCGATAAAAATGATGAATAATGAAATAAAATAATAAATAAGTACCTTCGTTAGTGTAGGGATGTAATTGTTGTTGCAAATAAGCTTCGCGGTGTCAACAAAAATCTTTTTTAGCAACAAAATGATCGTCGTCGTCAAAAGTCTGTTCGTAGCTTTTGTCTATAGAGATCATACCATCATTGTGTTACGTAAATACGTGATCTGCATGACGAGATAGAAAGTACAGCAGTGCTAACTGTCAGCAGTTGCTACCAGGAACAAACCAATGTGGCGGTTGAATGAATTCGAAGTTGCTTGATAGTTTTAGATGGAAAATATCGCAATATTCCTCTGCAAAAAAGCCTCCAGAGTCTATCCAGTGACCAAAATGGATAATACGACAGGCAGGAAGGGGCGACAGATGCATTTTGTTGAGTCAGATTATTCGTTCTTTCGCTATTCTGCAGTCGAGAGAGATAGTGAGGACGCGCGTGTATTGGCGGTTTGTCAAAGGTAAGCTGGTAGAATATTATTCGAAGTCTGAATGGAAACCAGAGTGAGTTTGGAGGAGGTGAAAAGATCTTGAGTTATTAGATGTGGAGATTCAAAAGCGGTGAATCAGTGTAGAGGATATGTAAGAAAAACTCTCTCGATTATTGTTGTTGAAGACGACTGCATGTCAGAGAGGAGACTAAACTGATCAAACAAACTTAAGGTTATCGTATACCTTCAGATTGGATATTTTCTTCAATTTTTTTGGCTCTAAGCTATGGTCGAAGGATAATCTCTAATTTCGGAAAAAAAATTGACGGAGAATAAATATTGGCGGAGAACTGGAGGTTTTAAGTTTTCGCCGGAAGTCAAAGTTTCCCTCTTGATTGACAGCCCTATGACGTGTATGCAATCAACCGAGACGATTTTCGCGGGAATTCCCCATACGGATGTCACGAATTGGGTTCTCAGTTGATCAGCATTATTGTTGTGACTACCAAGCATTGTTTGTATTAGGTGTAATTCTATTAAGCTGTAAGTAAACATGGGCCACGGAAAACTCCGTGGACCAGGTCGAAAAAGCGAAAACAGCGAACAGCGAATGAAAATACATCAATGATATGAGCGAAGAAGCAAAAGTTGGCCTCGCCGATGAAGCTATAGCTATTGCATCGAGCGTGGAAAAAAAATCGAGTCAAGAGAAGAGCAAAGTTCTGTAAAAATTTGGGAACTTAACAGTTGCTCCGCCGCGCTTTCTATTGTTTGTTTTCTTCGACCAACCACTTCCCATTTTCCCAGACCTTCCAGAGCTTCAAGAAAAACCGATCTACAGAAAAAATTATTTCTCCGCCTTGAGTGCATTGCGAAACACAAGGGCTCTTTGGACATTAGCGCGTAAATTTCACCAGGCCGAAGTTAACGGTATAGTGCACTAATATGGCTCAGTTATCTGGAAAACCCAGTTAAAGGCGTTTGTGGGCGGAGTTTGTTTTTTTATTTGCTCTGTTTTCTCGAATAAATTTTTTGGCTTGAAGCAGACACAACTCAAAGGGAATTTATTCAATTACCCTCAAATTTGGATGGTGGCTAGTTTAACTTATCAACCAACAAAAGATATCTGCGAATTGTTTGTTTCAAAATATTTTTTGTCTGAGAGCGATTTTTGTACGATCAATCCAAACTTTTTTAACCCTATTTTCAAAATGTTTTGTAACTTTTTATATGAAGTGCCATATGGGGCATTACTGTTATTCAATTTATGTTGTTTTTAATCAATATATCGGGCTATGACAATTATATGAAAGTCTATGACAAATATATGAAGGGCTATGACAAATAAATCAACGACTGTAACAAATACTAATTAACGACTATGACACTTGTATTACCGGCTATATCAAATACATATTAACGGTTATAACAAATGTATTGACGCCTATGACAAACATATTACCGGCTATACCAAATGCATATTAACGGCTATAACAAATGTATTAACGCCTATGACAAACATATTACCGGCTATACCAAATGCATATTAACTGGCTATGACAAATGTATTAACGCCTATGACAAATATATTAACGGCTACCTCGAAAAAATATTTACGGCTAACGCCTATCGAGGAAAGGTAAAGTTACTGCTATTGTGCCCACTGTATCAATGGCCAGTGGAGTTAACTAGACAAAATGGCGGAGGAGGTAGACTACCTCGAGACCTTTTTCTTCACTCGATTCCTTCGCTTTTTCGTCAGGCTCAGCGAAATCTTTACTGTGATAATCTAATAATAATAATAATAATAAACTTTATTTATAGAGGGTAACACATAACAGTTAAAAACTGACAAACCAGTGGCCCTCTATCCTAAGTTAAAAATTAAGTTACTAAATTACAAAATAGAATACAGCTAAAAATTTAAGAATATGGAAATAAGTAAAAAAATCACACTAGATATGCACAACTAAGAATTAAGCTAAGAGTTCTTGGCTAAAAAAATGTTTTTTAACAGAGGATTTAAAAGAGCCGATAGAGTCTTTCTTTCGAATGTCTAAAGGGATGCTGTTCCACAGTTTTGCTCCATTGGCTTGGAAAGTTCGCCCCCCTTCCGTTTCTCTGTTATAGGATGGGTACACTAAGTTATATTTCCCATAGCGACTGGTTCTGGTGTGTCGGTCCGAGTTCCTCATTAAAAGTTTCGTTATATAGCTAGGAGAATTATTTTCATCTTTGATGCGCCTAAATATTAAACTAGCCCTTTTTAGGTTTAGCTCTTCCTTAAGCGGCAGCCAATCAAGTCGTCTAAAAAGCAACTCACTTATTTCACCGATATCCCTGCATCTAAGATTACTCAAGCTGCTCGCTTTTGCAGCTTGGATACACGGTTTACGTTCTCTTCTGACGCAGTACACCATGCACATGAGCCATACAGCATTATTGGCTTGATCAAGGCGTTGAAATAAAGCTTACGCTCTGCGAGAGGCAGGTTACGCTTAATCTTCTTTAGTACCGCAATACGTTGTGACAGTTTTTTACAAATGTACAAATGCTCAGTAAAACTCAAGTGATTGTCTAATTTTACTCCAAGTAGTTTATGTGAAGTAATTTGCTCAATCTCGCTACCGTTGCAGGATAATTTAAAGTTCGTGTCTGAAGCTTTCTTTTTCAGTCGCTTGCCAATTACGAGAAGCCTTTTCGTTTTAGAGGCATTAAGCACCATCTTGTTGTCAGATGTCCAGTCTGCAATCTTGTTTATGTCATCTTGGAGTCTCTGCTGAATTGCAGGTAGATCTGAGACTACAGCGAAAGTGCTTAAAGTAGTGTCGTCTGCGCGCGTAAGCTGTAAATGTCTATAGTTGACTGAGAGACTGGGTTTGGGAGATCATTTACAAAGATGATGAATAGCAGTGGCCCAAGGACCGATCCCTGCGGAACACCATGTGTGATCAGTCTGTATTCTGACTGCACTCCGCCAATAGTAACTGAGCTCCTTCCACCCTTTAAGTAGCTCGTTAAGAGCATCAGTTCCTTTGATGCTATACCGTATGCCTCGAGCTTGGACAGGAGTATATCACGGTCAATTAAGTCGAAGACCTTCTTGTAATCCACAAATACTAGCCAACTGACTTAGCCTTTCTTCATGTCAGATAGTAACTGATCTGTCAGACGAATGAGCGCTGTCTCCGTAGATTTAAATCTTCGGAAACCGGACTGCAAGGTGCACAGCAAGTTGTTGTTTCTCCAGTAGCTGTACAGGGCTTGGTGGACGTGTTTAATCTCAATGTTTTAGAGTACTTTGAGCGCAGGTTAGATGATCACGCCTACGTCATTAGATCCGTTATTATACAATAAGTTTAAAGTTTATTGAAAACTCTCTTGCAGTAAAAACAACTGAATTAACGAGTGCGTTTTACAATCTTAAATTCATTTAGAGTACAATAATTCATTCAGGTATAACGATACTTGTGATGCTATCAATTGAGTCACATAAAATATTTAAAGTAAAAAAGTTTTCTACTCTCTTAGTCCTACAGGCCTGCTTGTTCCGGAAAAGATAATGTTTTCGTGTTTTCTGCCTTAAACGTTCGTTAGGCACGTCCAAGAGTGGACTGGGGACTAGATGATGCAAAGGGTGGCTAGGGGACTTCATTTTCGCCATATATTTGTAGCACAGGTGTACTCGTCTATCATCTAACCTATCTAGATTACCTAATTGCAGTGCATGAACATATTCAGATTCAGATTCAGATTTTTATTATTATGCACTATTTACAAAATATAACAAGATCAACATTTACAGAAATTACAAGAAATACAAAAAGAAAGAGATTAAACAATACATAACCAGAAAAATTGTGCTCAGTGACCAAAGTAGCATTAGCTTTCGTGTTGGTCACTGACACATACGAAACAATAACATGACACATCAATTAGTTACAATAGAGATAGAAATTATATACATATATGAACAGTAAATGCATAGAAAGATGGCAGATCATATATAAGCTAATATACAGGTTGTTCAGAAGATTGCATGTTTAAAAGGTATAGTTTATATTGATTGCAGAAGGAAGTGTACGGCAGTCTTTTAATATTTGTTGGAATAGTTTCCCAAAGTTGAGATGAAACAAAAGCGAAAGTAGAGGTCCCATAATTATTATTTGCTTTTGGCCTATGAAAATTTAATTTAGAGGCAAATCTGATATTGTAGGTGTGTATCTCAGAGGCTCGCGTAAGAGATCTATGGAATATTGTTGAGATGTTTGTTGAACAGTATAGAATTTTATGCGTAAAGAGAGCATAAGATTCTGCTTCGGGGTAAATTATGTTAAGCGCCCTTTTTTGCACTCGCTCTATGGCTTCCGACAGTTGAGGCAGGAATGTCCTGCCAGACCGGTACTGCATACGCCAAAACAGGCCGAACTGAGCCAAGGTATATCCTCAACATTTTGGATTGGGACACCCTGACTCTTCGCAGAACTCTAAGTGTAAGTGCCTCTATAGCACGAGTTTCTGTCCTTTGTTTTGATTTGGTTTGATTTTAAAGGTCACACTAGGTGACTCGTCACGCACTCTTTAAGTTGTCTCACGTTTCCATGTTGTGTAATTCAATGTAATTTGAGAAAAAGAACCTTTGATCAGTTTTGGCTAGCACTCGTGCTTGGAAGGAAAGGAAATTGCCTGTTCGTTATATTGAAGGAAGGAAAGATTGTTTCGATGCACACTCTCGCCAGATCCGGCAATAATGTAAGTCTATTTCCTTAGAATATTTCTTAAGCTGTTTACTTGTCCCTAATTTTGAATTCGTAAAATGTTTTTAGTTTCACGATACGATACAACAATAATAAAGAAGGCGTTCCTCATCAAGTGTTTGGGTGCGATTTACGTTGTGTCTGTCCGTGGATCTTGTGCGGTCCAGCTAGCGGTGGACAAGCGCCGCTGTAGTGAAAATTAAGAAGAATTCACGAGTTAGCGGGAGTGTGTCAATTGGAACACAAGAACATGGCGCAGGCAAGTGTTACGATTTAAGAAGTCACGAGCGAAGACCATCAAGGTGTTGCAGCGACTGAAAAGGACGTAAGGGAAAGAATTCCCACCGAAAGGGGTGAGTCAAATCGCTTGGAAAGGCTTGCAGAGGAACGAAAGGCTGCAGGAGCCGCTTTGAGAAAGCAAATTACGAAGGTGAGCTCTTTACTTGAATCGATAAAAGAAACAGACACAAGAGTTCTAGAGCGAGAGCGTGACAGTCTAGACTTGTGCAGGGATAGAATGAACGACGCTCACCACAATTATTATAAGGAACTGTACGACGCTAAGGAATTAGATGAAGCATACAAGTGGTTTGATCTTCGGGACCGCGAACATTTCCAATGTTGCACTAGAATTAATGAAGCCTTGCTCTGTATGGAAAGACAAACCAGTGATGAAATGTCTCTGGTTTCTTCAAAATCATCCAAACGTTCTTCCTCCTCTTCAGTGAGATCTAGAAGAACAAAGGCAGCGGTTAAGGCAGCGTGTCTTCAAGTAGAAATGGACTTTCTAGAAAGGGAAGCGGAGTATAAGAAGCTCGTAATGCAAAAGGAGCTAGCCAAGGTAAAGGCTGAGGAAGAAACCATGCGCAAACTCGAAGAAGAAGGAAAGCAAGAAGATTCCCCCCCTGTCTTGCAGCACGAAAGCCCAATTCTAGACATCAAACCGAAGCTATTACCCAAAGTAGAACCTAGTGAAACAAAACCATTGCATGTTGAAAGCACCTTAAATCCAGAAACTCCGCCCTTTGAACCCTCAATTGGTCCGGCAGTAACCAAGTTATACAAGCTGGTGAATCACCATCACATTTAAAGCCGGAGATCTCCAGCAGAACAGACGAGTTAACCGCTGTGGTGAAGCTCGTCGCCGAACAGCAAAGAATGAGTCTGCTCCCAGCGCAACAGCCCCCGATTTTCTCTGGAAACCACTTTGAATACGCAGCCTTCATCAGTGCTTTCGAAAGTTTAATAGAGTGCCGAGTCAGCGATCCGAAGAAGAGACTTTATTATTTAAGCCAGTACACATCTGGGGATGCTAAGGAATCAATTCAAGGCCTCATTACCCTCGACTCTCCGGATTCCTATGATAAGGCTAGAAAGGTATTAAAGGCAAGATTCGGTCATCCTTATCGCGTTGCACAGGCCTACAAGGATAAACTGAACGCTTGGCCTCCTATAAGGGAAGGGGACGGCGTGCGTTTTCAACAGTTTGCCGATATCTTGGTGCTCTGCGAACAAGCCATGAAGACCTTAAAGTACATGGAGGGCCTTAACTCCGAAGATACTCTTAAAAGGGTAACTTTAAAGTTGCCAAGTAGCGTGGGAGTGAGATGGTGCCGTTTTGCCAACAAGATGTTAAAATCAGAAGAAAGGCTTTCTACGTTTCATGATGTCGTCAAATTTGTAACGCATGAAGTAGCCCTGGCCACTGATCCAGTATTCTCACCTGAAGCCCTCAAGGAAGCAAGGAAAAACGAGTTCACTAGCAGTAGCAGTAGCAACAGTGGAAAAAGAGACAAGAGCGCAAGTAGTTTCTCGACAAATGCCACACCTCCCGAAGAGCAATCGCCATCATATTCTTCATGTCCATTCTGCAATGGCCAGCATGACGGTCTGGAGAACTGCTCAAGTTTCAAGAAGAAGTCTGTTAAAGAAAGAAAAGCATTTGTTCAAGAAGCAAGAATATGTTTCGGTTGTCTCTGCTACGGCCACATGTCAAGAAGATGTCGAAACCGGAAGGTTTGCAAGATTTGTAGTATGCCCCACCCGACCGTTCTTCACGATGAAAGCAAGATTACTCCCAAGCATAATAGTGAAGACCAAGCAAGAGTTGTTCAGTCAGCCGAAGCAACTAGCAGCAGCACAAGTACCTGTAATGCTAATGGAACCACCGATACCATCACAAACTCTATGATTGTCCCGGTTCGAATATATCACCAAGACAACCCCGAACGACAAGTGGTGATTTATGCACTGCTCGACCCAGCTAGTAACGGAACTTTCATCAAGGAGAGCATACTCGAAGAACTGCATGTAAACGGAATCGAGACTCAATTGAAGTTGAACATAATGCACGGTACAGAAGTAGTTCCTACTCGTAAAGTTGGCGGTCTAATCGTAGAAAGAATGGATAGAGAGGTCCACATCGAGCTTCCCAAGGCATACTCAAGGAACGAAATACCATCTAAAAGAAACGAGATCCCACGACCGGAGTCGGCAGCAAAATGGCCACACCTAAGTCACTTAGCAAACAAGATTTACCCGTATCAAGAAGATCTGCAAGTAGGACTTTTAATTGGCTCAAACTGTCCGAACGCCATAAAGCCGAAGCAGGTTATTCCTGGTAGAAGCAGTGATCCTTATGCCATCCGTACCCTCCTTGGGTGGGGCATCATTGGTCCAGTGACAGGAAGTACGAACAAAGAAAATTTGGATGTCTCATGTCACAGGGTTGCCGTGAAGGAGATTGGCAACGAAGAACTACCTCCCCATGGTGTTGTTGTTGAGACACTCGTCAAAGAGATCATCTCTCCAGAAGCAGTCAAGAGAATGTTCGAGCAAGATTTTAATGAAGTGAAGCACGGGGCTCAACAGACCCTTTCCATGGATGATCAAAGATTCATGGCGAAAGTTAAACAAGGAATCAGTCATCGTCCGGATGGACACTATGAAGTGGCATTGCCACTACGAAAGCTTGCAGTCCATCGCCTCCAGCAGTTGAAACTGAGATTTCAAAGAGATGAGAAACACAAAGAAGACTACTCAGCATTCATGAATGACATGATTAAGAAGGGATATGCCGAGAAGATACCAAAGGACGAAGTTAGGCAAGATGGGAAGATATGGTACTTACCTCACCATGGTGTCTTCCACCCACAGAAGCCAGACTGCTCCGCGGAGTACCAAGGCGAAGCTCTTAACAAGCATCTTCTTCAAGGCCCGGACCTCACCAACAAGCTTGTTGGAGTGCTAGTGAGATTCAGAAGGGAGCCTGTTGCCTTCATGGCAGATATAGAAGCAATGTTCCTGCAGGTCCACGTCACTGAGCATTGTAGAGATCTGCTGCGCTTCTTGTGGTGGGAGGATGGCGACTTAAACAAGGCGCCTACGAAGTACAGGATGACCGTTCATCTCTTCGGAGCAGGTTGGTCTCCTGGCTGCTGTAACTTCGCACTAAAGAAGACTGCTGACGACCATGAGCAAGAATTCGGTTTCGAACCAGCCGAGTTCCTGAGAAAAGATTTCTACGTTGATGACGGCCTGAAATCTGTACCTTCCACAAGTGATGCGAAGGAGCTCATATGCAAGACTAAAGCGATGTGTCGGCGCGGAGGATTTAATCTCCATAAATTTACAAGTAACAAGAGAGAAGTAATCGAGGCCGTACCCGTGGAAGATCGTGCAAAAGGCATAAGGGAGTTGAATCTCGAGAAGGATGAACTGCCTATGGAAAGAGCACTTGGTGTGGGTTTTTGTATCGAGTCAGACGCCTTCAAGTTCCGGATTGTGATGCAGGATCGCCCTTTAACGCGAAGAGGAATTCTGTCTACGGTTAGCAGTGTGTACGATCCGTTGGGGTTCCTAGCACCTCTAATCTTGGTAGGAAAGAGCCTTCTGCAAGATCTGTGCAGAGGTAAAGTGGAGTGGGACGACCCTGTTCCCGAGAACGTAAGATCGCGTTGGCTGAAATGGAGGGATGAGTTACACCACTTAGAGGATTTCTCCGTTCCCAGATGCTTTAAACCAGAGGGTTTCGGAACGGTGATATCAACCCAGCTTCATCACTTCTCAGATGCAAGCACAACTGGGTATGGCCAGTGTTCGTACGTTCGTTTGGTAGACGACAAAGGCCAGATCCACTGTTCCCTGATTATGGGCAAGGCAAGAGTGGCCCCTTTAAAGATGGTCACCATACCACGTCTGGAACTCACAGCAGCCGTGGTGTCAGTGAGGGTCAGCGACATGCTTCGTCAGGAGCTCCAGTATGAACGTGCAGAAGAAATCTTCTGGACTGACAGCAAAGTCGTGTTAGGCTACATAAAGAACGACTCGAAGAGATTCCATGTTTTCGTAGCCAACCGTGTTCAACAAATCAGGGACCAGACCTCACCTAGCCAATGGAGACACGTCGAAACGAAGTGCAACCCATCACTACCAAGGAACTCGTTGAAAATTCAAGATGGATCTCAGGGCCAGAGTTCCTTTGGCTGCCCGAAGACCAGTGGCCACAGCCTCTCGAGGATCGAGATCTTGTTTCGCTGTCAGACGATCCAGAGGTGAAGAAGGTAACATCTTATGCAACAAGTACGCAAGAGCCATGGAACCTTGTTGAAGGTTTAAGCTACTTCTCGGATTGGCACAGGGCTTGTAGAGCCGTTGCTATCTGTCTACGCTACAAACAAAAACTACGTCAACTGGCGTCCTCCAAGAAAAAAGGGTGTGCTGAGACAGTCAAAAGTCATCAAAGACCTGCCCTGACAGTGGAAGAGGTTTTGTCGGCTGAAAGGGAGATCCTCAAAGCGACCCAGAAAGACGCCTTTTCAAGGGAGATGGGAATGTTAAGGCCATTTCAAGAAGGGCAAGATAGATCATCTGCACAGCAGAAGAAGAGAGCCATGAAAGCAACAAGTTCGTTATACCGCCTTGACCCATTCCTTGACCACGATGGAGTGCTGCGGGTTGGTGGTCGGATTCAGCGAGGGAATTTCCCAGATGATACAAGGTTTCCAGTCATCCTTCCGAGAAAAAGCCACGTAACAAGCCTGATCATCAAGTACTTCCATGAGAAGGTTCAACATCAAGGTCGTGGCATGTCCTTAAATGAGATCCGAGCCAACGGATTCTGGGTTATTGGTGGAACATCAGCTGTGGCATCCAAAAAAGCAGACTGTGTTACCTGCCGGAAGTTACGAGGAGCAGTCCAGGAGCAGAAAATGTCAGATCTTCCCGAAGATCGTCTGAAACCGGCACCCCCATTTACCTACTGCGCCGTCGACTACTGTGGACCGTGGTATATCAAGGAAGGACGCAAGGAAGTAAAGAAGTATGTTGCCCTCTTCACGTGTATGGCATCACGAGCAATACATCTTGAAGTCTCGAACACCTTGGAAACTGACTCGTTCCTCAATGCCTTGCGTCGTTTCATCTGCAGAAGGGGTCCTATACGTCAGCTGCGCAGTGATCAAGGAACGAACTTCATCGGAGCAAAACGAGAGCTCCACGAAGCCTTGCAGTCTATGGATCAAAGCAAGATCAGCGCTGAGTTGTTGAAAGAGAATTGCGATTGGATAACCTTTAAAATGAATCCCCCATCAGCCAGTCATGCAGGAGGAGTATGGGAACGCCAGATCAGGACCATTCGCGGCGTATTATCGGCCCTCCTGGAGAAAAGTGCGAGTTGCCTGGATGGAGAATCATTTCACACGCTGATTTGTTAGACCGAAGCCATCGTAAACAGCCGACCACTGGCAGTGGACAATCTAAGCGACCCAAAATCACCGTCTCCACTCACGCCAAATCATATCCTCACAATGAAAACAAGGCCAGTTCTTCCACCACCTGGCGTTTTCCAAAGGGAGAATCTGTACTCAAGAAAACGTTGGAGAAGAGTCCAGCATTTAGCATGCGAATTCTGGGCCCGTTGGAAGAAGGAATATCTTCGTAGCCTACAAGAGAGGTCCAAGTGGACGAGACCACGCCGTAACATGCAAGTTGGCGACGTAGTTCTCGTTAAGGATGACAACAAGGCAAGGAATCGGTGGAGCCTTGCTCGAGTGATAGAAACGTACCCCAACGAGGCCGACGGACTGGTGCGTAGTGTCAAGGTGGCAATTGGAGATCCTGAACTCTCCAGCACTGGCAAGAGACTGAATTCCCCATCAGTTTTGGAACGACCCATTCAAAAGCTAGTCCTGCTGCTGGCAAGGGAGGAAAAACCGGGATTCCTTCATGGGGAGCCATTCAATGAAGAGATGCAAAAGAAGGACTAGACAGGGTCATGTCAATGAACACTGAATTTTCTAATTTAATCTAGTTCCGTTTTGTTTTGAAATACGGTGATTTCAAGGGGAGCCATGTAACTGACTCTATAGCACGAGTTTCTGTCCTTTGTTTTGATTTGGTTTGATTTTAAAGGTCACACTAGGTGACTCGTCACGCACTTCTTAAGTTGTCTCACGTTTCCATGTTGTGTAATTCAATGTAATTTGAGAAAAAGAACCTTTGATCAGTTTTGGCTAGCACTCGTGCTTGGAAGGAAAAGAAAATTGCCGGTTCGTTATATTGAAGGAAGGAAAGGTTGTTTCGATGCACACTCTCGCCAGATCCGGCAATAATGTAAGTCTATTTCCTTAGAATATTTCTTAAGCTGTTTACTTGTCCCTAATTTCGAATTCGTAAATTGTTTTTAGTTTCATGATACGATACAACAATAATAAAGAAGGCGTTCCTCATCAAGTGTTTGGGTGCGATTTACGTTGTGTCTGTCCGTGGATCTTGTGCGGTCCAGCTAGCGGTGGACAAGCGCCGCTATACTAAGTGAATATAACTTCTTAGAAGCTTTCTTAGTAATGTAATCAACATGAGAGTTCCACTTCAAGTCATTGTGCATGATAACTCCTAAGATCTTATAGGTATTAACACTATTAATGACATATTATAATGGGATTAGTGAGACACTTAGAGTTGCGTAGGAAATAAATATGCATTTCTTTACACTTAGTTGGATTGAGTCTCATATTATGAGCAATGGCAAAATTATGAATATCTAAAGCCACCACATTAAGTAAGCTAGGGGAGTTCCTTGGGATTATTTCGAGAGCACTGGTATCATCGACATATTTGATGCGCAGCCGCCAGTCAAAAGCAGTCTGTTTGTCATCACCGTAAAGAGGATCACTCCCAATTTTCGTTCCTTGGGGTACCCCTTCTGTAGTGTCAGACAATCAGACAAGGTACTTCCTATTCTAACTGCTTGCTTCCGGTATGTCAAAAAGGAGGTAATCCAAGATAAAGAACTGGATAAACCTCGAGATCAGCAAGTTCCTGCATCAAATTTGAGTGATCAACCAAGTCAAACCCCTTAGAAAAGCTCTGCGAAGAATATCCGAGCCGACGCCTCACCACCATCAACTGCTTCGTAGATCGCTTGAAGCATATATAGAAGGGTATCTGTCGTAGAATGCCCCTTACGGCAGTCGATCTTGCCTTCCAACTGGGATAGGAGTCTGGAACAGGTTAAGCCCTCCATAATCTTAGCCATGGTACAAGTAAGAGATATAGGCCTTAGAACTTGTTCAATAAGCCCGGGGGGAGGGGATAGGTGTAACAATAGAGGATTTCAGAAGAGCTGGTATGTACCCCTCCTTTAGAGACTGGTTGTAAATGTCACAAACAAGGGGGGCTAACTCTAGGGCAAACTCTTTCAGGAACCGGTTAGGTATGTTATCAGGGCCGACTGCTTTCGATGTAAACAATACAATGCGAACAACAGAGCGCAAGCGAAGACTTTATTCAGCTGTTGGATTTGGTCCATGAAGAAGTCAACGGTTTGAATGATCAGTTCCAAGATTTTTGGAAAACACGAAGAAACTTTGCTTCGGAAATGGGATTCTCGTGTCCACTGGAGCAGTCTACAGGGCCAGGTAGGCCAAGATTTTACATTCTCGAAGAGGTAATCAGAGGATTACATTATGTTCATGGCGTTTGGAAAGAAGTGGCGAAAGAAGTACGTGTATCTTACAAAACAATTCTACGAAAGGGGACATCAGTATTCCATGGCAGTTAATAACACAACTGGTCCAAGAATCACTTACTCTGATATTTCAGATGCAAGGCCTTGTGAAATTGTTGGTGAAGTACTTCAAGTAATGCCAAATGCAGGGGAAACGCAGTAGGGGAATGCGTGGTTAGAGGTGGTGTATACGAGAAGCGATATAACAGTTTACCGCGGATTCAGTCAGCCGTGCTCTCAGGCGATGCCAGGCAGTCGTAAGGCAAACATGCAATGTTCCCTGCCCACAAATGCGCTTTGGTAAGTTAAAATCAAATTCTTTAACAATTATCCAGATCCTGGGTCATGGAGATAACCCTTGATACCCCACCGTAAAATTTACAGTGCAACGATAGGAAACTTTATTACACCGTGACATTTCATGCTGTAATTGCATTCAATTAAGTGGGAATCTCCACTACTGGAGAACTTTGTTAAGCCCCCATCCCCTGTCCCCTGTACAAAACAAAATAAATTTCTCACATGTATTAAGTACCTTAAGTTTTGTTTTTCTCAGTTTCTGGTTTAGTTTCTCACTGAAAAACTGAAAATGTCAATTTTAGTGTTGTGATCAACAGTCTACTTGAAAATCTTTTGTCGTCATCATTGTACAAGTTGATATGTAGCTCTGGTATGCATCTATGATGGTCGTAATACCGTGCTGGATCCACAGTAAAAATCGCTTCTCGTATACACCACCTCTGAACAGGCATTCCCCTACTTCGCAGTATTAAAAATTTCTCGTTCATTGTACAGTAAGCGCGTGCGTGTATTTAAAAACAAAACACTCACAACAGTCTCTAACCCCTAAGTAATACATGGATTAGGCTTCTTCATTTGCATTTGCTTTATGATATAGATTTTACGCGCACAAAACAACAAAACACGCTGTTTCTATTTGGTACTCTGATAAAACTTGGGTTTTTGACCAATCAGAGCGCGCGCAGGGTCCTATCTATGTTATAACGTCCCATATGGCGCTTCATATTTTTAAGGCAATTGAATGTAGCAAAACGCAGACATGCTTTTAGCGCTTTGGGTCCTTAAACCGAGGAAACAATTAAATTGGCGAAAAACAAAATTCGCTTTGACTTGTATCTTTAAAAAGGTAATTCGGGCGCTCGCATTTAGTGCTCGTGACAATTCACTTTTTTTCAAAACCTTGGTATAGTTTAATATCCAGCTCTGTAAACTATAATTTGATTTTGGGGTTTTGGCGTCTACAGTTAAACCGGACGCGCCAAATCACTTGGACGCGAGACATCTCTGTTCAGTGATCCTTGACAAGAACTAATAATAACAACAACAGTTCAATGTTGAGCTTCAAATTACGTTACATTATTGGTGTAAGAAAGTCGCGCGTAGTAAAAGAGAAGTTAAGAGTTGAAACATCAAATACACAGAGACAAATCTGTTTAGTGGGCAAATGAGATGGCAGACAAATATGCCGGCATCGCGCGCACGCTTCGATTTTTTGCACGATTGTTTTTGTGATATCAAAATAGTAGTGACCCTCTCATTGTCAATTTCTTTAGCTCGCGCCGGCGAACATATTTAAAAAATTTAAGAACAATTTAAAAAATTTAGATTTGCAAAGTGCATAATTAATAATCCCGCATATTCAACAAGTTTACTGCCGGACATTTCGATTTCGCTTTCGTTTTTATCCCTAAACGAACCGACCTGGAGCACAAGCCACAAGACAACTACTTGTTATTATTATCACACTCAAAGCTACTTTTTCGTTCTTGTACTAAAACTCCTATGACCCCTATGTGTTATGCTGAATTTACATCAAAGTTGTTTGTTTGTCGGCGAGTAAGGGAATGGTTTAGCTCTTAAATCGCTAAGACTGTTAATTTACTAGCTTATGTTCTTCAAGCTGATAAATATAACAAACTTGTCTTTCGGTTTAAAACGAACGCGCGCCTACGTGTGTTAAGTATGTGTGGTATCTCAACTTGTCATTAATTTTAATCTGTTTTGTTTTGCAGTTGATGCGGGATGAATGCATAATAGGCGGCGGTCAATGAATCGTTTTTCGATAGGATCCTGTAATAGGAATAAGAACAGGTAAGACACTTGAGAGTAAGGGTAGTCATAATGTAAAAGTACTGAGCGTTTTTGTTTGTTGTTGTTGTATTACTATAACGCCGTTTATCTTTGTATTGGAACACGACATTTTTCAACATTTGGTGGCTCCTAAAAGAGCCGTTTTAAGTTAGTTATTAAGCTGGGAGCTTAATGTTGTTTCTTCTCCGCCTTCTTGGGTAAAAGCACTGCTTGTATGTTGGGAAGAACTCCACCTTGAGCGATGGTCATTCCAGCAAAGAATTAGTTGGTTCCTCTGAATTCGAACAATATCAGTTTTAAAAAATTGCACTCTCGTGATCACTTATTGAAGGTGGCTAGGAAATCGGACAATAGTTCTGTCTGGACAAATTATCGAGAGGCGAGAAACAATGCTGTTTTTGCCTTGCGCTCTGCAAAGCGTGAGTTTTACAAGAATGCATTCGAAGAAAATCGAAACAACCCTAAAGCAAGGTGGGATACAATAAAAACCAGGATTCGGAAAGACGAATGAAGGCAAGCTTCAGTTGGATGGCAAGGCTGTTGAAAATGCTACTGAAATTGCGGAGCAGTTTAATTCATATTTTTTCTCAATCGCTGATAATCTGTGAGTCTGGGAGTGAGTCAAGCGAAGCTTTGATGCTGCATGGAGTCCCTCAGGGCAGTATTTTAGGTCCTTTATTCTTCATTTTGTTCATCAACGATCTGTCCTTGTATACAAGTGCTCAGTTGGACCTTTACGCAGACGATACGGGTGTCACCGCTTTTGCGGATGTGAAAAAGTTAGCCACCTTAAGTTTATCACTAAATAAGTCTGTCTCTGAAATTCAATTATGGGCTTCAGCGAATAAGCTCCCATTAAATGAGGACAAGACTAAAGTACTCACGATCACTGGAAAAAGATGTGTGGCTAACATAAATGGAAGTGACATAGATGTTATAGTAAACGGAAAACAGCTCAGTAATGTGGATTGTGCTACCTTAGTAGGCGTAGAAATTGACAGCAAATTGTCATTTAATGAACATATTGAGAAAGTATGTGAAAAGTTGGCCTCCAGAATCGCAATTCTGCGTAAGATTCGAGCCTGTCTACCTCTTAAACAGCGACTTCAATTTTTTAATAGCATTATTCGCCCTGTTATGTCTTACGCTAACGTTGTTTGGGCAAATTGCGATAAAGAGTCGGTTTATAGGGTCTTAAGATTGCAAAAACGTGCGGCACTCGTTATTTCTTATGCCGATCGCATGACACCATCAGTTGCTTTGTTGAACAAGCTACCCACGAGTTAGAAAAGGTTTGACAACGGATTCTTGTAGAACAAGTCCTACTGATTAATGCTAGGTAGTTCGTACTGTCAAATTGTGGTATAGGTTTCGAGTTAAGGGGGGTTTTCTGAAGACAGTGGAGCGCTCAGCATGGAAACGAGGCTGGTATCTAGATAATTTATTACCTTGAGTTTTTCTCGCGTATTGATGAGGGGACATAGGAACTTTCACTAATCTTATAACATAGGCACGCAAGGCGTGCAAGAGTTATTTTTTTAATTAAAAGGTTATGAAGATAGGAGCATTTAAAAGAGTGTTTACAGTCACAATTTAGTTAATTTGACAAGTGTTTTTGGCTACGATGCACAGCACGAAAGAAAGTGAGAATTTATGATATACATACGATCTTAAATCTCTAAGATAAAAGAATAGTAGGCCTTACAATTTTGGTTTAAAAGTCTGGCTGCCTGGTTTATGTTGAGAGTGGAAAGAGGCGAAGTGAAGGCCTTGGCGTGTGTGCGTTGCAAGCAGTTGAGCATCACAAAAATTACTTTCGTTATGTAATTCTCCCTCCATAAAGCTAAATCGATGACATGTACACTGTTTTACTGAACAAACTACAGTAATCTGACACGTCTCCGGATTAATGTAGATACCATCTTATTTTCTAACAGGCAATTTTATTCGTTCTTTGATGCAACCCACTTCGTGATTGGTGTGACACGCCACATGAATAACTCCCTGTCTCTCGCCGATCTCATAGCCCTTTCAACCCCCAAGAGGAATTTGTGCTAAAAAATACTCAAGTTAAGACAACTTTTCGTATTTTATACGAGTCCTAAGTTTACCCTTTTTACACAACAACACTAGTTTACCGAAAAAAGAAAGAGAAAAAAACACCTCTGACACGTTGACAGTCTAATTTAATTCATTCCCATATGAAAAACAAAAGTGTCAAATTACCATTTGTAACTAAAAATAGCAAGCATCTCGTGGGAACAAGTGGTGATGATTTGCCAGCTCTAATGGAATTTACTCCCTTGTGAAAAACAAGTGTCAAATTCCCCTTTGTAACTAAAAAATAAAATATCTCGTTATATTTCCATGCAACAACAACAAAGCAATCGTTACCTGTACCTATTGTAAACGTTCGAACTCTTTCAAATCAAAATAGTCTCGTCTCCTCTAAAACATTTCGTAAGAACTAGAAGCAACGATGCGTGACGTCTAATTGAATTTACTCCTTGTGAAAAACAAAAATATCAAGTTACCTTTGTAACTAAAAATAAAAACATCTCGTTCATTTGCATACAACTACCTCACGCACTGTTTCATACCTCAAGGCTCATCTCGTCCATAACTAAAATCCTAAGCCTAACTCACAGAGAATGCCGAAGTAAACCCAATATATGAATACTTCCTCCTCTTTTCTAGAGAAATAAATATGGCAGTTCTGAACTGTATCGGGATCAAATCTTCTCATATACCGTTTACTCGTATACTCGACGCGCCGACTGAGAGATATTTTTTTTTTTACAAAAAAATAACTCAAAAATTGACCGTTATGCTAATCCAAAGCTCAAAATTTTTCAATGAGCTGACGAGCACAACTGCAAGTTTCAAATCTGGCAATTGATCAGTCCGCGCGATTTTGCTAAAGCGTGAAGATTAATACCACGTTGGGAAAACCCCGCTTGGAAATCGTTGTTTGAAGAAGATTTAGTTAGAATTCTAATAAAACAAATTGGATTATTCGCTCTCTATTTCTACTGATGAGGTATAGTCGATTCAGCTTTTGGTCTAATCAACTATTTATGAATTAGAAATGACCAGACAATTATGAAGCTCTTCAATCGCGAGCAGAGTATTAGCGAATACATAAAAGCAATACCTTTCTGAAATTGGTGACTTTCATTTGTAAGTACCAAGTCTATGAAGAGATTAATTAACATTTTCAGCTCTCCTTCGCAAATCCTTACATACTTACAAAACGTGAAGTAAGCGGCAATTTTTTGCGCTCCGTCAGTAGGATGGTAGAATCATACATCCATTCGAACTTGCTCTCCTTTTTTGATAGGACATTTTTCGGTTGCCTGGTTTCTTTGATTTAAGCAATAGAGCACTTTTTCCGTGTTTACATAGCCTCATCTAAACACGAGGAGGGTTGGGAGAATTCGAGACAGTTATGCAAACCCGAGACGTAGTCGAGGGTTCGCATAACTTTCGATAACTGCCCCGTCGTTGAAACCATTGAAAACATTGAGCCAAATGACAACAACTTGAAGCTAAATATGATCGGTTACACATTTTCTAAGATCTTCCAGCCTGAAATGTAGCGAATCCCTCGGCAATCGTGAACTCTTTTCCTTCGTCTGTTTTTCCGTCGGAGGCGAACGGAGAAATGCAGAAAAAAAAACCCTTTCTCTCCTTTGGATGATTTCACCCCCTTCTGGTAGCATTCAGGAACACAAAAGCTCGTAAGCACAATGAAATAAAACAGAACAGATCGACGACGAAGCAAGACTTTTGTGAAGCACACCGAGGCCTGATTAGCTACGCTTTCGTGCAGTGCCGACAGAGTGGTCCGCCATATTTGCATTCGGTGTATTGTGACGTTATTCTGGCGAAAGCCGTTATTTTTTCTGATTTTAGTGTTCACGATTACAAATGCACAAAGCGAAAAGTTGAAACTGCATAGGATTTATTGTAGGGAGAGACTTCAACGTCACACTGGACTCTGATCTTGATTGCTCCGGCAGAAAACCTTTTAAAAAAGAGTCTGTCAAACAAATACAAGACTTACGTCTCGATTTTGATTTAGTAGACATTTGGCGAATTCGAAATCCGGAATGTAAACGTTTTACGTGGAGGCAAAAAAATCCTTTCATTCAGCGAAGACTTGACTATTGGCTATTCAACGATTCTTCTCAAGATGATATTAAGAAATCTGATATTATTCCAATTGGATCAACTCTGACCACTAGGCAATTTTTCTTCATCTTTATAGTTTAGACAAACCGGAATACGGTCCCTCTTTTTGGAAATTTAATGCTAGTCTCACCGACGATGACGATTTTGTCACATTGATAAATGAAAGTGTGCCTATGTGGTTAAAGGAATTCGTTGAAGTTACAGATAAAAGACTGTTGTGGGATTTAATCAAGTACAGGATTAGATAAGTTTCAATTAAGTATACTAAAGAGAAGACGCTCAAAAAGAAAAAAGATTTCTGATCTTGAGACCTCCCTAAGGATTTGCGAAGAAAAGTGCAATGAGTCTCCAACCTTTGAAAAATCAGGAGTATGATTCTATTTATGAACAGATAGCAAAAGGAGCCATAATTCGATCAAAAGCTACTTGGTACGAGTAAGGTACGAGTAAGGCGAAAAGACCTGGTAATTACAGACCCTAAAAAATTCTACAGGAGATACAAAATTTTATTCCAATCTTTGTGAACGTGATCCTCTCATACCATCAGAAGATATGTTAAAGTCTTTTTTGAATAATTCTGAATAACTCACTAATAATGAGGCTCGAATCTGTGATGGGAAATTAACAGTTGACGAGTGTTATAAGAGTCTTCAGCTATTTGAAAGCAACAAGTCACCAGGTAATGATGGATTAACGGCTGAATTCTATAGAGCTTTTTGGTACACTTTAGGAAATCTGATGGAAGACAGTTGAAACTATTCTTATGATTATGGCGAGTTGTCAAATTCCCCGAAGGAATCCGGCCATTTTTACCTTAATTGAGAAAAAGGATAAAGACGAACGGGATTTCTCGAATTGGAGACCAATCTCACTTATCAATGTGGGCGTAAAAATAGGGTCAAAAGCTATTGCCAAAAGATTAGAGAGTGTCTTACCAAATATCACACATTATAATCAATGTGCATATGTTAAGGGAAGAACTATTTTTGACGCAGTCAGAACGATAGAAGACGTCATGGAATTCTCAGAAAGGTATAATCTTGAGGGGAGAATGATTTGTATAGATTTCAAAAAAGCCTTCAAAACCTCTTTTTGGTTTTGGTCCATCATTTTTGCAATGGATTCATACATTTTACAACAATATCTCAAGTTGTGTCATAAACAATGGTTTTTCTACTCAACCCTTTGCAGTTGAAAGAGGAATGAGACAAGGAGACCCCCTCTCTGCTTACTTGTTCATCATAGTGCTAGAAATTCTTTGTATTAGTGTAGGCAGTGGTAAAGATATTTCTGGTATTAAGGTAGGCAATGAAGAGCTCAGATTAAGCCTTTTCGCAGATGACCCAGCTGGTTTTTTGAAAGACAATCTTGCGTTTGCGATCTTTCTTAAGCTTATAGAAGATTATGGAATTTGTTCAGACCTGAAGATCAACCACGATAAATCAGAAATAAGGCTATTAGGTAACTGCTCTTCTACTCTACAACAAGACAATGTCATTTCATGCAACTTAAAAATTAAAAAAGTTGTTAAAATTCTGGGCGTGCGCTTCACCTATGACCTTCGAGCGAAACAAAAATTAAATGTTGATGAAGTAATTACTTCCATTCAACAAAAACTACGAATTTGGAGGTGGAGGGATTTGACTATTGTTAGAAGAATTCAAATTGTCAAAACCTTTATTATTCCTATTTTCTTATACCGCGCGAGTTTGATATCCGTAAATAGGGAATTTGTGAAAGATGTGAGCAAAATTATCTTCGATTTTATCTGGAAGGGGAAGGACAAAATCAAACGCGCTGCTCTTATTAGTGATGTTGAAGATGGAGGACTTAAAGCCCCACATTTAGATTCTATAATAGAGACTCAGAGAATCCTTTGTTGCAAAAAATTGGCGAGTGATCAACCAAGCAATTGAAAAAAAAAATCCTACTGCATTATCTGAAACCTGTAGGGGGTAAACTTATCTTATGCTGTTATTTTGACTTGAAGAAACTGCCTGTGAAGCTTCCAGCATTTTATGAGGAATGCTTTAAAAGTTATGCAAAATGTTCCGCAGCAAATCACACAAGTGTACAGGATCAAAAAACGAGAAGATCTTTCAATAGCTATTGTGTAGAATAATAAATTTATTTGTATCGGCGGCAAATCTGTTTATTTTAGAAATCTAATCTAATCTCTGATCTACTCTCCGACAATAATGAATTTATTGTTAAAAGTAATCACAGGTTGAGAGAATTAAACATCTCGCCGTTAGATATATTTAGCCGTTTTCTTAGCCGTCCTCTGTAAAACGACGACGTGAAATGACCAAGTTCTGGGTATTTTGGAGAACGTGAGCGACGGCGGCTTAATTTTCGTATTTTCTTTTGGAATTGTACGCTGGCATTGCATATTAAGTTGAGCAAGTTCTGAGACCGATAGACGTACTGAACAGATCTAGGTATGTGCGAAATTCGACGGTAAAATATAAATTCAATGTCCTTGGCGTCGCCGTCGTCGTTGCTTAAGGTCCCTAATCATAATGGATCCATGTAATTCGTTGACACGCAGGAAAGGAGTTCGCCATCGCCGTGGGAACTAAGATTTGTTCGCTACATTTCAGGTCGGAAGATCTCCGAAAATCGTTTAACTGACGAGCTTATGTTCGATGATGTGCTGTCTCGTGGTGTTCCAACGCGACTTGCATGGCTAGTACCTTCCCCAAGGTAACGAACATCCTCTGTCTCAAAAGAAAAAGTTGTTTACTTCCGCCTCCACTTACACCGAGTCGCACGAAGCAAACACTACGATGGAGTCACCAAGTGAATGAACTTTAACTTCCCCGTCGTTGAAACCATTGAGCCAAATGACAAGCACTTGAAGCTCAATATGATCGGTTACACATTTTCTAAGATCTTCCAGCCTGAAATGTAGCGAATCCCTCGGCAATCGTGAACTCCTTTCCTTCGTCTGTTTTCCCCTCAAAGGCGAACGGAGAAACTTAAAAAAAATACCCTTTCTCTCCTTTGGATGATTTCACTCCCTTCTGGTAGCATTCAGGAACACAAAAACTCGTAAGCACAATGAAATAAACAGAACAGATCGACGACGAAGCAAGACTTTTGTGAAGCATTGTCAAAACAACACACCGAGGCCTGATTAGGTACGCTTTCGTGCAGTGCCGACCGAGTAGTCCGCCATATTTGCATTCGGTGTGTTGTGACGTTATTCTGGCGAAAGCCGTTATTTTTTTAATTTTAGTGTTCACGATTACAAATGCACAAAACGAAAAAGTTGAAACTGCATAATTATACATATTAAGATCGGAAATGGCTAAAGTAAATAAATTTCAATGTTGATCATTGTTAACCGGTCTCGCTTTTCAAATATATTGACGTTTTGAAGTTAACAAACCACACAAAACTAAACATCGCATCTTTCATTGGATTAGGGACGAATTATTGCAAACAGTTTCGCCAAAAGTGTCAGTAATGAACTGAAGTTATTCAAAACAAAGTATTCGTGTTCAATGGCGAACTGTTAGGGACAGGATTGTACTTTGAGGTTTGAATATGAAGGATTTCAGGCCCGCGGTTCGACGTATCCGTATCAAAGAACAAAAGACTTCAGGAAGTGTTTACAGGTAATTTGTTTTGCGTTTCTTCTCTGAGTCAGTGAATGCTAGCGGCTTGGGGAGCGCGTGTTCAAACAACTCATAATTCAATATCGGCATAAACACCAAAAGAACGATTGAAGCTCAACCTTTTAATACATTTCCTCATGTGTTAACTTTTTTTTCAACATGTCAGCCGAGTTTCGCTTCGTTTTTCGTTTCGCTTTTTTTTAAATTGATTGCTTTTAGCGAGGCATTTAGCGAGGTTTTTGCTCCCATTGAAAACTAGTGAGCCTATACTAAATAGATATTGATACAAGTTCAAACAGTAAAGAAACGAAAGACCAATCCAAAACTTTCGACTGATTACAGCATTGTCAGCCTTGTCTTCAGTCTTTCGTGGAGTCAGATACTAAATTAAAGTTTGAATTGAGTTGAACTGCATTCCATGGCCAAACCATTCCACAGCACATTTTGATGTACATGTATATATTAAAAAATGCGCATTTTGTTCACAACAGTTTTGATCTCTAAAAAGCCGAGCTATTTCCGTGATTCAAGAGTCTATCAGTGCGCAGTAATTTCGTTTAGAAATGAAAAAATGTACTCTCTGTATCTGATTCATTAGTAAAAAGAGACATAACATAACGAAGGTGCAGTGTTTGCCGGTTTTTTTTTCAATGCAACAGAACAAAATATTGAGCTTAAAAATAATGCTGATGGTCACGAGTGACTGCACTAGCGAGTTACCGTTTGTTAGTTTCCGATCAGATTTTTAATGTGCGGATATATGGTGGTTAGCCATTACTAAAGGAAAAATATCAATTTGCGAAGAAGACAGAACTGTTCTCCTATCTACTTCTCGTGTACAATGTGATGAGATGACTCGATGTTAAAATATATGCGTGCTTTGTTATTTTAGACCCGCTTTCAAATGTAAATCGAATGCAATTAAACCATGAACATTTAACTGAATGCGCAACAAAGTCAATGCACTTTAGTAGGAAGAGAGAAGCTCATCAGACCATCTCTATAATCTCGATTTTCTGGGCTGGCATTTTGTAAAATAGTTATTCCTAGAGGGAATATTTTGCATTTCTGAGTAAATATTCTTGTTGGTCTTATTTTTTGGCTAGCGATTTATTTCAAAAAGGATTCAATAATTTTTGGCTTATCATAAAAAAGACAATAAGTGATTCACGGCCTTGTTTGTTTGATATATTGCATTACAGCAGAAGCAAAGGTAACAGAATAAAAGCCTTCATCCTATTGGACAAATCCACGACTAAACAAACAACTCTACATAGATAGCCAATAACATTGCGTGTTAGAAAGAAAAATAAAAGTGTACATAACAAGTCCATTGTTTCACAAACTTGTTCTGACGAAAATTTTCCTAAGCTAACAAAGGAAGTAACAAACAGTATGATCAGTAAGTCAATGAAAGAAAACTCCGTTGATAATTTATTTTCTTGCTTGGAGAACTTCACGATGTAAGGTTGCAATTCTATTCTATATATATACATATTTTTAATTTTCTTACTTGTTTCAATGCTAAATCTAACATCAATTTTTCTGTTCCACTGTTTAGCTTTCTGTGCACGCTCAGACGACGCAGAGACTGAGTTAATTCAAAGGTAAATGATCTAGTGTTAACTAAAAAGCATGACGAAAAAACTTCACTAAAATAAGACGTAATCACATGAAGAGAAAAGGAAAACAAATTTCATTCCTCACGCCTTAAACTGTAGACATACTGAAAAATTAGATAACTACATTTGAAGACAGCACTTTGGGTAAATTAGTTGACGAGTACTTTTACTGATGGATTATTTAGCAGTGAAAGTTTCAACATTTTAATAGGAGTAAAGTCATATTCTCAAGTCATACTTATTTCAAGTGTTTAGGACTCTTCAGGTTTTCAATCTCTTTGCAGGGCTCAGGTTATTTTTTCCTGTAAAAGGAAAAACATGGTTCAGTTGGAAATAGTTTTAATCAGTTTCGTTACCTTACCGTTACCGTTAATTCACATTTTTGTGTTCAGCCATAATATAGGTTGAATGTTCATTTGCAAATTTTAACGGTAAGCAGAGAATTTGCGCGTTTAATTTAACTGATCGCTTAGATCTGAAATCATAGCTGAGAACTAGGCTGAAAAGACTCTTAAAATAGCGCTAAACTCGATAGATATAAAACTCGTAAGTTTGAAGCCAAACATTTCTGATAAAGATTGTGTAAACTTGAGCTAAGCCGGATTAAGCACGAAAACATTTATATAATAAAACTCTCGTCTTGATTTAAACTTTGGACACAAAGCTGCTATTCCTTCAGATTTCGAGAATTTATTTCATTTTAGAGAATACTACAGACGCACGACAAACAAATGGAATTAGAATATTATCCAGAGTCCAGGCTGTATTTGAACTTTGTTCCTTCATAGTCCCGCGTGTTAAAAGCAGTATTGTTAGGAATCGACATCGGAGTGTACAAACAAGTATTCTTTTAATTATCCGAGTTTTTTGATTACAGTGAAGTTACCTTTCAGCTGAAAAAATAAAAACAAAAAACTGGTGTGGAATTGCATACAAAAAACGGAGATCATCATTCATTCATTCATAAAAAAAACCTAACCTTGGACAAATAGCAGAAAGCAAACAGTTGTAGCGAATAGCATTGATTGTTAAACTGAAAATTGGAATTTTACTATGTATGCTGTTTCATAAACTTGTTTTTACGCGAACCTCGCACCGACAGCTGAAGCAAAGGAAGGAATCAAAGGAAATCGTTTTAGTTCTGAACGGCGAGGAGAAAGGAGTTTAAGATGTAAGTTCATTATTTTTAGTTGGTTTCCTGGTTTTAAAATTGTTAAATCTAACACTCGTTCTTCTCTCCCATGTTTAGTTTTTTGCTCCGTTCAGACGACACAAGCGCTGAGTTGCTTCAAAGGTAAGTGATTTCATTCATTGCGCCTCTCGCTAGAGCAACCATTTTTTTTAACTTTTATTTCTCCAAAACCAGCATAATATAAATCATCAGTGTCTTTTAGCGGAACAAAAGTAGTGTAGGAATTAGGGACACCGGCGCATTTCCGGTTTTTACGCTAAAATCAGCGCTAAAATCAGTGTTCACGCTACTTTTGCGTTCAAAAAATTATCATAAAAATTAGTAAATTATATGGAAAAAAATTTAGCGTAAAAATGCGTAGGATGCGTAAGATGTGTCAAATGCGTTGTTAGCGTTGGTAGCGTTGGTAGCGTAGGATATAGTAAAAATTAGAGTGTACTATATCTTACACTAAATTAGCGTAGGATATATAAAATGCGTAAGATGCGTAGATCATTTTTTTTTTCATTTTCATGTATGAAAACTAATTCATCATTTACTAAAGCGCTACTCTTGTTCTCATTTTAATCTTTTCTTCTTCATTTTCTTCCATATGTTTTTTTGCTAATCTAAGTCGAATCTTAAACCTTTCATATCTTCTATCTTTAGGTATTCTCGGTTTTCATCAGTCACGTGATCAAAACTAAAAATCGTAACCGTTCAATAAATAAATTCAAGAATCTGGGAGATGATAGATGATTGCAATATAAACAACCTCGCCAAGAATCAGGTCTCTGCTGTTTTTAATTCGCGCGCTATTCGCAGAAGTGTGTCATCCAAATTTATAGAGATTTGTATGGGACGCCATGTTGGTGCCCATCTAGATGGGCACCAACATGGCGGCCGGAAACCAACAGAAACATCTGTCACTGAGTTTTATTACAAAAGCGTAAATTTATCTCTCGAGGAACTCAAAAACATTAAAATAATACTTTTCCTAATACAAGAACCCGTTCAGATAGCCAAATTTCCCGAAATAAGTCCCGAAATAAGTCACCTTTTAAACAACCCGGCCGTCATGTAAATGCCGCGTCACGCAAAAGCTTAGAAATTCAAGCATAACCTATCGCAAAACCAAGAACCCATTCAGGACAAAAAATCGTCTAAATATTAGTTTTCAGCTGCTCTTATACCTCATAAAAGTAAAATATCAATAGGATCAATAGTTTCGTAGTTTGAATTTTAGTGACGTCATGTGAAAACCGGCAATATGAGGAGAGTTGAAATCATTTATAAATTTGTTTGCAAATTGATAATCTTCTTTTTTTTAATATCTTTCTTGATTTTCTATTGTCAATTTTATTGAAGCATGCATTTGGGTATTTATCCAATATGATTGAAGCCATTTTTAATATGATATTTACTTTCATTTTTTTTCTTTTAAATTATTTTTTATTTATTTATTTATTTCTTCTTCCTCGCTATCAGCAAGAGGGTCCTCGCTGCTCGTCGATTCAGAATTAGGGTCATAATCACTATCACTAGTATCGCTATCAGCAAGAGGGTCTTCCGACAAGAATTTTTTATAATTTGGCAGCGCATCAGCCTCAAAATAATAATTTGGAATTGTCATATATATAATCTAATATTTTTTTATTTTCTGATGTCCATACGCATAACTAGAGATACCATCATCTAAAATATATCTTTTATCATCAAAAGGTGATAATGATACTTAATTAATTTGGTAACTTGATATTTGATGATAATCTGACCTTATAGTTCTCATCTTATGCCTCATAGTAGTACAATTGTATAACGTATCACGGTAATCAGAGTGAGATAATTCACACTTGATGACATTCTTTTTGACACCCTTAGCAGTCTTGTTTTCCTTGTTTTCTGTCTTGTAAGAATACATTTTACTTTTTAGACCAACAAATTCAGTGATTGGATCACCTGACGCTTCATCTTTGAATTTACCAATTACTTTTTTATTATCAGCGTAGTAGAACTTAGAAGATTCGGGATAATCACTATTGTCAAATAGATGTCTATCAACAAATAAATCTTCGTAAACATCTTCTACTCTTATATGGTAAACTAAAGAGTCTGTATCAGTAAAAAGTAACTTTGCATCTGGGTATTTTTTTCTGATATAGTTATAATGGAAATCATACATTAGTGTTTTACTTAACTCTAAGATACTAAAGCCAACATAAGATGGTTTATCTAAGACTAGTCTGACCTTTTTCATTTGTACTCCTACTAAATTTTCATCAAATATTTTAGAAGAAACATACGTTGGTTGCCTTGTAAGCTTATTTAAATGTTCTTGATCAGTTATTAATTTAATATTGGATCTTTTTCTTAGGTTTTCCATGGTTTTACCAAACACTGAATTATTCATTAATTTAAAGAAGTCTTTTCAAAACTATTTTTAGCCATTTTTCTCTTTTCTGTATTAAAATCAATGTATTTTTTCATCCAAGGTTTCTGTGTAAATTCTAATACTCTATGTACCTTTTTCAACTTCATACCAAGAGATAAATACTGCTGTAAATTTCTGTAATGTAAAACATACTTATCTTTAGTCATCAGGTTAGGCACTAACTTGTGTACTCTACCACTACTAATATTTTCTGAATCTTTTAAACCTTTGCAATATGGAGATAACATATGATCAGAGACTAAAATCTTTTCTGGAGCTAATGGATAATCATTGTATAAATGGTGTAACTCTTCAGGATATTCTAAATCTACCTCTAAAATAACCCCTTTTCTAGTGTCATCTGTGTAATTATCTAATATGAAATCTTCAGGGTCCTCATATTCAGATGGGTCTAACCATTTGAAATCTCCGACTGGTAGTGACTGTGACATTGCCCAACCATAAAGATTATTTGCATCTAAATACATTATATAAGAAGATTCCACCTCTGGATTGTAATTTTTTATATATTTGTTATTTGCTACAGCGTGCCTATGTGCTATGTAAGAGATACCACCACACATTCCCCTTTCAATGAAGAGTTGTGCGTTGACATCTGAAATTAAGTCTAGATTTATTTCGGTCATTCTCAGTAAGGCATCCCACGATAACCCAGGTGCAGAAAAATAATGACAAGGGTCTAAACTATAATACTCCAGACAAGTACTTCTGAAACTTTCAAATACATCAGCTAAGAGTAGTACATCTGTCCGCAAATATAAATCATGATACTCGCCTAAGTCTCTGATTTGGAAGACACTCCATACTCGTTTTGCGTGCGAGTAGTCACTCGCTGAAATATTTGTATCATTTAAAATACTATAAAAATCTTCTATCTCCGGTAAAGAATTCTCACTGAATCGCTGGAACGAGTCCATGTAATCATAAGGGTAAACACCTTTTTTCTTTATTAATCTAAATTGATCATCATTTGGAAAAGCTTCTCGTGAATAAAAGAATGCATCATCACTTAAATTACTGCTTAGTCGGTCTAAACTCTGACTCATAAATGAAAAACTGTCAATGAAAGTCAAATGATTACCTAGTCTAAAACCCATATATTTCTCAAAATTACTTGCTATAACACCAATATTTATACTACGTTTTGCATATTGAAGATTACCATCAGGATCTTTAAATTCAGCAATATCATAGACTACATCTTCATTTATTAGTTTTCCTAATTTTTGCATGATAAAATGGCAGTCATAACCTTTAAGATTGTGAAAGATTACTGGAATTTTTAACTTTTCAGGACTGATAGCCCATTTTAGATTGCAATCTCTATGTGCAGCGCCACGATATTGACCAGTAATATGGCAATGATCTCTAACTTTTTCCCCTCTAAATTTTCTCGCACAAATATGGCATTTAGTAGCATTTTGGAAATCTCTCTCATTTACCCATGTCATAACTAATGGTTTCTGAAATTCTTCTCGCACTATTCTTCGACAATCTTCTACTTCATTCATCATCTGTACAATAAATTTGTCTATAGCATCTTCTCCACGGTAAATTTCTACTGGCTTGGAATATCTCTTATCATACCTGCAGACTAATTTATATCCGTAACTACAGGCCTTATGACTCTGATAATTCCTAGTGTAAGACTTTTCATCTGATGGTATACAGCTATCTATCTTTTCTGTGATAGCTTCAAAATCAGCGTAAATGACAAAAGGTGCAGGTAACATTTTCTGGTGATTTTTGAAATAAATTTTTGATCCTTCTGTGGGCATTCTTATTTCCTGGGTTCCATTAATTGCTAAGCAATCCTGCCGATGCATTTCTAATGTTCTCTCGGAAGAGCAACAATGAAGACAAGACATTCAAAAATATTTCCTATCTTTATATTTAGTGAATGATGACATAAATGCATTGAAATTCTTAATAAGCACATAGTGACTGTTTTCCCCTTCTTCTATCCATAGTAATTCCAAGTGGTCTCGAAATTTAGCTTTTGATATTCTGATAGGATAAGCTCCATTATCATAACCAAATACATTAATATTAATCTGATTTTGCTTTTCTATTTTATCAATATCTTTTATAGTGACTGGGAAAGTGACACCAGTGTAATCTAACCCTTTTACTGATTCTCTATCTGCCTTAGTTATTCTTTGCGGGTCTTTTTTAAGTGGATTTAGATACCTGTTATGACAAAACATCGATTATCCTCATTTTTGGGATTGACTAATGTCTTCTTAGGGTTACGCAGTTCCACTGGTAGTTTAATGTATGATTTACCTTTTAATGGAAAGTAAGAGACAATATTAATGTTATGTGAAAGTACTAATTCAAATACCTAACCAGAACCTTCAGATAGCCAACCAGCCATTATCTCTAAAATTATTTCATTAGAATTATCGTTACTTTCTGATATCTGATCACTATTTGTCACTGTATAAGGGCCAGCGTTAAAATAGGGTTCTCGGTAAATAACCCCATTCTCAGTACGTTTTGATAATCGTACTTTTAGAGTAGTATTAAATTTGAACCCCCTTTTAGATGCTAATAATTTCATTAAAAGATCAAATATTGCTTTTTTAGTATCATTTAACTGTAGCGAAGGGTCATAACTATGAACAATTGGTACTTCATAAGATTTGACATTACCTCGTAGAGCCCTAGATCGCTCTGTAATAGAGACGTCTTTAGGGATAAATTTTAATTTTCTTCGAAATTCTCTTATAGTTTCAGGCTTATAATATGGAGCGATTTCATCAATCAAATTTTTAACCTTTTCTTGAAGACTTTTAGGTACAGGTTTTATAGGCCTTATTAGCCTCGGTAATGCTATTGGTATCTTTCTCGGTTTAGGTACTGGTCTTTTAGGCTTATATTTAGTTGGTCTTAATGGTTCTGGTAAATTTGTCGCACTTATTGGATCATCTAATAAGGTACCTCCAACAAATAAGTTTTTTAGTCTATTTTCTGCAAATAATTTGATTAGTCTATTTTCAACATAGTCTTCCGGGTTCTTACATCTTCGTTGTCCCGGTAGTCCTGGTAGACCTTGCGGACCTTGCGGACATGGAGATTGATTTTGTAAATTAAGCTTATGAAAATCTGTCTTTAAATGCTGATATTTTCCCTTTTTTGCATATTTTTTCTTACATAGATCACAATACCAATAAGATGGTTTTGGCATTGGTATATCCTTTTTGGGTTTTATTTTTATTTTATTAACCATCTATATATTATAATATATGTCTAATTTTTTTTTAAATTATAATTATTATTATTATTATCATGATAATAATTATAAATCAATTAGTGTGCCAGTAACTGCATTATTATGAATGTTACGCTCATGTTTCTTTGTCTTTAGATGCATATATTGTCCTCTATAAGTGTAATTTTTTCCATTTCCACATACATCACAGTACCATTCAGTATTTTTGAGTCTTTCATTGGTAATTTTGTTTCTCTCTTCTCGTTTCAATTGTTCTTCTGTTTTTTCCATGTATATAATTATTGTCTATTTTTTTTTTTAAATAATTTTTTCTAAATCTTTTAATGGCACCCAACTGTTAAATTCGTCTGGGTAACCTTTCCATTTGACTAATGCTTTTCCTTTAGACTTTCTGATAATTTTCTCTATTCTATAGACCTCTTGATCTGTCTTTTGTAACTCTTCTCTGTAGAAAGTACCCTTAATCACTTCACCATTTAAGTCTTTTATCTTATAAGTAATAGGATTAGTGAATCTAATTTCGTCTATGATGAAAACTTCTTCAGTCCAATTAGGAGTATATCCTTTATCAAAGGTCACCCTTTTGTATTTGCTTATTCGGACTCTATCACCTACTCTAAATTCGGGTTTTCTATTGTCTCTTTCTAAATCACCATATAAATTAAAATAAACTTTTCCATAGTTTTCAGGTTTTCTAGCTTGGGAAGGCGTCATTCCTATTGATCTATGTCGGTTGTTGTTGTAAGAGGCGAGTATTTTCGGAAGGATGTCAACGTAGACTGTATTGTTTTGCATAGTGAATCTCTTATACATTTTATCTTTGATAGTTCTATTCCATCTCTCACAAACTGATGATTTCTCTTCATTTTCAGTGGAATAGATAGTTATCTTATCCTTAGCTAAGAGATCCAGCACATTTTTGTTATAATATTCTTTTCCTTTGTCTACCCATAACATTTTAGGTTTATTTTTCTCTAATAAGCTTTCAAACGCTTTAGAGACTTCTAAGCCTGTTTTTGTCTTTAGAGGTACTATCCAACCATATTTACTGAAAAGGTCTAAGACCATTAAAAGATATTTATAACCTCGGTTCCATTTGCTAAGCTTTTGCATATCAACTAAGTCTGAACACCAGATATCATCTACATTATGTGCAATGACTCTTCGCTTGGTAAAATTTCGTTTTATAGGTTTGTGTAACTCATTTGCTAGCCCTTCCCATGTGTCTAAACTTTCAGCGTTTTTTTTGGACACCTAAACCAAGTTTTTGCTTTGTATTAATAGTGTTTCTAGCCAACCAGTGGCCCCACTGTCTCTCATTCCAGGGAATTGCATCTAGAGCTCGGACCATTTTCTTGTCAGCCACATTTTTACATGATTTTACATTTACTCCCTTATCAGCACATACTGAGTAATCAACATCGTGTTGCATGGCTATAGCATCTGTCTTACCTGTTGGCTTATCATAGATTTCATAGATTTGACCTGTGTTTCGATCCCATTTTACTTGGTTTTCTAAATCATTGTAAGGACCAGTATATTTGTGTCCTGGTAAAGTCCAACCAGCTTTCGGTTTAGGTAACTTACCTATTGCTTTATGAATATCGACTCCTTTTCCAGAAATTCCTTTTCCAGAAATTTTTTTAGAAAGATCGTCAGCCAGAGAGTCAACTGCTCTATTCAAATACCTTTTACCAATGCCTTTAACCCTATCTTTTACATAATCTGATTTTATTGCTTTGCTAGCACCAATTTTTCCAAGGTTATACAATCCCTTTGCACCAGCAGCCAACCCATGGACAATAAGTTCATCAAAACCGCTTCCCTGCATTTCTCCTTTAGATATAAAACGAAATTTTGTAATTCCACATTCAGCACAAATACATCGCATTGCATTTCTACCGTTTTTTGTAATTACAAAAGTTTCAGAATTTGGTACACATTCTGTCCTTTTTCTTTGTTTAACACAATAAGATAACATATATTAATTAATATTATAATTAATATTATAATATAGCTCCTATGAGGGGAATTCCCTTAAATGGACTGTTTTTACCCAGTAATAGCCCTTTTCCTTTTCTACCTCTTCCTACTGCCCCTGACTTAACAAATTTAGTTTTTGTTATCCCACATTCTGCACATTGACATTTCATCATGGCACGACCATTTCTTGTCTGTACAACCCTTTCTGAACCAGGAACGCACTCTGTCTGTTTTCATTGTTTTACACAATAGCTTTTCATCTATATAATAATTATTTTTTTATTATTTTAATATATTATAATGGAACAAATTGACAATGACAATGGCATTGACATTGAAAAAGAAATACGTAGAATAGAAGCGATGTATAAACATTACAAACTTCTTTATAGAAAAATTGCCTTTTTATGTTGTTCTGGAGAAACTAAAAGAGTGAGAAATCTGAGAAATAGCTTGAAAAAGGATTTTAAAAAAATCCGACAAATCCGACAAATTAGAAGTCTTCAAACTACCTAAGCAATAGTTTAAAATAGTTTTCTATGAATTTTTCATTCTCTTTTGTGTCAAAGCTAAAAACTTGCAATAAATCGAAATAATCTACTCCTTTATGCATTTCATTCAAGAAATACAAGCAAAAATAGCCACAGGTTGTAGTATAGAGATTCTGTATTTGTTTGTTTTGGTGTAATAAAGTTAAGTTTTTCTCTTTTGCATGGTTTACCATCTCTTGAAAAGGCGGCATCCCAAAAGAGTCAAAGTAATTTATGGTACCATTACGAACATAGGTAGTAACCCAATGACTACCGCTCATATAATGAGGTTCTAAATTATAAATAAAAAGCGCTAACTTATGCTGATGTGGTACAGTCTGATCTCTACTTAAAACATTCTCTATAGGTATCTCTAAGTATTTACACCAATCTAAAAGATCAAAATTACTCATTGGGATATCTTTATGGAATTTAGGCTTTTTTAGTTCTTTTTTTTTTTTTTTTTTCCTCTTCCCCATGTGCCAATAAATGGTGGTGGAGCCATGAATGCCCCACCATTTGATCTTGGAGCGCCCATTCTAGGACCTCCTCTTCCCGTTCTAGGAGCGCCCATTCTAGGAGCTCCTCTTCCTTTTAGACTTCCTCCTTTTAATGCATCAATAATCATTGGAATACCAATACTAGCTAGTAACGTTCCAATACCACTACCTACTTGTTTTTGTGTAATTTTGAAAAGTAAGTCTTCTCCTAATTTATGAGCTCTAGCTAAATCTCCTATTTGTCCTTTAGTCAGTAGATCACCCATTTGAGCTAACATATATAGATTTTTATTTGGTACTTGAAACATTTGACCACCACTAATTTTCTTAACTATTTGGCTTGCACCTTCAGAAGCTAACCCTGCTAAAGCAGACAATCCTAGTGTTTTACCGATAGTTGGTGCTACACTCCCTAATACTGGCAATATTGAGCTAAAGATCCCACTACCAGTTTGTCGCCTGATATTATACTTTGATGTAGTAATTACCATTCCTTTATTAGCTGCTTGTGCCTTAGCGAGTCTCTTAACAGTATTCATTGGTACCATAAGGACATCAGAACCACTTAACGCATTTTTACTTAAGCGTAAACTTATTTCTTCTCTGTGTCTGTAAGCCATAGATAGTTTTCGTTTTTGCCCTTGAGAAAGTGCGACAGAAATTTGATGTAATTCAGTCATTATATATTATTTATGAATTTTTAAAAAAGTACATAAATAATATTTATTCATCACCTCCTCCGGCTGTGACTTATTAATCATCACATCCTATTAGAGATATGACTGGTTCTGTCGCTTGCTCATCATCATCATCTAAGAGAAACTTATTAAAAAGATTTTCTTCTTCTTTAAATGTTACTTGCATTAATTTTGGTTTTAAAGTAGCTCCAAAAGTTCCAGTTGTGAGAGAAAACCAGGCAGCAATAAATTTAACTTTACTTCGTGGTCCTATTGATACTGATTCATATTCAATCTTTTCTCGATCCCATGTAAAAAAGCTTGTACCTAGTCTGTCATTGCGATAAAAGAGAGTAAACTCCATCTTTGATGGGTAATCGAGATATACTCTTTCATTATCAATCATTTTATAAGGTTTTTTACAAATTCTTTTCCAAGAACCACCTTGCCCGTGTCTATCATATCCTGCTACAGCTTCTCTCGGTATTTTTTTGGCCTTAGAAAGAGAATGAATGTAATTAATGAAGAATTGGTCTAATTCTTTGGCTTTTTCTAGATATTCCCCATCACAACTAATTTTACATCTTTATCATAGTTTTCTTTTAAACCGAAGGGTGTATATCCTTCATATTTAACAAATAATGTTTTTCCTCTATATAATATTCCAATCTGTGTTCCATTGTGCTTATTTGGCTTTGGTTTTGCAAAAGTTATCTTTGAAGTGTCAAGATCAAGAAAATTAACTATTTCTTCTTTGTTCTCTCTTTCGTTTACTTTCATATATATTATATAAAAATATTTTTTCTAAGATCTCTTAAAGTACAGCGTTTGACTTATTATACGATAACTAATTGATCTCCCACTTTATCCACAACAACATCTTCTTCATAAAGAACAATTGCATGCACTCGAAAATCAGCAGCAGCTGCTTGTGAGAGGCGAAATCTTATGTTAAGTTGCTTTGGATCTCGGCTAACCTGTTCTGTTTGATAAGTTAAATCAAAATAGACTAGTGGGTAAAGGCTCGAAAAATTAGCGATATTGAGCTGAGTACCTGTATTATAATCATTCTTTTTTCATGAATAATTCATTAAATCATAATAGATTCTTGTTTTACTTTCTGTATCATATTCAAGTTCTGGATAGAAGACACCATTACCATATTCAAGACGACATGTGCTAAGATGACTATTAGCATCAGCAGCATTAAGTTTAAAAGTATCAAAAATATAAGGATTTGCTGTCATATCATTTGTCTTAAGTCTCTGGAAGTAGACAAAAACATGCTGTACTTTATCAATACTAGCTGAGATTCTGAAATCACCACTGTTTCTGGTAGTATCTGAAGTTTGGTACATTTCTTTGAGGTATTTCCATTTACTGGGTTTTTGGAATTCACTGATGAATTTAGTCATAAGAGCATCTTTTGGTTCTAGTCGGGGTACCCATAGATAAAAACGATCAATTACTAATCTCAATGTATCAACTGCCCCATATAAGACTTCAGTGTCCGGTGCAAGTTCTATTTCAAATTGGAGATCCATTGGAGGTAACATTCGTCCTTCTAATTCTTCGAAAAAAGAATACCTATTTAATGGAATACTTGTATTAACATGAGCTCTGTTAGCTGTTAATAAACGCCTACTTTCCAAACCAGTGTTTGTATCATCTGAAGTGGCATCTGTATCTAAATACCATAAGCTATTTTTGGCTGTACTACGCCCAAAATCATCTGAATATTCTAAAAGATTTTTTGCAAAAGTTACAAGATGAAGATTATCAGTGTCGTAGACGATTTTTCCAGCACTCTTAATAACCATAGGCTTAATTAATGAATGCGATCCATTAATAATTGTTGTTCTGGCGTCTGCATTGTCTCCACCATTTGCTTTAAGTTCTAATCGAAATCGCACTTCAAAAAAGGCGTTAAACCAATCAAGCATAATACCACGGTCAGTAACATGAAATTTGTAACCTTTCTTTTGTTGCTCTTGAGTATTGGCAGGAGCTCTTATAGCGTCTTGAAGACGAAATTGCACTAGTTCGTTTCTCTGAACGTACTCTGGTGATCTAAATGCCATTATATATTTTTTCAAGATTTTTTTTATTTAAGAGCGTGCTATTAGATTATTTTATTTAAGAGCGTGGTATTAAATTATTAATCAGTGTATTAACTTCATCTTGTCCTAGTGGAGTCCTTGCTTTGCTACTTGCTTTGCTACTTGCTTTGCTACTTGCTTTGCTAGTTGCCTTACTTTTAAGCCTTTTTCTAATAAGCTCACCTGATCACTCTATGACTTTATCAGCAGCCTTTTTACCAACTTTTTCTCCGGCATGAGATACACCAGCTTGTATTGCTTTTTTAGCAAATGGTTTTAATACCTTACCAGTTAAAACACTAGCTACTTTTTTGAGTGGTTTCATAAGATTATCTACTATAATTCCATTGCCACGGTGTTTGTAGACATATCGTCCCGTTCTTGGGTGATAAATCTTTTTGAACTCTCTTGACTTCATCTATATAAATTAGGAAATTTTAAAATGGAACTTTTTTTAAGATTAATGAAAATGCTGTGTCAGCATGATTTAAATAGACTGGTCTTCTTAAACCGTCAGTTACATAGATTCGAATACTTGAAACTCTTGTTTTATTGATAGGATTAAATATAACACGATGCGGTTCAATGGTAAAATTGTAAGAAGGTTTGAGCGTTCCTGTACCTAAACTAAAAACAATATCTGATTCTTCCCCATTTACTAATGAATCAGAGACTAAATCACAATGAATATTTAGGACATCTGTATCTTCTGATAGGTTAGGTACGTTGAGGCCAACGTTTCTCTCATCGCTTAAGATCACCTTATCGAATCCTATTAGTTTGCCAAAATTTGATTTACTTAGGTCAAGCTGATAGTTTGCGTCTAAAGTCACTGTGACTCTGAAAGTTGGTTCATCAAAAGTTAAATTAATTGGAAATTCTTCATCACCATCACCATTAACTATTTTAGTCTTTTCCTTAATGTAATTATCAATATCAGTGTAATCCCAAACTCCTTTTGGAAAATCAATATCTGTAAATGTTTTCCCACCGTCTTTACTGTAAGCTATCTTTTGATTGCTATAACCAGAATTTATATTTGTCCATGTAAAAGCCATTGTAATAATTTTATTAAAACCAATATACCAAATCCCATCACTTTGTTCATAGTTTAAAGTTCTAGAAAACCTTGTAGTAAAATCACCAGGTCGATTACCAGGTTCATCTTTAACTGCAAAACTGCGTAATGAGTTTTCTCTCTCCATATATCAATGTAAATATAATTTACTAAACCCCGAAATATTTTTTGACTAACTTTTGATATTGCGACTTATTGATTGATTTTGTTCTTAATAATGTGTCTAAGATAGTTTGACCCATATTTCTCATCTTAACGCTTGTATTGCCTGCTTCCATTTCACCAATAATTAGTGTTAATTTCTTTAGTAATTCTTTAGCATCATTATAGAAATAGACTCCTCTGCCGGTTATTTTGGTCCCGTAACCTTTCGTTGATTTGCTTTTATATCTATATTGCTTAATATAATCATTAAGCTCTCCTCTAAATCGGTCTGAATTTTGATGTATTCTATCTCTTTCTGCTGCATCAATCTCACCTTTATTAAATTTTTTAGTAGCGTTTGCTTTAAAAGCAATTACTTGTCTTCTTCTCTTTTCAGCATCTTTTATAACTTTATCGAGATAATTTCGTTGTTTTGTCGCAGTCATTTCAGGTTGGGCCAGTCTCAGTTCAACATCATCATAGTTAGGAAGATCTAAATGATCTAGAATCTTATTAGCTTCTCTTTCATCTTCTTCTCCCTCGAATTCTTCAATTTCTGAAGGTTCTTTTTCATCTTCTACAAAAGAATATTCTGGCGGTTCATCCTCTGGATAGAGTTCCCAAAAACTAGGGTCCATTTCGTATTTTGGTGGAGGACCTTGCGGCATCTTAGCTATTTGTTTTTCTGCCTGTGGCGCTACGTAATCTTGGAGATCTAATAATCCTTCTACATCCATATCTTCATATGGATCTACCTCTGGTGCATAATCAATTTGCTCTTCCCCTGGCGCCGCAGGACGTATTCTCTTTTGCGGCCTATTCTTAGGCTTTTGTGTCCTTAAACCCTCTATGATTTCATCAAGTCTAAAAGATTTTGTTATCCTTGCGTCAGAGGTCTTACTCTTTATCTTCGCTTCAGTGATCTCATCATATAGCTGATTCTTCATCCTTCCAGTCTCAGTCCGCTTCTGAGCTAATCGTTTTCAATTTGACAGACTCATATATTAAAAACATTAGTTTTTTTAGATTTTTTATATTATGAGACATATTATGAGACATTTTATAATGATTTTTGAATCAAAAAACTAAAAAACTAAAAAAAAATTCATGTTCAGTTATATAGATGAAAATTCCTAATTATGATTTAGCTTGTAATAATGAAAGCAATTTCAAAAGACTGCTACCTTATATGCCTTCAGACACTTTTCGAATGTTAATTTGTGGACCAAGCGGTTGTGGTAAAACTAACGTTCTCATGCATATGCTTTATAATCTACTCTACTATGATAAGATTTACTTGTTTTCTAAAAATCTCAAGCAACAGAAGTACAGACAACTATTAGAAACATTTGAACCCATTTCAGAAGAGGTTGGTTATGATGTCATAGAAGAGAGTAATGGTGATGTCGTTCCTCTCCAAAGCTTAGATGATGATAACCAAAAAATAGTCATCTTTGATGACTATGTTTGTGAACGAAACCAAAAACCTCTAATTGAATATTTTATTGGTGGTCGTCATAAAAATTGCAGTGTAATCTATTTAAGTCAATCTTATTATCTCACTCCTAAAGACATCAGACTCAATTGCTCTCATTTTTGTATTTTTGATAGCCCAAGTAATGCAGAGACAGCAAGAATGTGCCGTGAAGTCAATGTACCTAAGAAGCGATTCGATAGTGCGACTATCGAACCTTATAGTTTTGCGTACATTGATAAGACAAAAAAGACAATGAGAAAAAATTTCAATGAAAATATATAGATGGATAAAATAATAAGAGAAGAGCAAGCGATGAATAAAATAAAAAGAGAAGAGCAAGCGATGGATAAAATAAAAAGAGAAGAGCAAGCGATGATGTTAGAAATGAAAAATATTACAAAAATTAGAAGAAAATTTACTAGTAGATTAACAAAAGAAATAAATAAGGAATTTAAAAACATAAATTTTTCATTAGAAAATATTACTACAAAAATAAAATATTTAAAAGAATTTGAAACAGAATACAACAAATCTATTCCTGAAAAAATATTATTAATTAAAAATCTCAAAATGTTAGATTCTGATTACTTAAGAGATAAATAGTATTTAATTTAAGTTTATATTATATATGGGTTATAGCAATGGACAACTTGAAACATTATCAGCAACAGGTAAAGGTGAAAAAGGTGATCCTGGTTTACCTGGAATTGGATGTAATCTAACTGATGATGGTAATTTTGACATTGATAGTAAGCGATTAACTGAAGTAGCAGATCCTATCCATAATAATGATGCAGCAACAAAAGGGTATGTTGATATTCATATTTCTTCAGGGAGTGTAACAAAAAAATATGTAGACGATGAAAACACTAGACAAGATATTGCTATTAACAGTAAAGCAGAAAAGACTGATGTCCTTCTCAGAGATGGGACTCAAAGCATGAGGGATAATCTAGATTTAAATAGTCACAATATTATTAATCTCAAAGACGCTAGTGAGAATAATGAGGCTGTCTCTTTGAGCCAATTAAAAAGTCATACTGATCATGTTCAAGTTAATTATCATTTACAACCAAATATGAGATTCTTTAAAAACTTTGGTGATAATGCTGAATTATCTAAATTACAATTAAGACCAAGATTACCATCAGGCCATTTTATGAATAACCATTTTCATCATTTAATAAATGTAGTAATAAAAGAAGGGTTTAATAGTGGTTTTGGAGGGCAAGCTTGGGTCTCTCTGAAGATGACTAATGACTCATTAACAGCAGGTATTTACACAGTTGTTTTTGAAATATTTAGCTTTGCAGTTTATTTTTTAACTGATGAAACTTTGATTACACAGGTTAATGGTGATAGTAATTTTAATGTAATAACATTTTCTCACGACTATAATGGGCAATATACCAAAGCTTTTATTCAGTTCAGTAGTAATGGTCAACCTGGTGAAATAACCTTCCAGATTCGATATTATGGTAGTAAATATAACAATAATAGATTAGTTTCTAACTTTTATTCAAGAGTAATAGCAGGTAAGCAAAATACTCATTTTAACCACAATCTTCTAAGTGTCAGTAGTACTGATTATTCTGGCACTATTTTGTATTTTGAACCGATTAATATGAATAGTCAAAAGATAGTCAATCTCTCTGATCCAACTGGTCCCAAAGATGCAGCTAACAAAGAGTATGTTGACGATAGAGACGCTAAACAGGATATTGCTATTAATGATTTATCTTCTCGAAAAGCAGACAAAACTTATGTTGATGATGAGATTAGTAAGATTGATTTAAGTGAGAGTCTCAAAGTAGATGGTTCACGCGCTATGACAGGAAATCTCAAGATGAATGACAATAAAATAACAGATTTAGTTACACAAGATGATGTCTCAATCACAGATTACCCTAATGCTTTAAAAGATTCTAAAATGGCTGTTAATAAACTTTATGTTAATGAAAACTTTTTAAAATTAAAAGGTGATGACTATGACTTAAAAGGTAAACGGATAAAAAATACTGAGCCATATGGTGTAAATACTTTTGATACTAATGATTTAGTCTCCAAGGCATTTGTCCAAGCAGAAATAAGTAAGCTACCTACAGATGTATTAAAATTGGATGGTTCACGCGCTATGACTGGAAGTCTCCAAATGGGTGGTAATGCTATCACTGGAATTAAGAGTAGTTCAGCAGATAATGCAGCCCTAACAGTTGGTGGCGCAAAATCTACTTATCTACCACTTTTAGGAGATAGAGGTATGGAAGGAGATCTTAATATGGGGGGTAATGCAATTATAAATATTAAACCTTTTGTTGAAGATGACTCAAGTCAAGCTGCTCAAAATGCTCAATTAAATGATGTTATCAACTTTGGATATTTTCATCAACAGAGAGGTCAACTAAAAAGAGAAATAAATGATGTTTCTGCAGAAGCATTAAATAGAAAAAAAATCCTGATCCCATGGAAGATGATATTGATATGGCTAATCATAGCATTATCCGCTTGAAAGATCCAAAGTCATCAGATAGCTTTCACGCTTCCAATGTTAACTATGTTAATAGGAGAGTTACTGATAATAACTCTGTACTTAGATCTTTTATTGAATTTAAAGTGAGTGAATTTGAAGCACTTAATATAAAAGCAAACCGACAAGAGAATGAATTCTCTTTTGTTATGGATGATGATTTATTTAAGGAAGATGATGATGATATTGTCAAAGTAAGAAAAGTCGACAAAGATTACTATAATATCAACAAAGCTACTTATCAATTTAAAATTAAGTACGACTCTGCTATCGGTTATTATAGTACTCGATTAACAATTGATTTAAAATCCTTAGATTTGGGTGAGTATACATTAGCTTTTGAAATGTATTATGGTAGTAAAGTGGATCGAGACGAAGTGGTTGTTAACTCTGTTAGTGGAACATTAAATGTTTCGCGTAATAATACAAATACTTTTTCCGATCATAGTAGAACAATTATCAATTTTCATAAATATGGAAACATTAGAATCATTGATTTAGATATTGATTTAACTTTAAAGTATAAGAGTGGTCAAACTTATGATCCAGAAACAGACATCTTTGTAATTGTTTATGGTGTAAGTGGACATCAGAATGACGTTGACCCGCGAATTTGGGATAGATTCTATTACATCAGAAACAAAATCGTCTATTTAGAAGCACCTATAGATATGGGTAATCAACAAATAAAAGGATTAAATGATGGAAATGAAAACAGTGATGCTGTTAATGTGAAACAACTAAATGAATCAGAAGATAATATTGTAAAATATGTTGATGGAGAAATTGTAAAAGTAAATAGTGAAATTGCAAAAGTAAATAGTGAAATTGCAAAAGTAAATAGTGAAATTGCAAAAGTAAATCCTACTATTAATGAAAATAAAAATTTTATAGAATCAATAGTAAAATATATATTAAAAAATAATTCAAAGTTTACTTTAATAAAAGATTTGTATTTTTGATGTTGAAGGTAGAACACCAAATACATATGCGTTTGTACCTTCTAGAGATAATGGAGGTGATTTCATTTTTTATTATGTATTTGAACATAGCGCAACTACAAATAGTGAAATGACTATAGCCTTTACTTATATGATAAGAAGTCGTCTCTATATTCATGTTGATAAAAGCAAAGTCGTAATTTCACGTAATCCTTTAATAGATGAATCAGATTATGCATCATTTAATATTCCAAATAATTCTTTAGGAAAGAAAGTTTGGTTTTGGATTTGGGTGAAAGGCACAATTATGAAAATAATTTTTAGTGGAATTAGTGCACCAATTACTAATCTTTTTAGTAGTATTCACAGACTAGTAAGAGTAAATGTGGATGATAATCCTTTCACAAAAAAGAGAGGATTGGTAACAAACAATGTTTGGGATAATAATAGTACATGTACAGCATTTGAAAATGTAAAAGAATTTGAAAAGAGCCAAGGAACTATTATATAATTTTTTTAAAACAAAAAATAATAAAAAATATAAATATATATGGGACATAGTATTGGACAACATGACAAACCATCAAGAAGAGAAAAGGTTAAATAGGAATAGGCTTAAAATCAACTCCAGACAACCATTTCGATTTACAAAACAAGAGATTAACTAACCTTTCTGCTCCAATGGATGACCATGATGCAGTGACTAAAAAATTCGTCGCTGATTTATTAAAGACAAAAGGGGCTACTACATATGTTAATAATGAACTAACTAAAAAAGCCAACTCATCAGCTTTAAAGGATTACGCTTTAATTACTGATTTAGGAACCTTAGCAATCGAATTCAATGATGCATTAAAAGGCAAAGTAGATTACAATGATTTAGAGACTAAGACGCAAGATAATAATTTAGCAGCTAATACGCAAGTAGATAAAAAAACAAAGCAATACATCACCGTCTATGCAGAAGAAAATGGACCACTGATTAAAAGTAGTCTCCAATGGAGTTTCGGTAATGGAAGTGAAAAAAACAAGCAATATGGTTGGCCTAGTCCTGTAGACGGTAAAATAGTTCGTGGGAGCATTTGTGCTTGCGTTGGTAGTAGGCACGCATCTGAAGTGATAGTCGAGTTAGTTCTCAATGGTGCTGATAAAGGTGTAAAAATTACCAAACCTGCGGATGAATGGTCAAATCACACTATTTTCAGCGATCCGATTACGATAAAAGCTGGTGACAGAATCAATTTTCGAAGCAAAACATCGAATTCATCCGTAACACACGCGATGGTAAACTTATTGATCGAAATTGATATAGCTGTCTAGATAATATGCAAATGAGTTTAGGAAACGCGTTTCATCTAGACAATAAAAGCTATGGTTGACTAAAATAATTGATGACTCATGCCTACAGGGGATTCCCGGAAACGCGTTTCATCCAGCTACTGTTAGCTAAAATAATTGATGACATATGTCTACAGGGGATTCCCGGAAACGCGTTTCATCTTACATTAACTCAGGCTTGCCTGATGCGCATGGTTGGATAAAAATATAATAAAATAATATAATGGCGGCTAAAAAGAATATTTTCGATTGGAATCATATTTCAGACAAATTATCAGCTGATGAAGTAGGCGAACTAAAATCTTATTATCTAGGCTATCATAGGAAATGTTGGGCTTATAAAAGGGCTTACAAGAGATACAAATTGCTCAAATTCATTGGTAATTCACTCTCTGTCCTCACAGCTTCAGGCGGAATTGCTAGCGCTATTGCAACAGGAGGTATTAGTCTAATTAACAATTATTCCATGAGCGCGCGTTGGATATGAGATGATAGATAGCCAACGAGGCGCGTAGCGCCTCGTTGGCTATGATCATCTCATATCCAACAAGCGCGAGTGGAATAATTGTTTTATTAAAAACGCCCCCAAAATATAGAAAACTAGACTACAATAAAAACAAGGCCCAAAAAATCACGCATACGCTCCCCATTTTTGTAGATCATTGTATAATGGCTCATATACCATGATGGCTAAGCCAATGAAAACTCTCGAATTGCATTATCCAATGATCCAGCTTTTAATAATAGCGATTAGTACAGTGGCATTATTAGTTAAAGGATACATGGAACACAAAGGTTTAGACTTAAAAATTCAAAATTGCATCTATGCCTACCAAAGTTACCAGCATTTGTTAATAATGATTCGAGAAGTGATGCGCTCAGGTGATTTTAACCGAGAAAGTTTAATTAATCAAATGACAAGCGTTGACAATTTTGTGATTGATAATAGCCCAATTATTGATAAATATTTAAAGATGTATGATGCTAACTACACAAACTAAGAGAACTGTTTATTTATCCTACGCATCTTACGCATTTTACACATCTTACGCATTTTATATATCCTACGCTAATTTAGTGTAAGATATAGTACACTCTAATTTTTACTATATCCTACGCTACCAACGCTAACAACGCATTCGACACATCTTACGCATCCTACGCATTTTTACGCTAAATTTTTTTCCATATAATTTACTAATTTTTATGATAATTTTTTGAACGCAAAAGTAGCGTGCACACTGATTTTAGCGCTGATTTTAGCGTAAAAACCGGAAATGCGCCGGTGTCCCTAATTCCTACACTACTAACAAACAATACAAAAACTAAGATGAAACGAATTCTACAGGTTTCAACTGGGATTTTGCGCTCCTCGGCTTAGAATCAACGCTTCTTGAAAAGTTGTTTTTATTATTTGATAGGCAAAATGGGAGTAAAATCGCATTCACGCTACTTTTATTTCAAGGTGAAACAAGATGAGTTCCCTTGTTGACTGATCGCTTGGTTGTGAATAAGTTTGTTGAATCAAAAGAAAACTTTGTGAACATATGCATACCAGTGAACTGCCGTTTTGCTTCATTTTCTAAAATGTTAGTATATAATAGTATAGGATTGTATTTTTCATGGCTATGAAGGATAATTATGTAGCAAAATATCGGAGCAAATGTTTGATCGATTCTTCTTTTCGCACGAAAAAAATGTTTTGTTCGCTGTTGGATCGGCATGTTTTACATTTCATCAAAATACTCGAGAACAGAAATAGAGTTATAAACATGGAAAAATCGATACTGTCTCTCTCTCGTTCCGTAAATACTCAATTTTCTAACCAATTTTTTATGCTATTAAAGTAATTTCACGATGTTCTTATCTGAATGTTTTTGTATGTTATACAGAGACAAACAATATTTAGAAAGGAAGTTGTACTGATTAGTTAGAATCGTACCGCCACGTATGCCAGTAACCTTGTTCATTCATGCGACGAGAGAAGACCGCCTATGAACCGAGGGTGTAGCAGATATATTTCAATAGTAAATGAATTATTTACAAGTGTTGAAAGGTTCTAAGACTTTATAAAATGTTTTCTTGTGTCATAAATTCGATAAAAAGGAAAGACGTCCTAGCGCTGTAAAACAATAATTGAAAAAAAAACATTCAAATGTTCACTCTAGCCCAAATTATTGCCATCCGCTTATTAAACTTATTTTTTTTAACGTTATAGGCAAAAGTCTAAATCATCGTCAGATGCAATTTCAAGTTGCCTGTTACTCATTTTCCAAGTGTTTTTTGTTTTGTTTGTTCACAACACGTACACAGTTCTAAAACACGATTGAACGTGAACTTGTCAACACAAAACAAATCGACATTAATGTCAGACTCCGTGTCATTAATCAATTTAGATATGATCTGACCAATGATAGTGCTCAACATTTGTGCGGAATTAGCTTGTAAACGTGTTTCAACATGAATGTGCAACGTCAACTAATAAGATAAAATGATACACTGATAAGAGTATCAGTTTTATTCGATGATTGATTGCACAGTCGAAGGTAGGCTTTTTAGCGACTACGGCTGTACAGTCATTATTTTTTACCTTGCATAGATTACTTAACACTGAAAAGATTTGAAGAAACATTCCTTTCCAGTGTAATCCTCAAATTCTCTTTTACGACTTTATTTTATTTTTTTCAAAGTTTCTGAGAGACTTGAGGAATACTTCACGCATACTCCTGTATGACCGAAAGAAAAGCAACGTGATACAGCCAAAGCAGCTCTCGACAGTCAATAGAACTCAGCATGTCCGCTTCCGGTGTAAAAAACAAAAATAAAAATGTAGGCGTCACAGTTTTTTTCTATTGGCGATTAGATCAAGAACTCCATTCATTTCGATAACCTCCAGTGGAGACGAAATATTTTTTCGCTATTTTCTAAGCACTGATCTTACCTTAAAACGAACAGAAAAAAAAAACGTAGAAAAACAGTGACTCAGTTGAGTAACTAACTATAGAATATTCCAAAGGTTTCTATAAACTACTGTAAGTGTCGCCATGGCCATTGTTCTTTTACCTTTCTGAAACTTATCTCTGCAGGCTTAACGATATCAAAGGATAAACCTCGTATAGAGAGCTCGCTGATCATGTTGTTTCTACTGATTTTTGTGCTGATAACCCTGGCTTCTGCCTCTGCCAATAATGTCAGCAGCAAACCATGTGATAACAAAGTGAGTAGCTCCATACATTATGTGTGAGGTAAAGTAGAGAAAAAAAACAACACGAAAGAAAATAAAACTGAAAATAGTACAGATGATATTATCGCAACTGAGCCGATAAAAAAGGAAAAGAATAAAAAGAAACAGTACAAACTGTGTTTAGTAACTGCTAAACATCATGGCTGTTGCATCAAGTCACTTCCTGTCACTTTGTTAGAGCTAGCACCTTCACAGAACTTGCTGTGATGATTCTTTCTTCTGACACAGGTCTCAATGTGTTACGGTGGACAACCAGGAACAAATGGCATTCCCGGTATGCCTGGCATGCCGGGTTCCCCTGGGGCACCTGGCCGTGATGGACCTGACGGAGCCAAAGGAGACCAGGGCGGCCCAGGAAAGACTGGACCACAGGGACCAGCTGGTGCAGAAGGAAAGAAAGGAGATAAGGGAGATTCTGGAGCCCAGGGCCCCGCCGGCCAAAAAGGGCAACGAGGGGAGAAAGGCGAGAGTGGAACCCCAGGATCGCCCCAGCTTTCCTCGCACATGAACTGGAGAGAATGCACCTGGAAAAGGGAAGACGGTAAAGACTCAGGTGTGATCCAGGCAAGTAATTTATAATGCGAGCTTGCAGTGTATTCAACAAAGTCGACTCTCTGTTCGCAACAGTGGACACTATAATACGTTGGGATAACGTTTTATCGGTAAACAGGTTGTATGCTGCGTAATTTGATTTGGCAAAATTATTTTCATTGCCTCGTGCAGTTCTGACCTGAAAGAGTAAGGATTGTTCTCTGGAGATGGTAGCATTTCATTAATAATGTCGAGTCCTGCTCTTATTAGCAATATTTTTAACTGACCTTTCTGTCTCCAAGTGAGAGAAATAAAGTGTCTTATTAAGATCATACATATTTTTACAAATTGATATTAATGATTAATTTATTTTATAACACTTAACGATAAAAAATTGCGATAAAGCATTTCGTAAAAACATTTTAAGAAAAGTTTATAAAAACGACGACGTTTCGACGTTAAGCTAACGTCATTATCAAGTCAAAATGAAAGCGATTGGGAAATATATAAATACTAAGTAAAAACAATAGAAACGAAGAGTTGGAATGTTGTTTCAAGTAAATAGTTTCGCACGAATGGAGTCAGCTTGTGTGTTCAAGCTGGGATTGCGTTCTTTGATAAAAAGCATCTCATAGACGAGGCAATCAAATTTCCTTTGACACTTTCGGAGAATGCGAAATTGGCTTTCTTTGAGGAGGCTTGTGTTCCCATGGGCTTCCAAGAAATGTTTTCCAATCGCCGAGTTCTTATGTTCCACAATGCGCTGGTGGAGGTGTCGGGCTGTATAGCCGACATAATCTGCATCGCACAGATCACATGAAAAAGAATACACAACACATTGTTGATTGACGATTGGAGGCTTGATTTCTTTTGGCATGAGGTCTTGTTCCAATTTCTTGCTAACAAATAACCGTTTTATAACTTTTATAACTTGTTTTTCGTCTCTTGGTTGCTGGAAATGATTTTCTTATTTCACTGAGATTGATTAATTTGATTAGTTATTTCTGTAGAACTGTGAATTTATGAAGAACTTCACAGACACTGCCCTTCATGTTTACTTTGCTGGAAACCTCAGGATTTATAATTGTGACGACTGCTGTAGTCGTTGGTATTTCACCTTCAATGGCGCCGAGTGCAGCTCTCCTGGCTCCATTGATGGCGCGTTCTACATGGCAAGCGGCAAGAACCACAATCTTCACCGTCACCGCCATATTGAAGGTCACTGTAATAACATCCACAAGGGAAAGGTGCGAGTGGGATTCTGGGTTGGAAAGTGTACCACTGGCCACAAGAGTGCTGACGCGAGTACAGGCTGGCATTCAATGTCCCGGATCTTCATTGAAGAGGTGCCAAAAGCTCAGCAGTAAACACGCTGCACGTAATTAACTGGACTTTCTAGAACGACTGTAGTATATAGTAATGATAGATAAGTGCTGTCAAAGCAGAGTTCTTACCAAGAGTTGAAACGTTTCAGCTGAGAAATAAAGTCCATGAAATGGTTTTAAAAACTGTCTTGTTTCAGTCACAAGTCTCTTTATCATTAACTTGCGAATTTCCAACACAGATTGAACAAAAGATATGCCCCAACTATATCTGAAAATAGCTACAAACTAAGAGATGAATTTTCTTACAGGTAGCACGGAATTCAACCATTTCGTTCACTGCTTGAATTATACTCGAAATGTGATCAGGTGCGTTTCAGTATATAAACGGTAACGCCAGTGTGACTGAACGTCATTCACTGTTTGAATCCAAGGTCAAACTCACGCGCGAGTTATTTCTTATTCAAGTTTGTCAAGCCGTAATAGCTATGTTGATATGAAATAGACAGTCCGTGCGATAAATCCTGATTTCTGGGACAAACAAATCACGATTCTGCTTGATGATTCCTTCCTTCATTTCTCTAATTATAAAGAAATTTAAAATCGCATCCAATATTATCACTAGGACGGTCCAGGAGACTAAAATGACGAGGTGTTGTAATTCTATTAATAGCAATTACTCATAAAACGAAGACATGGACTCAAGCTATAAAATATTTCGCTTACGGACTGAAGGTCGCTTTCGTAGTGCTTCGTCTCGTCATATTGGTTTTTCCGCTCTTTTTTATGTTATGCATGTATTAGAATTTAGAAATAGCAGAATTAAGCACACAAAACAGACCTGGCTTAATGTGTACTTCCGCTACTTAGTGCCGGATAACACAACTCAACTTGCGCAAATACTCAAGTTAATGGCTGCCGCGAGTGCCTACACTGAGGTGCAATAATTTAAACGAAAAAATAAAGTTACAATCTCTTTTAAAAACCGATATTCAGCAAACTGAAAAAGTTGAGAAGGGGAAAACAAAAGCTGTAATTTAAGACGATGTTTGTTTGAGCACGTATTGAAAATAGAGCCATGTTTTGAAATTAATTTATTTCTGGCTTTATTTCTTAGCTTTCGCTTACTTTAACTTTAGACTGTAATCTGTGGTCATTTTGGTTTTTGGATTTTGGTTTTTGTTGTTTTTTTTTTCAGACCGAAAATCGCACCGATATAGTTATATCACAGGTAACTACAATGTTTGATTCAGAAAAAAGGGTCGCTAACAAAGTGTCAATGGAAGACTTGTTTCCATTGGACAAAGGCGTGACTATAGAAAGCGTTATAGCGAATAGTATTTCCTGTTAGAATAAACATTTTTTTGATGTAAAATATATCAGAATATGTATGCTGTTTCACTTTTCTTGTCCTTACGAGAAGGTCTCTAAACAGAAATATTCTCAATCAGTCTTTGAATAGCGACAAAAAAAGCAACTATGCGAAAGAAGGTTGCGGTAAAACCTTGCAGCTGTCTGTTTAGTCATTTTGAACTGTTCTATCGCTATGATGGGGACCGAAGTTTTCTGTAGCGGATCAGTTTTGTTTTGGCTCATACACACCCGAGGCACTGAGATTATTGACAGGTAAGTGATCTATAGATTTAATTAGAGATGCTAGAAACCGACTCCGTTCGATTATGTCGCTGGGATAATTTGTCATTTTCAATAACAAAAGAAATTGCGCACTACGTTAAAACTCATATCGTGAAGACAAAGTTTACGGGCCTTATATTAAATGCCCCAAGATATTTGCAAAGTCATAAAACAGGTTCTCGATGTGTTCAGCAATTTGCATTCGTAATTTGTTCTCGTTGAATGCTCTCTTGATTTTGCATAATTATGTGAAGCTCACATTTAGTTTCGTTTGACGATTCTTTTACACTTTTCTGAAAACGAAAATTGTACTACCGACGCAGATTTTACCAATTCAGTACAGCAGCAAAAGTAACTTCTGATTAATTTAGCAAATGAATCTGTATTTTAAGTAGGTCCAGGGTCGGCGGGTTAGATAATTTATTTTTGGTCTGACGTGTCGATCGGACAAAAACGGCTAGCAGTATATTTTGAATTTTTATTTTCTGCTGGGAATTGTGTCAGTTTTACTTCATTAAAATCGCCAATCAACAAGAAATCGAGCACACAAAATGAAAGATGCAGACGAGGAGTGCCGGGCTGGTTAAAATTTAAAACATTGTTTTTGTCGACTATCGTGTATTGTGATACACGTAGATGAGACTGAAAAGAGAAATTAAAGAACTAAAACTAGCTTGGGGCTAACCCTGATGAAAATTTCTTCAAAACACTGAGATTGACACTGATATAGTCAGCCGTGTTTAGGAATCTATCTGTACACCTAGCCACAACTGTGACATCTTATTTGCCATCAAATTCATTAATAAGAAGAGAAATTAAATTACGAAGGTGCAGTGTTTGCCACTTTTTTTGTTTGCAACAGAACAAAATTGAGTTTAAAAATAATGTTGATGGTCACGAGTGACTGCACTAGCGAGTTACTGTTTGTTAGTTTCCGATCAGATTTTTAATGTGCGGATATATGGTGGTTAACCATTACTAAAGGAAAAATATCAATTTGCGAAGAAGACAGAACTGTTCCAATGTTTATTTCTCGTAAACAGGGCAATGAGATGACTCGATGTTAAAATATATGCATGCTTTACTATTTTAGACCCGCTTTCAAATGTAAATCGAATGCAGTTAAACCATAAACATTTAACTGAATGCACAACAAAGTCAATGCACTTTAGTAGGAAGAGAGAAGCTCATCAGACCATCTCTATAATCTCGATTTTCTGGGCTGGCATTTTGTAAAATAATTATTCCTACAGGGAATATTTTTGCATTTCTGAGTAAATATTCTTGTTGGCCTTATTTTTTGGCTTGCGATTTATTTAAAAAAGGATTCAATTATTTTTGGCTTATCATAAAAAAGCCAAGAAATGATTCACGGCCTTGTTTGTTTGATATTGCATAACAGCAAAAGAAAAGGTAGCCTTCATCCTATTGGACAAATCCACGACTAACCAAACCATTCTACATAGATAGCCAATAACGTTGCGTTTTAGAAAGAAAATAAAAGTGAACATAACAAGTCCATTGTTTCACAAACTTGTTCTGACGAAAATTTTCCTAAGCTAACAAAGGAAGTAACAAACAGTGTGATCAGTAAGTCAAGCTAACTGCTTGAGAACTTAACGATGTAAGGTTGCAATTCTATTCTATATATATACATATTTTTAATTTTCTTACTTGTTTTAATGCTAAATCTAACGTCAATTTTTCTGTTCCACTGTTTAGCTTTCTGTGCACGCTCAGACAACGCAGAGACTGAGTTAATTCAAAGGTAAATGATCTAGTGTTAATTAACTAGAAAGCATGAAACCACTTCGCTAAAATAGGACGTTATCACATGAAGAGAAAAGGAAAATAAATTTCAATCCTTACGCCTTAAACTGTAGACATACTGAAAAATTAGATAACTACATTTGAAGACAGCACTTTGGGTAAATTAGTTGACGAGTACTTTTACTGATGGATAATTTGAGTGAAAGTTTCAACATTTTAATAGGAGTAAAGTCAGGTTCACAAATCTTTGCAGGGCTCAGGTTACTTTTTCCTGTAAAAAGAAAAACATGGTTCAGTTGCAAATAGTTTTAATCAGTTTCGTTACCTTACCGTTACCGTTAATTCACATTTTTGTGGTCAGCTATAATATAGGTTGAATGTTCATTTGCAAATTTTAACGGTAAGTAGAGAATTTGCGCGTTTATTAACTGATCGCTTAGATCTGAAATCTTCAATTTTTTTCCAAACTGAGAACTAGGCTGAAATTTTAACAGCGAGCTGAGAATCACTGCAAAATAAACAGAAAAAGACCCTCATTCAGACCCTTAAAATAGCTCTAAACTCGACAGATATAAAACTCGTAAGTTTAAGCCAAACATTTCTGATAAAGATTGTGTAAACTTGAGCTAAGCCGGATTAAGCACGAAGACGTTCTATTTATATAATAAAACACTCTTCTTGATGTAGACTTTGACACAAAGCTACTGTTCCTTTAGAGTTCGATAATATACTTCATTTTAGAGATTTATACAGACGCACGACAAACATATGGAATTAACATATTATCCAGAGTCTGTATTTGAACTTTGTTCCTTCGCAGTCGCACGTGTTAAAACAGTATTGCTAGGAATCGACATCGGAGTGTACAAACAAGTATTCTTTTAATTATCCGAATTTTTTGGTTACAGTAAAGTCGCCTTTCAGCTGAAAAAAAATTGGTGTGGAATTCTATTAAAAAAACCGAGATCAAGAACATGTGTGACTCTCATTCGTTCATGAAAAAAAAAATTTAAACAAATAAACAGACTGGCAAATGTAAAATTATTACGCGTGTTTTCATTGGACAAATAGCAGAAAGCAAACAGTTGTAGCGAATAGCATTGATTGTTAAACTGAAAATTAGAATTTTACTATGTATGCTCTTTCATAAACTTGTTTTTACGCGAACCTCGCACCGACAACCGAAGCAAAAACGTTTGTCCAACTAACAAACAAGGAAATCATTTTAGTTCTGAACGGCGAGGAGAAAGGACTGTATAAGTTTAAGATGTAAGTTCCTTATCTTTTGGTTTGTTTCCTGGTTTTAAAATTGTTAAATCTAACACTCGTTCTTCTCTCCCATGTTTAGCTTTTTGCTCCGTTCAGACGACACAAGCGTTGAGTTGCTTCAAAGGTAAGTGATTTCATTCATTGCGCCTCTCGCTAGAGCAATCATTTTTTTAAACTTTTATTTCTCCAAAACCTTCATAATATGGTCTAATATAAATCATCAGTGTCTTTTAGCTTTCGTCTTGGCGGAACAAACAATACAAAAGCTAAGATGAAACGAATTCTACAGGTTTCAACTGGGATTTTGCGCTCCTCGGCTTAGAATCAACGCTTCTTGAAAATTTGTTTTTATTATTTGATAGGCAAAATGGGATTAAAATCGCATTCACGCTATTTATATTTCAAGGTGAAACAAGATCAGTTCTCTTGTTGCCTGATCGCTCGGTTGTAATAAGTTTGTTGAATCAAAAGAAAACTCTGTGAACATATGTATACCAGTGAACTCCCGTTTTGCTTCATTTTCTAAAATGTTGGTATATAATAGTATAGGATTGTATTTTTCATGGCTATGAAGGATAATTATGTAGCAATATATCGGAGCAAATGTTTGATCGAAGCTTCTTTTCGAAAGGAAAAAATGTTTTCTTCACTGTTGGATCGGTATGTTTTATATTTCATCAAAATACTCGAGAACAGAAATAGAGTTATAAACATGGAAAAATCGATGTTGTCTCTGTGAGGTTACTTTTTAGTGTTGTCAGTTACTATTTTACTCCTTCCGTAAATACTCGATTTCTAACCAATTTTTTACGCTATTAAAGTAATTTCACGATGTTCTTATCTGCATGTTTTTGTATGTTATACAGAGACAAACAATATTTAGAAAGTAAGTTGTACTGATTACTTAGAATCGTACCGCCACGTATGCCAGTAACCTTGTTCATTCATGCGACGAGAGAAGACTGCCTATGAACTGAGGGTGTAGCACATATATTTCAATAGTAAATGAATGATTTACAAGTGTTGAAAGGTTCTAAGACTTTATAAAATGTTTTCTTGTGTCATAAATTCGATAAAAAGGAAAGACGTCCTAGCGCTGTAAAACAATAATTGAAAAAAAAAAAACATTCAAATGTTCACTCAAGCCCAGATTATTGTTATCTGCTTATTAAACTTATTTTTTTTTTAAACGTTATAGGCAAAAGTCTAAATCATCGTCAGATGCATTTTCAAGTCGCCTGTTACTCATTTTCAAAGTGTTTTTTTGTTTTGTTTGTTCACAACACGTACACAGTTCTAAAACACGATTGAACGTGAACTTGTCAACACGAAACAAATCGACATTAATGTAAGACTCCGTGTCATTAATTAATTTACATATGATCTGGCCAATGAGAGTGCTCAACATTTGTACGTAATTAGCTTGTAAACGTGTTTCATCATGAATATGCAACGTCGACTAACAAGATAAAATGATACACTGATAAGAGTATCATTTTTATTCGATGATTGCTGTCACAGTGGAAGGTAGGCTTTTTTTATCGAATACGGCTGTACAGTCATTATTTTTTACCTTGCATAGATTACTTAACAGTGAAAAGATTTGAAGAAACACTCTTTTCCAGCGTAATCCTCAATTTCTCTTTTACGACTTTAATTGAATTTTTCAAAGTTTCTGAGAGACTTGAGGAATACTTCACGCATACTCCTGTATGACCGAAAGAAAAGCAGCGTGGTACAGCCAAAGCAGCTCTCGACAGTCACTAGAACTCAGCATGTCCGCTTACGGTGCAAAAAACAAAAATATAAATGTAGGCGTCACGGTTTTTTTCTATTGGCGATTAGATGAAGAACTCCATTCATTTCCATAACCTCCAGTAGAGACGAAATATTTTTGCGCTATTTTCTAAGCACTGATCTTACCTTAAAACGAACAGAATAGAAAACGTAGAAAAACAGTGACTCAGTTGAGTAACTGACTATAGAATAGTCCAAAGGTTTCTATAAACTACTGTTAAGTGTCGCCATGGCCATTGTTCTTTTACCTTTCTGACATTTATCTCTGCAGGCTTAACGATATCAAAGGATAAACCTCGTATAGAGAGCTCGCTGATCATGTTGTTTCTACTGATTTTTGTGCTGATAACCCTGGCTTCTGCCTCTGCCAATAATGTCAGCAGCAAACCATGTGATAACAAAGTGAGTAGCTCCATATATGGTGTGTGAGGTAAAGTAGAGAAAAAAAAACAACACGAAAGAAAATAAAACTGAGAATAGTACAGATGATATTATCGCAACTGAGCCGATAAAAAAGGAAAAGAATAAAAAAAATAGTACAAACTGTGTTTAGTAACTGCTAAACATCATGGCTGTTGCATCAAGTCACTTCCTGACACTTTGTTAGAGCTAGCACCTTCACAGAACTTGCTGTGATGATTCTTTCTTCTGACACAGGTCTCAATGTGTTACGGTGGACAACCAGGAACAAATGGCATTCCCGGTATGAATGGAATGCCGGGTTCCCCTGGGGCACCTGGCCGTGATGGACGTGACGGAGCCAAAGGAAACCAGGGCGGCCCAGGAATGACTGGGCCCCAGGGACCAGCTGGTGCAGAAGGAAAGAAAGGAGATAAGGGAGATTCTGGAGCCCAAGGTCCCGCCGGTCAAAAAGGGCAACGAGGGGAGAAGGGCGAGAGTGGAACCCCAGGATCGCCCCAGCTTTCCTCGCACATGAACTGGAAAGAATGCACCTGGAAAAAGGGCGACGGCAAAGACTCAGGTGTGATCCAGGCAAGTGATTTACAATGCGAGCTTGCAGTGTATTCAACAAAGTTGTGTCAGTCGACTCTCTCTTCTCAACATGTGGACACTGTAATACGTTGGGATAAGGTTTTATCGGTGAACAGGTTGTATGCCGCGTAATTTGATTTGGCAAAATTATTTTCATTGCCTCGTGCAGTTCTGGCCTGAAAGAGTAAGGATTGTTCTCCCGAGATGGTAGCATTTCATTAATAATGTCGAGTCCTGTTCTTATTAGCAATATTTTTAACTGACCTTTGCTCTCTTCAAGTGAGAGAAATAAAGTGTCTTATGAAGGTGATAGATATTTGTTTACAAATTGATATTAATGATTAATTTATTTTATAACCGTTTTATAACTTGTTTTTCGTCTCTTGGTTGCTGGAAGTGATTTTCTTATTTCACTGAGATTGATTAATTTGATTAATTATTTCTGTAGAACTGTGAATTTATGAAGAACTTTACAGACACTGCCCTTCATGTTTACTTTGCTGGAAACCTCAGGATTTCTAATTGTGACAATTGCTGTAGTCGTTGGTATTTCACCTTCAATGGCACCGAGTGCAGCTCTCCTGGCTCCATTGATGGCGCGTTCTACATGCTAACCGGCAAGAACCACAATCTTCACCGTCACCGCCATATTGAAGGTCACTGTAATAACATCCACAAGGGAAAGGTGCGAGTGGGATTCTGGGTTGGGAAGTGTACCACTGGCCAAAAGAGTGCTCACCCGTATACAGGCTGGCATTCAACTTCCCGGATCTTCATTGAAGAGGTGCCAAAAGCTCAACAGTAAGCACGCTGCACGTAATTAACTGGACTTTCTAGATGAACTGTAGTATATAGTAATGAGAGATAAGCTGCTGTCATTGGCAGAGTTCTTACCAAGAGTTGAAACGTTTCAGCTGAGAAATAAAGTCCAGGAAATGGTTTTAAAAAACCGTCTTGTTTCGGTCACAAGTTTCTTTAATTTATATTTAACTTGCGAATTTCCAACACGGATTGAACAAAAGATATGCCCCAACTATATCTGAAATACTTATAGAGACAACACCAGTGAAAATAGCTACAAACTAAGAGATGAATTTTCTTACAGGTAGCACGGAATTCAACCATTTCGTTCACTGCTTGAATTATACTCGAAATGTGATCAGGTGCGTTTCAGTATATAAACGGTAACGCCAGTATGACTGAACGTCATTCACTGTTTGAATCCAAGGTCAAACTCATGCGTGATTTTAAAAATATTGTCGATTTGTCTTACCCGCTTTATTTCTTATTCAAGTTTGTCAAGCCGTAATAACTATGTTGATATGAAATAGACAATCCGTTCGACAAACAAATCACGATTCTGCTTGATGATTCCTTCCTTCATTTCTCTAATTATAAAGAAACTTTAAATCGCGTCCAATATTATCACTACGACGGTCCAAGAGACTAAAATGACGAGGCATTGTATAACAATTATTCCATGAGCCCGAGTTGGATATTTAACAATTATCCTGCGAAATCTCGCGGAATATCGTCTGATACTTAGCCGACGAGCCGTAGGCCGAGTCGGCTAGAATCAGACGATATTCCGCGAGATTGAGCAGGATCGTTGTTTTATTATCCAACAAATTGATAACAAAGCAGCCTAACATTTTTAAATCTCTCTGTGGACATTTTCTCACTTCACTTTTTCTTCCCACGTACGAAGCTACGTATACTGCCGGATGTCTGTTACCTACGGATTACAGATATCGAGAGCATCATGACCATATTTGGATAGTGTTACAATTTGTTGAATAATAAGAAGTGATACGCGCGAGTTGGTTATAATCACACTTCATATCCAACAAGGGCAAATGGAAATGTATTTATCATGGGTTATGTAACCTTTTCTTCGGGGTGTTACATGGCATGCTGTTCTGTTGCTTCATTAGCGGTAGGCTATATATATTTGAGTTGTTCTCATTTATATTCATTCGCGTCTTACGACCGTCCCTACGCCCTCAAAATTATGTCTGATGTTGAAGACGTTACTCCAGCGAACACAGATTTTCCTCGCAGCGACGTTTTGCTGCCTTCGCTTCCTAAACAACCTTTGTCTCAATCTCTCGGAGCTTCAGTACCAATCCAGTCTTCAGAATCCATCGAGAATCCAGTGATATTGCGTCCGCGTTCGCTCTATTTAAGGATTATTTCGACAAGAAGTTGGGCGCCTTGAAGCGCGATATTCAAGACGAGTCGTGCAGTAATACCGATTCTGTGGCCAAAAAGCTTAAAGAAGAATCCAAGATCACGTTTAGATTCGAAGGTAATAAGAAACAGTTTCAATTCATTTCCGACCTTGCAGAGAAGGTGAAGTCGGCGTCAGTTGCTCTCGGGAAGAGAAAATTAGACCTTGTTAAAACTCACCTGGAAGAGCTAGACTCTGACATCAAGAAGCGCAACAAACTTATCAGACTGGCAGACAAGTCTGCCGCCGGTTGGGATTTGGTGAACGAGTATTTATAAGACGAGCTGGCTAGCGGGTCAGAGGGCCGGACGAAAAGCGTATCCGCCGTGCCGAGCAGAGGGCCCTTCGTAAACGCAACCAACGCCAACAGAAAGCGAAGCCATCCAAGCAAGGTTATTCACAACTCCAATCATCTACCGCAACCACCGCGTTTGCTGGCCAACACTCATCATCCTCCAGACCTATTTCCCGTACCTTCGGCGCTTTCAGCAAACCAAGACCAAGTGATATTTGTTTCGCCTGCGGCCAGCAAGGTCATTGGAGTTCTCAGTGTCAAGCTAAGCCTCAAGCCAGATCTTCAAGCTCGGGGCAGTCCTTTCCTAGTTCTTCTGGTCTTTCGGGCATTGGAGGTAAATAGGACCACAGAATCAAAAACTTGTTTTCCAAGGTTAGATATTAGCTTTAGTCAATTTATCAGACATGTATCCTTCTTATTTGGAGTATTTCAGGGAAAGGGACTCTAGTTTATTAGTCGATTTCGATTACGATCGCAATCTATTTGAATTTGAACAGAATTCCGCATTGCCAGTACTTAAGGGTAGACTTAGATCCTGTTTAAGTTATTGGCACACTATTGGTGTCAATAGTTTTGTTATCGATACTATTAAATTCGGTTATCGGAACCCATTCATTAGCACACCTTGTCAGGCGCGTTTTTCTAACAATCAGTCAGCTCTTTATAATGCGTCTTTCGTGGAGTCGGCTATCGCTGAATTAGTCCACACTCACGCCGTTGTTGAGGTGCCCTTTATTGCACATGTCGTTAATTCGCTCTCTGTCTCGATACAGTCTTCAGGCAAGAAGAGGCTTATTCTGGACTTACGTCATGTCAATCATTTCGTTTGGAAACAGAAGTTTAGGTGTGAAGATTGGAGAGTTTTATTATCATATGTTAATAAGGGCGACTACCCTTTCAGTTTCGATCTCAAGTCTGGATATCACCATATCGATATTTTTCCGGATCACCAAACTTTTCTGGGTTTCTCCTGGGTTTTTTCTGGTACCGTTCGGTATTTTTGTTTTGCATCACTTCCGTTCGGTCTAAGCTCAGCCCCATACGTCTTTACCAAGTGTCTCAGACCACTCGTTAAGTTTTGGAGGTCTAACGGGATTAAAATTGTTGTGTTCCTCGACGATGGGTGCGGAAAAGGGGATTCACTGCCTATGGCCAAGGAAAATTCATTGTTTGTGCAATCATCCTCATACTTGTCCAATACTCTGACAAATTCACTTAGCATCGGTATTGTATTCTATTGTATTGCGTCGTTCTCAATTGTATTGTATTGTTAATCTATTGTTATGTGGACATAATACAATACCGATGCTAAGTGAATTTGTCGGAGTATTGGACAACCCTCATCATCCTTAAGCAGTGCGGGGTTTGTTGCCAACTCCGCCAAATCACGGGAACCCCACTCAGGTGCTTGTTTGGTTGGGTTTAAACTGGGACTTAGTTATCGGTACCATTTCTATTACCGATCGACGTATTTGCAAATTTGTCGCTCTGATTGACAAATTTCTTCTATCCGCACCTTATGTTACGGCTCGGGATTGTGCCGTTATCGCAGGTCATGTTATGTCCATGTCGCCAGTTTTGGGTAACCTGACTCGTCTCAAAACCCGTTTCCTTTACAAGGTCATAGAATCCCGCCGTAGTTGGGATTCCCGTTTTAATATCGGGCTTCATAATGATTGCCTCTCTGAAATATTTTTCTGGAAAAACAATATCGTTAGTCTTAATACGAGAGCTATTTTGCCTTATAATGCTTCCCTTTTGTTTAGCTATTCGGACGCTAGCAACGTCGCCTGCGGGGCTTTTGTTGTGGGCACTAATGAGGTGTCCCATCGTATGTGGACTGCTTGCGAAGCAGCTAAGAGCTCTACCTGGATAGAACTTAAGGCTATACAATTTGCCTTAAGTGCGTTCAAAGCCTCGGTTCGGGGTAAGTGCGTAAAGTGGCATTCTGACAGCCAAGGGGCCGTTCGTGTTGTGGAGATAGGGAGTGCAGAATTGCATTCTATTGCACTCGACATTTTCTATTTTTGTCGAACTTACAATATTACACATTCCCCAGTGGGTTCCCAGGGAACTTAATGCTTGTGCTGATGCGATTAGCCACATTGTAGACTTCGATGACTGGTATACAACCCCCGAATTCTTTACACACTTGGACCGCCTTTGGGGCCCATATACAGTTGACAGGTTCGCGAATGCTGCCAACGCCCATCTTCCCAGATTCAATTCTAGGTTTCGCGTACCCGGCACTGGAGCTGTTGACGCATTTTCAATCTCGTGGAATGGAGAGAACAATTGGCTAGTCCATCCCGTCCACTGCATTACTAGGGCGGTTCGGCATCTCCTTGTATGTGGTGCGGTTGGTACTTTAGTCGTCCCTTATTGGCCGTCTAATGTGTTTTGGCCTTCATCGCGCAGAATGCCTATTGTTCTCGGGACATTTACTTGCAGTTCGTAGATCTGTCATATCACCTTGTATTATTCAAATAAACGCCAGGAGGCGAGTCTCATTGGTTAAGATAAACGCGCGCTTTTTCCCGTAGGGAATATGACCTACCTCATTAACTTGAAGAAGGCGGAGCATCGAAACAATAAACTTTTCGTATATTGTTTTCGCTATTGTTTAACCTATTCGCACCTCTCAAAAGTAAATCTACCGGTTCTCCCAGAAAAAAGGAGGAAAACAAAACCTGGTTATAAAAATTTATTATCGATCCGTATAAAAGAAAGCTGAAAGCTTGTGACCTAAAATATCGCCGCGCGTGAGGAAAACAACCGTTTTAAAAGAGATTGCTTTGTTGCACCAGACGGATCAGAATCAAACAAAACTAACAAATGATGTTGTTTTTGGAACGCATTCGATCGAATGTCTTTGAAAATGGCCAAGCGCATTCTTTGATCGCAGTGTTTGTTAGTCGTATTTAAGAAGTGTTTTGACTTTTGGGAACGAGAATGGTGGAGTCGTGAAAGGTGTAGACTTAAGTGGCTCGGTGACTCGACGGCTCGCCAGTCGTATTGAATGTTTTAAAGAATGGGAAGGTATATAATTCAGTTGTTCGGCGGTTCGCCAGTCGCGTTGACTGAAGAGCTACCGAGCCACTCGATTGATCCTTCTTTAAAAGTTGCCCTGTATTCTGTAGATTAGCCAATTGGAAAACTATTGACGGCTTTTACCACGTAGAGTATGTACCGTTGATCGATCGATGGCCGCATATCTTATTTGAAAAACTTTGAAAACCGTCGACGGCTTTTATCGCTTATGTTTCCAAAATTTCAAGACAGCGCGGGTTGGATCATGCTCACTCGAACCGGGCACTCGAACGCACACTGTGTACTGTTGACCAGGCGTTGGTGATATCTCTATGTGCCTGCTTTTATCCCTGGGCTGTCCGCGGACTTCTCGCCAATGCCAAAGTGCCTCTCCGTTTATTTGAAGACGAAATTTTGGATCACAGGAGTCAACATAAGGACGGACCATATTAATCAGAAATGGATGGATCGGGGATTCAATGAGCTCTGAAAAGAGCTCCCGATCCAGCGCACTTCTGTTCTCCTTGTTCATCGTGTATCCGCGCGTTAACACTCGTC
>OZ026606.1:225000-232500 GCA_964020085.1 Micromussa lordhowensis | reverse complement strand
ATACTTGTTTTTTCAGTACTGATAATCAGTTGGCTAGAAAGCCAAAGTAAGTTCCAGATGTTTACACTATTTTCCGGCCGCCATATTGCTGTACCATGGAGAGCACCAACATTTCCACGAATATCTGAAGTTTGGGGAAACGCACAGGGCTAAAACTTGGAGAAGTGTCTTATTTTATTATCTGTTATAACATCACAAGTTCTTAGCTTTTTCCACTGGATAGTTTTCGATTTATTTTTTTATTGCGTAACAGTGAAAACGATGGGTGCTGAGACTGCGCAATACGGACTGGGAATCATCTTTGACTTTTGAGAAATAAAAAGGGGGGTCCTGGTATTCGTTTCGGAGCAGGAGGACTTTCAATAAACCCCACAATTCCTTAAACTATGAAGTTTCAAAAATGTTTATATTTGAATCATTCACTTTACGCTTTGTGAGAGCAGAAAAATATGGGGAGAAAGTTAAGCGAGAAATACAACAATGGATGTATTGCATCAATGTCAAGGAGCAAGGTGTGTTTCATGATAAAGGCACCCATATTTAGTCGACAGGGATCGCAGTGTTCTTGAAGCCACGTGTGCTAGCTATGTTTTCATTTTCAGCGATTAATGTTTACTCTACGATAGAAAGTGGTCTGCATTCACTGTATAGAAAGAAAGTGGTCACTTCATTCAAACTAAATGAAAATATCGTTAGGTCCCAGTACTCATTTCCGAGAAAAAACAGATTTGTCTGTCGCAAGCCAAGCTGTTAAAAAGCCACAATTGCGTACGATATTCTTCGCAGTAAAGTTGCGCAATGCAATCCAGATTAATGATCTTAAGCTCATTATTACTAGCAGTTGGATCTGAAGTCTGCAGACACTATAGTTTCTTCTCACGGAGTAACAGCGAAATAATTCTGCGAAAGTGAGAAAAAGAAACGTGACACTGAAACAATGAGGAATTGAATAGTTCATCCTATTGGACAAATCGACGACTAAACAATCCTTTTAAAGCAATATGAATGTATGTTATAATAAACATTAAAATTAGATATTTCTTTTGTCTTTTGACTACCTTGTTCTGACGAGAAGTTCATTAAGAAACAACAATTGAAAACAATAAACTTCTCCGAAAAAACTACGTGCGAAAGGCGGTTTATATAAAAGGATTTTTTGAGTTTCCCTCGTTGTAAGAACCTGTGAAGTTTGTCTTTGTTTTTTAGCTGTTGTTAGGGTTAGGGTCTATTATTGACTTCTTTCTTTTGTTTTCTCGTCAAAAGTCTGTTCGTAGCTTTTGTGTATAGAGATCATAGCATCATTGTGTGACGTGAATACGTGATCTGTATGACGAGCTAAAAAGTACAGCAGTGCTAACTGTCAGCAGTTGCTACCAGGAACAAACCAATGTGGCGGTTGAATGAAGTTGCTTGACAGTTTTAGATGGAAAATATCGCAATATTCCTCTGCAAAAAAGCCTCCAGAGTCTATCCAGTGACCGAAATGGATAATACGACAGGCACGAAGGGGCGACAGATGCATTTTGTTGAGTCAGATTATTCGTTCTTTCGCTATTCAGTCGAGAGAGATAGTGAGGACGCGCGTGTATTGGCGGTTTGTCAAAGGTAAGCTGGTAGAATATTATTCGAAGTCTGAATGGAAACCAGAGTGAGTTTGGGGGGAGGTGAAAAGATCTTGAGTTATTAGATATGGAGATTCAAAAGCGGTGAATCAGTGTAGAGGATATGTAAGAAAAACTCCCTCGATAGATGTTGTTGAAGACGACTGCATGTCAGAGAGGAGACTAAACTGATCAAACAAACTTAAGGTTATCGTATACCTTCAGGTTGGATATTTTCTTCAATTTTTTTGGCTCTAAGCTATGGTCGAAGGATAATCTCTAATTTCTGAAAAAAAAATTGAAGGAGAATAAATATTGGAGGTTGTAAGTTTTCGCCGGAAGTCAAAGTTTCCCTCTTGATTGACAGACCTATGACGTGCATGCAATCTTCGCGGGAATTACCCATACGGATGTCACGAATTGGCTTCTGAGTTCAACAACATTATTGTTTTGACCACCAAGCATTTTCCGTATTAGGTGTAATTCTATTAAGCTATAAGTAAACATGGGCCACGGAAAACTCTGTGGACGAGGTCGAAAAAGCGAAGACAGCGAACAACGAATGAAAATACATCAATGATATGAGCGAACAAGCAAAAGTTGGCCTCGCCGATGAAGCTATAGCTATTGTATCGAGCGTGCAAAAAAAATCGAGTCAAGAGAAGAGCAAAGTTCTGTAAAAATTTGGGAACTTGACAGTTGCTCCGCCGCGCTTTCTTTTGTTTGTTTTCTTCGCTCAACCACTGTAGCGTTCGTCTCCTTTTTCGCTTTCCCATTTTCCCAGACCAGCTTCAAGAAAAACCGATCTACAGAAAAAAATTATTTCTCCGCCTTGCGTGCATTGCGAAACACATGGGCTCTTTGGACATTAGGGCGTAAGTGCACTAATTGGCCCAGTTATCGGAAGAACCCAGTTAAAGGCGTTTGTGGGCGGAGTTTGTTTTTTTATTTGCTCTGTTTTCTCGAATAATTTTTTTGGCTTGAAGCAGACACAACTCAAAGGGAATTTATTCAATTACCCTCAAATTTGGATGGTGGCTAGTTTAACTTATCAACCAACAAAAGATATCTGCGAATTGTTTGTTTCAAAATATTTTTTGTCTGAGAGCGATTTTTGTACGATCAATCCCAACTTTTTGAACCCTATTTTCAAAATGTTTTGTAACTTTTTATATGAAGTGCCATATGGGACATTACTGTTATTCAATTTATGTTGTTTTTAATCAATATATCGTGCTATGACAATTATATGAAAGGCTATTACAAATACATTAAAGTCTATGACAAATATATGAAGGGCTATCACAAATAAATCAACGACTGTAACAAATACTAATTAACGACTATGACACTTGTATTACCGGCTATATCAAATACATATTAACGGTTATAACAAATGTATTGACGCCTATGACAAACATATTACCGGCTATACCAAATGCATATTAACGGCTATAACAAATATATTAACGCCTATGACAAATATATTAACGGCTACCTCGAAAAAATATTTACGGCTAACGCCTATCGAGGAAAGATAAAGTTACTGCTATTGTGCCCACTGTATCAATGGCCAGTGGAGTTAACTAGACAAAATGGCGGAGGAGGTAGACTACCTCGAGACCTTTTTTCTTCACTCGATTCCTTCGCTTTTTCGTCAGGCTCAGCGAAATCTTTACTGTGATAATCTAATAATAATAATAATAATAATAATAATAATAATAATAATAATAATAGGGCAGTGGGGTAGGACAGGCTGGTGCCTTAGCCTACTTCGGGAAGATGGACGTTCCCGCCCACCATAGTCTGGGGTGATGTCTTTGGCAAGCATCAGTAACCCCAAAGCCACCCCTGTTAGGGTTACAACAAACGGGCAGTTGGGGTTCGTTAGGCTTGGTAGCCTGCCCAACTAGGAGAAGGCCACTCTGAACAAAAACCAACACAATAAATTGTTAAAACATGACAAGTAATAATGATAATTTTTCATACCGCATTGGTCGTCGCGCGGGTAAACAAGGACCGCGTCCCTCAGTAGGGAACCAGGCTGGGGTCGAAAAATATGCTACTGGAACAAACTCCGCCCAACAAGCAGATGAGGATTACCACGCCGAGGATATTCCTCAAAGAGGCCCTCAAAATGCACCTACTGTAAATCGCAAAAGAGAAACAAGAAGTAAATGGACCAGGGAGGAGTATATGGAAGTGATGGAAGTATACTTTAAAGCTCTATCTAAGCCCAATGCATCAGTCACAACAGATGCATACAATATCTGGCGAACTCAAAATCCAACCAAAAGACCAAACATGGATGCTAATAAACTGGCAAACACCAGACGGGACATCATGAACAAGAAAAGACTGACAGACATGGAAATTCAAGCCATCAAAGACAAAGTGACTGACAAGACAGACTGTACTGAGAACAATAGCTGTCATGAAGGCAATCCCTCTGCAGAAGCTGTGGAAGATAATGCCCCCGTGGCTGTCCACAATGATAAAGAACCACTGAATGATCCCAACGTGCCGGTGACCCCTCAACACACCAATGAAGGAGATGAAACTGCAATGATGGAAGAAATTTTAAGGAAGTGGGAGATAGTGAAAGAGACAAATATAACTGAACGGCCATCGATACCAAAAATCAAGCATACAAGACAGGCAAAGGAAGTCTTAGAAACAGCAAATAAGGCCATCAACCTAATTAAGGCCAAAAAGGGGCAGAAACTGTCTCTTACCGAAGTGAATGAACTATTCTACTCTTCTGCCTCAGTAGTCTGTGACACCCTAGGCATCAAAGTAAGATCAAAAACTCAAATGAAACCAAAAGTGCCTATGTGGAAAAGACGAATCGAGAAAGACATTCAAAAAATACGTGGAGAGATCTCAATCCTAACTGAAATCCTCCAAGGGAGAAGTGTTAAGGAGAAGAAAAGAAGAGCTCTCATGAGAAAATACAAGATCAAATCCAACGACGACATTCCGCCTGTCACTGAAAAACTGAAACAACAGCTACTAGCTAAGTCCCAGAGAATAAGGCGTTTTGAGAAAAGACGAAAGTTTTACTCCCAGAACAAAATGTTCAAAGAAAACACCAAAAGATTTTATCGTGAGCTCGGGAAAAAGACCATCGAAATCTCCAAGCCACCTGGGAAAGAAGCTCTAGAGAACTTCTGGGCTAATATCTGGGAGAAAGAAAAGCGTCACAATGGAAGAGCAGAGTGGATAAAACAAATAGAGAATGAAAACCAACAAACGCCCACTCAGGAATGGATGGAAATATCCATTGCTGAAACAACTTCTGCAATCAACAAATCCAGCAACTGGAAAGCTCCTGGGATTGATGGAATAGCAAATTTCTGGATTAAACATCTGACAGCCTTACACGAAGATCTGACTAATGCCTACAACATCTGCATCGAAAACCCAGAGGAATGCCCAAACTGGCTAACAACTGGCATCACTTACCTCCTTCCAAAAACCGCGGACACAGGAAACCCCAAAAACTATAGGCCCATCACTTGTCTCCCTACAATGTACAAGATCTTAACATCAATCTTGTCAGCTAGATGTTATAGCCATCTTGTGAATTACAACTTGCTACCATCTGAACAAAAAGGTTGCAGAAAAGGGAGCTACGGCTGTAAGGACCAACTCCTCATAAACAAAGCTATATTGGAAGATGTGAAGACGAGAAAGAAAAACCTCAGTACAGCTTGGGTGGATTACAAGAAAGCCTTTGACTCCGTTCCCCACAGCTGGATACTAAAATGCCTTGAAATCTACAAGATATCACCAAAAATGAAAGACTTCATCAAAGCAAGTATGACCAAATGGAAAACAACCCTTACACTTAACCACAACAAGGGAACAATATCTTCTCGTGAAATAAAAATAAACAGTGGCATCTTTCAAGGAGATTCCCTCTCACCTCTTCTTTTCTGCATAGCTTTAGCACCTTTATCTTCTCTCTTAAATGTGAGTAACTATGGGTACAAAATAAGCAACGCGATCATCACTCACCTGTTTTACATGGACGATCTGAAAACCTATGCCAAGTCTGATGAAGACCAGAAAGGCCTACTTAAAATTGTCAAAGGCTTCAGTGATGATATAAGAATGGAATTTGGGCTTGACAAGTGCGCCAAAGCTACATTCAAACAAGGCAAACTGGCAAAAACCGAAAACATCGAACTCGATGTTGGCACCACCATACAAGACCTATAAATACCTTGGTGTAAATGAAGGAGATGGGATCCAACATGCAAAGATGAAAGAGAAAATTCGGAAAGAGTACTACCGCAGAATTCGCCTAGTGCTCAAATCCGAACTTAATGCTGCCAACAGAATTTACGCAATCAACACTCTTGCTGTCCCAGTCGTCACTTATAGTTTCAACATCATAAACTGGAAAATGGAAGAACTTATGAAGCTAGACAGAAAAACAAGGAAATTCTTGACGATGGCAAAAATGCATCACCCAAAAGCAGACGTGGACAGGCTATATATCCCTAGAAAGGCAGGTGGAAGGGGTCTTGTACAATTAGAAATTACCTACAAAACAACCACAATTGGCCTTAACATATATCTCAACAACAAAGATGATCACCTCCTCAAAATTGTAAGGGATCATGACCGCGGCAAGAAAACAATGTCCATACACCATCAAGCCGCAAAATACGAGCGAGAACTCAGCTTACCAGAAGCTGAAGTGGTAGAGAACGAGCCAGCCACGAGCTATGCCCGAAGGATCAAGCTGAAAGCCAAACACCAAGCTTTAGAACAACTCAAGAGCAAATGGGAAGAAAAGCCTTTGCATGGTCAGTACCCAAAAAGAACAAAAGAGAAAGATGTAGACCAAGACAAAACCCACAATTGGCTGAGTACACCTGGCCTCAAATCAGAAACAGAAGGCTTCATTATTGCTGCCCAAGATCAATGCATCAAGACCAATTACTACCGAAACAAGATCCTAAAAGATGGCACCGACCCAATGTGCAGAATCTGTGGGCAATTTCAAGAAACAGTTGATCACCTTGTCTCCGGATGCCCTGAGCTTGCCAAGGCAGAGTACATACAAAGACACAATAAAGCTGCAGCATATCTCCACTGGACAATATGCAAACACTATAACATCAAAGTACAAGATAAACACTATGAACATGAACCAACTACTGTGACAGAAAACCAAACAGCGACTATACTCTGGGACATGCCAATCCAAACTGACAAAGAGATAAAAGCAAACAGACCAGACATAGTGGTGAAAGACAAGAAGGAAAGAACCTGTCTGCTTATCGATATGTCTATCCCCACAGAAAGGCACACCTCCTTGAAAGCAATGGAAAAACTCACAAAGTACAAAGATCTTGAGATTGAAATCGAGAAAACGTGGGGAATGAAAACAACAACTGTCCCAGTAATTATTGGAGCTTTTGGGCTTGTTAAGAAGGGAACAGAAAACTACATCGGCAAAATCCCAGGCAACATCAGAATAACAGAGCTACAGAAGACCGTCCTCCTTGGAACTGCTCACATACTTAGGAGGACCCTATCCATCAAGTAATCCAGCAGACTTATGACTGCCCTAGGCTCATGGATTGAACTCGGCACCATAAGTTAAAAGCAGCAAGACTTTAAATACTTACAATCATAATAATAATAATAATAATAATAATAATAAACTTTATTTATAGAGGGTAACACATAACAGTTAAAAACTGACAAACCAGTGGCCCTCTATCCTAAGTTAAAAATTAAGTTACTAAATTACAAAATAGAATAAAGCTAAAAATTTAAGAATATGGAAAAAAGTAAAAAAATCTAACACTAGATATGCACAACTAAGAACTAAGCTAGGAGTTCTTGGCTAAAAAATGTTTTTTAACAGAGGATTTAAAAG
>OZ026606.1:185000-210000 GCA_964020085.1 Micromussa lordhowensis | reverse complement strand
CTTTACGCTTTGTGAAATATGGGGAGAAAGTTAAGCGAGAAATACAACAATGGATGTATTAAAAATCGACGAGTAACCAGGGGACATAATTAAAAAGTTAAAAAGACGTTCTCTGGTTAAAAGTTTAAAAACACGAGCTTTCGATTGCCAGTCTGCAATCTTTAGGAGTGAAGTGTAAAGAGCGGAGGTAAAAATAAATATACAAAAAGGTGAGAAAATAACGAACGAATAAATAAATATACAAATGCAAAAGAAATAGTTTTGTGACAATAAAATGCAAATAACATGGATAACATTATAACAAAATTGAGTATTGTCTTGGCAACCGCTTAGAATTATTGTCTGTCTGGCTAGTAATTGCAGTGTGCCAAGATTCCAGCGTTTTTCTTACGCGTGAATTTGCTCTGTCGATAACGCGTGCATTCTCAAAATCAATAGTGTGGCCTTCGAGCCAAGCATGGCTGACAATATTGGAACCACTTTTAAAAACTTTGGTGTTTCGTATGTGCTCCTTTTTTCTAGTGTGTAAGCATCTACTCGTTTCTCCGATGTAATTCCAAGTGCAGTCCGAACAAGGGATTTTGTAGACAACATTCGTTTGCCGATCTGATGGAGGTCTTGATTTGGGGGGCGCAAATTCTTGTTGCAGGGTCTTAACCGGTCTGGTGGTAGCTCGGATGCCATTGTTGTTGAGAATTCTTGTAAGTGGTTCAGTTACACCTTTGATGTATGGTAAAACAATGTCAAGGAGCAAGGTGTGTTTCATGATAAAGGCACCCATATTTAGTCGACAGGGATCGCAGTGTTCTTGAGGCCACGTGTGCTAGCTATGTTTTCATTTTCAGCGATAAATGTTTACTCTACGATAGAAATTGGTCTGCATTCACTGGATAGAAAGAAGGTGGGCACTTCATTCAAACTAAATGAAAATATCATTAGGTCCCAGTACTCATGTCCGAGAAAAAAAAACAGATTTGTCTGTCGCAAGCCAAGCTGTTAAAAAGCCACAATTGCGTGCGATATTCTTCGCAGTAAGGTTTCGCAATGCAATCCAGAGGAATGATCTTAAGCTCAATATTACTAGCAGTTGGATCTGAAGTCTGCAGACACTATAGTTTCTTCACACGGAGTAACAGCGAAATAATTCTGCGAAAGTGAGAAAAAGAAACGTGACACTGAAACAAATGAGGAATTGAATAGTTCATCCTTTTGGACAAATCGACGACTAAACAATCCTTTTAAACCAATATGAATGTATGTTATAATAAACATTAAAATTAGATATTTCTTTTGTCTTTTAAACTAGCTTGTTCTGACGAGAAGTTCATTAAGAAACAACAGTTGAAAACAATAAACTTCTCCGAAAAAACTACGTGCGAAAGGCGGTTTATGTAAAAGGATTTTTTGGGTTTCCCTCGGTTTAAGAACCTGTGAAGTTTTTCTTCGTTTTTTAGCTGTTGTTAGGGTTTGGGTCTACTATTGACTTCTTTGTTTTCTCTCACCGGGGATGAGCTGATTTTTCAATTGATAAAAATGATGAATAATGAAATAAAATAATAAATAACGAGCTAAAAAGTACAGCAGTGCTAACTGTCACCAGTTGCTACCAGGAACAAACCAATGTGGTGGTTGAATGAATTCGAAGTTGCTTGACAGTTTTAGATGGAAAATATCGCAATATTCCTCTGCAAAAAAGCCTCCAGAGTCTATCCAGTGACCGAAATGGATAATACGACAGGCACGAAGGGGCGACAGATGCATTTTGTTGAGTCAGATTATTCGTTCTTTCGCTATTCAGTCGAGAGAGATAGTGAGGACGCGCGTGTATTGGCGGTTTGTCAAAGGTAAGCTGGTAGAATATTATTCGAAGTCTGAATGGAAACCAGAGTGAGTTTGGAGGAGGTGAAAAGATCTTGAGTTATTAGATGTGGAGATTCAAAAGCGGTGAATCAGTGTAGAGGATATGTAAGAAAAACTCTCTCGATTATTGTTGTTGAAGACGACTGCATGTCAGAGAGGAGACTAAACTGATCAAACAAACTTAAGGTTATCGTATACCTTCAGATTGGATATTTTCTTCAATTTTTTTGGCTCTAAGCTATGGTCGAAGGATAATCTCTAATTTCGGAAGAAAAAATTGACGGAGAATAAATATTGGCGGAGAACTGGAGGTTTTAAGTTTTCGCCGGAAGTCAAAGTTTCCCTCTTGATTGACAGCCCTATGACGTGAATGCAATCAACCGAGACGATTTTCGCGGGAATTCCCCATACGGATGTCACGAATTGGGTTCTCAGTTGATCAGCATTATTGTTGTGACTACCAAGCATTGTTTGTATTAGGTGTAATTCTATTAAGCTGTAAGTAAACATGGGCCACGGAAAACTCCGTGGACCAGGTCGAAAAAGCGAAAACAGCGAACAGCGAATGAAAATACATCAATGATATGAGCGAAGAAGCAAAAGTTGGCCTCGCCGATGAAGCTATAGCTATTGCATCGAGCGTGGAAAAAAAATCGAGTCAAGAGAAGAGCAAAGTTCTGTAAAAATTTGGGAACTTAACAGTTGCTCCGCCGCGCTTTCTATTGTTTGTTTTCTTCGACCAACCACTTCCCATTTTCCCAGACCTTCCAGAGCTTCAAGAAAAACCGATCTACAGAAAAAATTATTTCTCCGCCTTGAGTGCATTGCGAAACACAAGGGCTCTTTGGACATTAGCGCGTAAATTTCACCAGGCCGAAGTTAACGGTATAGTGCACTAATATGGCTCAGTTATCTGGAAAACCCAGTTAAAGGCGTTTGTGGGCGGAGTTTGTTTTTTTATTTGCTCTGTTTTCTCGAATAAATTTTTTGGCTTGAAGCAGACACAACTCAAAGGGAATTTATTCAATTACCCTCAAATTTGGATGGTGGCTAGTTTAACTTATCAACCAACAAAAGATATCTGCGAATTGTTTGTTTCAAAATATTTTTTGTCTGAGAGCGATTTTTGTACGATCAATCCAAACTTTTTTAACCCTATTTTCAAAATGTTTTGTAACTTTTTATATGAAGTGCCATATGGGGCATTACTGTTATTCAATTTATGTTGTTTTTAATCAATATATCGGGCTATGACAATTATATGAAAGTCTATGACAAATATATGAAGGGCTATGACAAATAAATCAACGACTGTAACAAATACTAATTAACGACTATGACACTTGTATTACCGGCTATATCAAATACATATTAACGGTTATAACAAATGTATTGACGCCTATGACAAACATATTACCGGCTATACCAAATGCATATTAACGGCTATAACAAATGTATTAACGCCTATGACAAACATATTACCGGCTATACCAAATGCATATTAACGGCTATAACAAATGTATTAACGCCTATGACAAATATATTAACGGCTACCTCGAAAAAATATTTACGGCTAACGCCTATCGAGGAAAGGTAAAGTTACTGCTATTGTGCCCACTGTATCAATGGCCAGTGGAGTTAACTAGACAAAATGGCGGAGGAGGTAGACTACCTCCAGACCTTTTTCTTCACTCGATTCCTTCGCTTTTTCGTCAGGCTCAGCGAAATCTTTACTGTGATAATCTAATAATAATAATAATAATAAACTTTATTTATAGAGGGTAACACATAACAGTTAAAAACTGACAAACCAGTGGCCCTCTATCCTAAGTTAAAAATTAAGTTACTAAATTACAAAATAGAATACAGCTAAAAATTTAAGAATATGGAAATAAGTAAAAAAATCACACTAGATATGCACAACTAAGAATTAAGCTAAGAGTTCTTGGCTAAAAAAATGTTTTTTAACAGAGGATTTAAAAGAGCCGATAGAGTCTTTCTTTCGAATGTCTAAAGGGATGCTGTTCCACAGTTTTGCTCCATTGGCTTGGAAAGTTCGCCCCCCTTCCGTTTCTCTGTTATAGGATGGGTACACTAAGTTATATTTCCCATAGCGACTGGTTCTGGTGTGTCGGTCCGAGTTCCTCATTAAAAGTTTCGTTATATAGCTAGGAGAATTATTTTCATCTTTGATGCGCCTAAATATTAAACTAGCCCTTTTTAGGTTTAGCTCTTCCTTAAGCGGCAGCCAATCAAGTCGTCTAAAAAGCAACTCACTTATTTCACCGATATCCCTGCATCTAAGATTACTCAAGCTGCTCGCTTTTGCAGCTTGGATACACGGTTTACGTTGTCTTCTGACGCAGTACACCATGCACATGAGCCATACAGCATTATTGGCTTGATCAAGGCGTTGAAATAAAGCTTACGCTCTGCGAGAGGCAGGTTACGCTTAATCTTCTTTAGTACCGCAATACGTTGTGACAGTGTTTTTTACAAATGTACAAATGCTCAGTAAAACTCAAGTGATTGTCTAATTTTACTCCAAGTAGTTTATGTGAAGTAATTTGCTCAATCTCGCTACCGTTGCAGGATAATTTAAAGTTCGTGTCTGAAGCTTTCTTTTTCAGTCGCTTGCCAATTACGAGAAGCCTTTTCGTTTTAGAGGCATTAAGCACCATCTTGTTGTCAGATGTCCAGTCTGCAATCTTGTTTATGTCATCTTGGAGTCTCTGCTGAATTGCAGGTAGATCTGAGACTACAGCGAAAGTGCTTAAAGTAGTGTCGTCTGCGCGCGTAAGCTGTAAATGTCTATAGTTGACTGAGAGACTGGGTTTGGGAGATCATTTACAAAGATGATGAATAGCAGTGGCCCCAGGACCGATCCCTGCGGAACACCATGTGTGATCAGTCTGTATTCTGACTGCACTCCGCCAATAGTAACTGAGCTCCTTCCACCCTTTAAGTAGCTCGTTAAGAGCATCAGTTCCTTTGATGCTATACCGTATGCCTCGAGCTTGGACAGGAGTATATCACGGTCAATTAAGTCGAAGACCTTCTTGTAATCCACAAATACTAGCCAACTGACTTAGCCTTTCTCCATGTCAGATAGTAACTGATCTGTCAGACGAATGAGCGCTGTCTCCGTAGATTTAAATCTTCGGAAACCGGACTGCAAGGTGCACAGCAAGTTGTTGTTTCTCCAGTAGCTGTACAGGGCTTGGTGGACGTGTTTAATCTCAATGTTTTAGAGTACTTTGAGCGCAGGTTAGATGATCACGCCTACGTCATTAGATCCGTTATTATACAATAAGTTTAAAGTTTATTGAAAACTCTCTTGCAGTAAAAACAACTGAATTAACGAGTGCGTTTTACAATCTTAAATTCATCTAGAGTACAATAATTCATTCAGGTATAACGATACTTGTGATGCTATCAATTGAGTCACATAAAATATCAAGAGTCACATGAAATATTTAAAGTAAAAATGTTATCTACTCTCTTAGTCCTACAGGCCTGCTTGTTCCGGAAAAGATAATGTTTTTGTGTTTTCTGCCTTAAGCGTTCGTTAGGCACGTCCAAGAGTGGACTGGGATCGAGCAGAGGATGCAAAGGGTGGCTAGGGAACTTCATTTTCGCCATATATTTGTAGCACATGTGTACTCGTCTATCTTCTAACCTATCTAGATTACCTAATTGCAGTTCATTTTCGCCATATATTTGAAGCACAGGTGTACTTGTCTATCTTCTAACCTATCTAGATTACCTAATTGCAGTTCATTTTCGCCATATATTTGTAGCACATGTGTACTCGTCTATCTTCTAACCTATCTAGATTAACTAATTGCAGTTCATTTTCGCCATATATTTGTAGCACATGTGTACTCGTCTATCTTCTAACCTATCTAGATTACCTAATTGCAGTTCATTTTCGCCATATATTTGTATTTTGAATATTTTGAATGATCAGTTCCAAGATTTTTGTAAAACACGAAGAAACTTTGCTTCGGAAATGGGATTGTCGTGTCCAGTGGAACAGTCTACAGGGCCAGGTAGGCCAAGATTTTACATTCCCGAAGAGGTAATCAGACGATTACATTATGTTCATGGTGTTTGGAAAGAAGTGGCGAAAGAAGTACGTGTATCTTACAAAACAATTCTACGAAAGGGGACATCAGTATTCCATGGCAGTTAATAACACAACTGGTCCAAGAATCACTTACTCTGATATTTCAGATGCAAGGCCTTGTGAAATTGTTGGTGAAGTACTTCAAGTAATGCCAAATGCAGGGGAAACGCAGTAGGGGAATGCGTGGTTAGAGGTGGTGTATACGAGAAGCGATATAACAGTTTACCGCGGATTCAGTCAGCCGTGCTCTCAGGCGATGCCAGGCAGTCGTAAGGCAAACATGCAATGTTCCCTGCCCACAAATGCGCTTTGGTAAGTTAAAATCAAATTCTTTAACAATTATCCAGATCCTGGGTCATGGAGATAACCCTTGATACCCCACCGTAAAATTTACAGTGCAACGGTATGTAACTTTATTACACCGTGACATTTCATGCTGTAATTGCATTCAATTAAGTGGGAATCTCCACTACTGGAGAACTTTGTTAAGCCCCCATGCCCTGTCCCCTGTACAAAACAAAATGAATTTCTCACATGTATTAAGTACCTTAAGTTTTGTTTTTCTCTGTTTCTGGTTTAGTTTCTCACTGAAAAACTGAAAATGTCAATTTTAGTGTTGTGATCAACAGTCTACTTGAAAATCTTTTGTCGTCATCATTGTACAAGTTGATATGTAGCTCTGGTATGCATCTATGATGGTCGTAATACCGTGCTGGATCCACAGTAAAAATCGCTTCTCGTATACACCACCTCTGAACAGGCATTCCCCTACTTCGCAGTATTAAAAATTTCTCGTTCATTGTACAGTAAGCGCGTGCGTGTATTTAAAAACAAAACACTCACAACAGTCTCTAACCCGTAAGTAATACATGGATTAGGCTTCTTCATTTGCATTTGCTTTATGATATAGATTTTACGCGCACAAAACAACAAAACACGCTGTTTCTATTTGGTACTCTGATAAAACTTGGGTTTTTGACCAATCAGAGCGCGCGCAGGTTCCTATCTATGTTATAACGTCCCATATGGCGCTTCATATTTTTAAGCCAATTGAATGTAGCAAAACGCAGACATGCTTTTAGCGCTTTGGGTCCTTAAACCGAGGAAACAATTAAATTGGCGAAAAACAAAATTCGCTTTGACTTGTATCTTTAAAAAGGTAATTCGGGCGCTCGCATTTAGTGCTCGTGACAATTCACTTTTTTTCAAAACCTTGGTATAGTTTAATATCCAGCTCTGTAAACTATAATTTGATTTTGGGGTTTTGGCGTCTACAGTTAAACCGGACGCGCCAAATCACTTGGACGCGAGACATCTCTGTTCAGTGATCCTTAACAAGAACTAATAATAACAACAACAGTTCAATGTTGAGCTTTAAATTACGTTACGTTATTGGTGTAAGAAAGTCGCGCGTAGTAAAAGAGAAGTTAAGAGTTGAAACATCAAATACACAGAGACAAATCTGTTTAGTGGGCAAATGAGATGGCAGACAAATATGCCGGCATCGCGCGCACGCTTCGATTTTTTTGCACGATTGTTTTTGTGATATCAAAATAGTAGTGACCCTCTCATTGTCAATTTTTTTTAGCTCGCGCCGGCGAACATATTTAAAAAATTTAAGAACAATTTAAAAACTTTAGATTTGCAAAGTGCATAATTAATAATCCCGCATATTCAACAAGTTTACTGCCGGACATTTCGATTTCGCTTTCGTTTTTATCCCTAAACGAACCGACCTGGAGCACAAGCCACAAGACAACTACTTGTTATTATTATCACACTCAAAGCTACTTTTTCGTTCTTGTACTAAAACTCCTATGACCCCGATGTGTTATGCTGAATTTACATCAAAGTTGTTTGTTTGTCGGCGAGTAAGGGAATGGTTTAGCTCTTAATTCGCTAAGACTGTTAATTTACTAGCTTATGTTCTTCAAGCTGATAAAGATAACAAACTTGTCTTTCGGTTTAAAACGAACGCGCGCCTACGTGTTTTAAGTATGTGTGGTATCTCAACTCTCGGTCTTATGTGCTACCGAGCACGAAGAGGATTAAGTAGGTAAGTAGGTATCTCAACTTGTCATTAATTTTAATCTGTTTTGTTTTGCAGTTGATGCGGGATGAATGCCTAATAGGCGGCGGTCAATGAATCGTTTTACGATGGGATCCTGTAATAAGAGTAAGAACAGGTAAGACACTTGAGAGTAAGGGAAGTCATAATGTAAAAGTACTGAGCGTTTTTGTTTTTTGTTGTTGTATTACTATAACGCCGTTTATCTTTGTATTGGTACACGACATTTTTCAACATTTGGTGGCTCCTAAAAGAGCCGTTTTGAGTTAGTTATTAAGCTGGGAGCTTAATGTTGTTTCTTCTCCGCCTTCTTGGGTAAAAGCACTGCTTGTATGTTGGGAAGAACTCCACCTTGAGCGATGGTCATTCCAGCAAAGAATTAGTTGGTTCCTCTGAATTCGAACAATATCAGTTTTAAAAAATTGCACTCTCGTGATCACTTATTGAAGGTGGCTAGGAAATCGGACAATAGTTCTGTCTGGACAAATTATCGAGAGGCGAGAAACAATGCTGGTTTTGCCTTGCGCTCTGCAAAGCGTGAGTTTTACAAGAATGCATTCGAAGAAAATCGAAACAACCCTAAAGCAACGTGGGATACAATAAGGATTCGGAAAGACGAATAAAGGCAAGCTTCAGTTGGATGGCAAGGCTGTTGAAAATGCTACTGAAATTGCGGAGCAGTTTAATTCATATTTTTTCTCAATCGCTGATAATCTGTGAGTCTGGGAGTGAGTCAAGCGAAGCTTTGATGCTGCATGGAGTCCCTCAGGGCAGTATTTTAGGTCCTTTATTCTTCATTTTGTTCATCATTAAGTATCAATTGTTTCGCGCTTTTGATCATATTTGCATGGAATAGGCGCGTTATAAATTTTTAATTATTATTATTATTATTATTATTATTATCAACGATCTGTCCTTGTATACAAGTGCTCAGTTGGACCTTTACGCAGACGATACGGGTGTCACCGCTTTTGCGGATGTGAAAAAGTTAGCCACCTTAAGTTTATCACTAAATAAGTCTGTCTCTGAAATTCAATTATGGGCTTCAGCGAATAAGCTCCCATTAAATGAGGACAAGACTAAAGTACTCACGATCACTGGAAAAAGATGTGTGGCTAACATAAATGGAAGTGACATAGATGTTATAGTAAACGGAAAACAGCTCAGTAATGTGGATTGTGCTACCTTATTAGGCGTAGAAATTGACAGCAAATTGTCATTTAATGAACATATTGAGAAAGTATGTGAAAAGTTGGCCTCCAGAATCGCAATTCTGCGTAAGATTCGAGCCTGTCTACCTCTTAAACAGCGACTTCAATTTTTTAATAGCATTATTCGCCCAACCTCGTTCCCAGGGTATTCTCTCTACCTCGAGAAAGTACCCTGGTTACGGCTGGTCACGTGTCTATGCAAGCAAACCAAAGCCGCACAGAGGGCGGGTCCTCAACTTAATTTTGTCGACACTGTCTAGGGAGGTGAAAGTTGCGCTGCTATACAGACGTTATTTTGAAAGCGAAGCAAGTTTGATATTTGTCAGAGATCCTGCCTGACAAATGCTTCATCTCCATCTAAATTCTTTGAGTATGAGATGCTGATTGAGCTAGAGGCAACTTTGCTTATTTTTTACTGCTTTTTTAAAAATAACCGTCGGGTACTTTAATCAGTTTTTCACAGCAAAGTTTCACAGCAAAGGAATTTAAAAATATTAAATCGGCAAATTATCGATGGCGGGGATGCATTCAACTAAATGAGAAGCTGGTCTCTCGACCGAAAATTATACTAACCGCGCTAAACAGTTTCAAAACGAAAGCCGTTGGATTTTGGAAACGCGCGGCCGAATCATGTTGTTGTTGTCAAGTTCTTCATAAAATTTTTCACTGCAAGAGAATTGAATGACCGTCAAACTTTCGATTGGATGAATTCAATCGAATTCAAAGCTAGTCCCTTGGCCAAACGCTGGAAGTATCAAACCCTAAACGAATGCATCAATGCCTCTAATGTGATTTTGCCGATCGAAAACTATAATCTACAGTACGTAGACACTCGATAGACACGCAGACGTTGTTGATGGTTCTTCGTAATTTTTTTTCGCCGCAAGAGAATGGAATGATCGTCAAACTGTCGATGGGAGAAATTCGATAAAATTCAAAACTACCTTTGTACGCGAACATACGGCATATTTAACTCTAAACCAATGAGTAAATACCATCGTTGTGATTTTGCCGAATGGAAATAAAATTCACCGCGCGGTCCGTTTGTTGTTGTGGTCGCCGTCTTTTCAAGTTCTTTGGGAAATGTTTTCACCGCAACAAATTCCAAATACCGTCAACTATCGACGGGAAAAATTCTGCTAAATGTAGAGGTAAACCGTTCCTTTAGCCGAACATTGAAACGGAATGCATTGAACTCTTGTATCGAATATGTCTGTGAGTTTTGCCGATCCACAACGGGAGGGTTTCAAATTCCACTCCCTACTGGGCTCGGTAATTGAGTTTCGTGGGGACAAACTTTAACTTTCCGGCCCCTCCCTTCAATCACATCTCTGGAATCTGCTAAAATCTAGCAGACACGTGACCAGCCGTAACCAGGGTACTTTCTCGAGGTAGAGAGAGTACCCTGGGAACGAGGTTGTTATTCGCCCTGTTATGTCTTACGCTAACGTTGTTTGGGCAAATTGCGATAAAGAGTCGGTTTATAGGGTCTTAAGATTGCAAAAACGTGCGGCACTTGTTATTTCTTATGCCGATCGCATGACACCATCAGTTGCTTTGTTGAACAAGCTACCCACGAGTTAGAAAAGGTTTGACAACGGATTCTTGTAGAACAAGTCCTACTGATTAATGCTAGGTAGTTCGTACTGTCAAATTGTGGTATAGGTTTCGAGTTAAGGGGGGTTTTCTGAAGACAGTGGAGCGCTCAGCATGGAAACGAGGCTGGTATCTAGATAATGTATTACCTTGAGTTTTTCTCGCGTATTGATGAGGGGACATAGAAACTTTCACTAATCTTATAACATAGGCACGCAAGGCGTGCAAGAGTTATTTTTTTAATTAAAAGGTTATGAAGATAGGAGCATTTAAAAGAGTGTTTACAGTCACAATTTAGTTAATATTTGACAAGTGTTTTTGGCTACGATGCACAGCACGAAAGAAAGTGAGAATTTATGATATACATACGATCTTAAATCTCTAAGATAAAAGAATAGTAGGCCTTACAATTTTGGTTTAAAAGTCTGGCTGCCTGGTTTATGTTGAGAGTGGAAAGAGGCGAAGTGAAGGCCTTGGCGAGTGTGCGTTGCAAGCAGTTGAGCATCACAAAAATTACTTTCGTTATGTAATTCTCCCTCCATAAAGCTAAATCGATGACATGTACACTGTTTTACTGAACAAACTACAGTAATCTGACACGTCTCCGGATTAATGTAGATACCATCTTATTTTCTAACAGGCAATTTTATTCGTTCTTTGATGCAACCCACTTCGTGATTGGTGTGACACGCCACATGCATAACTCCCTGTCTCTCGCCGATCTCATAGCCCTTTCAACCCCCAAGAGGAATTTGTGCTAAAAAATACTCAAGTTAAGACAACTTTTCGTATTTTATACGAGTCCTAAGTTTACCCTTTTTACACAACAACACTAGTTTACCGAAAAAAGAAAGAGAAAAAAACACCTCTGACACGTTGACAGTCTAATTTAATTCATTCCCATATGAAAAACAAAAGTGCCAAATTACCATTTGTAACTAAAAATAGCAAGCATCTCGTGGGAACAAGTGGTGATGATTTGCCAGCTCTAATTGAATTTACTCCCTTGTGAAAAACAAGTGTCAAATTCCCCTTTGTAACTAAAAAATAAAATATCTCGTTATATTTCCATGCAACAACAACAAAGCAATCGTTACCTGTACCTATTGTAAACGTTCGAACTCTTTCAAATCAAAATAGTCTCGTCTCCTCTAAAACATTTCGTAAGAACTAGAAGCAACGATGCGTGACGTCTAATTGAATTTACTCCTTGTGAAAAACAAAAATATCAAGTTACCTTTGTAACTAAAAATAAAAACATCTCGTTCATTTGCATACAACTACCTCACGCACTGTTTCATACCTCAAGGCTCATCTCGTCCATAACTAAAATCCTAAGCCTAACTCACAGAAAATGCCGAAGTAAACCCAATATATGAATACTTCCCCCTCTTTTCTAGAGAAATAAATATGGCAGTTCTGAACTGTATCGGGATCAAATCTTCTCATATACCGTTTACTCGTATACTCGACGCGCCGACTGAGAGATATTTTTTTTTTTACAAAAAAATAACTCAAAAATTGACCGTTATGCTAATCCAAAGCTCAAAATTTTTCAATGAGCTAACGAGCACAACTGCAAGTTTCAAATATGGCAATTGATCAGTCAGCGCGATTTTGCTAAAGCGTGAAGATTAATACCACGTTGGGAAAACCCCGGTTGGAAATCGTTGTTTGAAGAAGATTTAGTTGGAATTCTAATAAAACAATTTGGATTATTCACTCTCTATTTCTATGAGGTATAGTCGATTCAGCTTTTGGTCTAATCAACTATTTATTAATTAGAAATGACCAGACAATTATGAATCGCGATCAGAGTATTAGCGAATACATAAAAGCAATACCTTTCTGAAATTGGTGACTTTCATTTGTAAGTACCAAGTCTATGAAGAGATTAATTAACATTTTCAGCTCTCCTCCGCAAATCCTTACATACTTTTTTTTTTTTGAATAATTTATTCTTTAATTTGAACATCACTCTTTACAATATTACATACATAACTTTTTAATGACGGTAATTGACAAAAATTGCTTTACATTATTTATAACACGCAAATTACTTACAATGCACTTTTGGTTATATTAGAATACTAAATCTGCTTAAAATAAAACCTTACGAAAGTAGAAAATGTACTTACTATTAAAGGCTATGAATCAAATAAGTTGAGAAAAAACTAAGGTAAAAGAACAAAAAAAGAGGAAACAGAAGGACACACATGTGTACGTGTCGTGTGGTGCTTTTTTGTTTTGTTTAATTTGCTAAGATTAGTACTGATTGAGAAAGTTGTGTTTACAAGATGATTTTGATTTACATCTGCTCTTCTCTATAAACAATTTACTCTTGAGGTATGCAAGGAAGGCCTCGAAGTAGTAGTTTTCTTCATCTCTTGAAGCACAATAGATGTAATATTTTGCAATTATTAAGCAGAGGTTTAAACCGCGTTGTTGGCTAAAATCTTTTGTAAAGCCATAGATTATGGTTTCCTCATTCAATTCGATAAAGTCGTCATTTTTAACATTCCACCAACGAGAAAAGCTTTGCCAGAAGGTCTGCACGTTCGGACAAGAAACAAAAAGATGGTTCAGGGTTTGTTTTTGATCACAGAGATGACATTTATCATGCTGTGCAATTTTATCTCTGAATAGAGTAGCATTGGTTGGCAAGATGTGGTGCACAATTTTAAATTGGAAAATGACGAGTCTTATATCTTTGGTCACATTGAAGGGAATATTATAAATAGTACTGATTGCTTGCTCGTCGAGATTTGCTTGCAACATTCTTCTCTCACCTGTAGGAGGTTCAAATTTCTGACTGATAAGAAGTCGAAAAACTGATTTACAGGAAAGCTTGCTTAAAGGTATTTTCCCAACGTATTCTGAGTTCATAGGTGTATTTGGGTTAGATTCTTTTAACAAGCGAATCCATTTTTGAGGAATTGCGTTGCATAAGCCGTAATATGTGAGAAAATTAGTTTTGATTGCGGAGTTGCGGCAAAAGTCATTGAAAGTTAAGAAGTTACTTTCACAAAAAATGTCTTTGACTCTAATTACTCCTGCCATATGCCAACTTTGGTAATAAACGGAAAACTTTTCGATTTTGATCAAGCGGTTATTCCACACTGAGATTTCGTTTAGTATTTGTTCTTTGCTGTCTGGAGTATGTTGGTTTATCGTCTGCCAGGTATGCAAGATATCTTTGTAAAAATTAATGGGTATAGACACGTTAAGACACTTTAAGTCGTAGTTACAGTCCAATAAAAAAGAACTCCCTACCTCTTTTAAAAACGAAAGAGGTATGTGGCTCCAACTTGCGTTACCGCTACTTTCATGTAGCCTTTTTATCCAAGTGACCTTAAGGGCGTTGTTCATTATTTCGAAATCTGGTAGGTCTAAGCCACCTTTAATTTTCGGACCAGTCATAGTGGTGTGTTTGATTTTAGGTTTTGTTTGCCAAACAAACTCAGAGATAGCAGTTTTAACCGAGGATGCAAATTCTAGAGGGAAGGTGAGTACAGATGTATTGTAGACAAGCTTGGAGAGGGCAAGGCTCTTAAGAATGGTTATTCGACCATACAAGGTAAGACTTCGTGACCGCCAAAGATTTAGCAGTTTTTTCATCGAGTTTAATTTTTCCTCAAAATTCTTTTTGAAAGAAATATGTTCATTATAAGTGAAATAGATTCCTAGTGCATATATAGGTTCCGAAGGCCAAGCTATACCAAAAGGTGTCGAGGTGTTGTATCTACATGACCCTAGTCACATTCCTTCAGTTTTGGACTTATTCAATTCTAAGCCTGAAACGTCACGGAAGATGCGCAAAGATTCATAAAGATTTTCCACCGACTTTGCGTCAGACACGAAAGCAGTAGTATCATCCGCATATTGAGATATTTTATATTCCTTATTATAGATTTGTATTCCCTTAATATTATTATTATTTCTGATTGCCTGTGCTAAAATTTCCGCGCAAAGAACAAAGAGGATACCGGATAGAGGGCAGCCTTGTCTGACCCCTCTTTGAAGGTTAAAAAACTCTGAAGCGTACCCGTTGTTAATCACACAGCTGCTGATATCGGTATAGAACGTCCTAATCCACTTCCGAATTTGTGGACCGAAGTTAAAGGCTTCTAGAACTTTGGCTAAGAAATTCCATTCTACGGAATCAAAAGCTTTTTTAAAATCGATGAAAATTGCCATGCCAGGTATGTTTTTTAAGGCTGTTATTTTCATTATGTCTTTAACTAGCCTAATATTCTGTCCGATGTAACGGCCTTTAACATATCCGGTTTGGCCCTCTTGTATTAGCTTAGGAAGAACTTTGGAGATTCTACCTGCTATAGTCTTCGTTACTATTTTGTAGTCAATGTTAAGAAGGGATATTGGTCTCCAGTTTTCCAAGTAGAGCTTGTTTTTCCGCTTCTTGGGCACAACTTTGATTATACCTTGTCTCTGGGTTATATTGAGATGGCCGTATGTCAAAGCTTGATTAAAGCTTTCAACCATTTCCTCTCCTAATATGGACCAGAAATGTAGATAAAATTCTACTGTAAATCCATCGCTTCCTGGGCATTTGCCTTTGGCACTCAGTTTTAGAGTTTCAAAGCACTCTTCCTTAGTCAGCGGCCTTTCCAATTCTTCTAGCTCGACTTCGTTTAATTGAGGAAGGTTTAGGTTTTCAAAGAACAATATATCATTTGGGTTTTCACAAGGTACAGCCGTGTAAAGATTTTTGTAAAACAGTTTTTGACAGTTTAAAATTTCATCTGCATTTGTTATTTCAATACTATCTTGGGTTTTAAGTTTCGAAATATATGTTATATCGTTTTGTCGTTTTTCTAGATTCAATAAATATTTAGTATTTTTTTCGCCTTGCTCGTGCCACCTTGTTCTACTTCTAATGATAGCGCCCTTAGTTCTGTACTCGGCGATCTTGTTTAGTTCAGATCTGAGCCTATATAATTTAGTGATGTTCTCCTTTGACCTGTTTGTAGCAAGAGCTTTCATTAAAGCATCATCTGCGCTCTCTATTTTTCCTTTTTGAGTACTGAACGCAAAAACCTCTCATTTCCATTTTTATCATGTCCCAGTAGAGCTTCTTATCAGTGAGATAGTTGTATTTGTTTTTGTACGCAGGTATCATATTGTAAAGTTGATCAACGAAGTCGTGATCATCCAGAAGAGAATTATTAAATTTCCAAAATCCGGGTCCTCTTTGTACGTAAACTTTAGACCGGCTGAAGTGTCAGGGTTATTGCAGAATGGTCTGTTAATGTGGAGGTTTTTATTTCAGTATTAATCACGATTTGTGATAATTGTTTATAGACCAACCAATAATCTAACCTACATTGTACTTTAAAGGCCTTGTCGCGCCATGTGAATTGTGCTTGGTCAGGGTGCTGGTATCTCCAGACATCCTGAAGTTTTAACAAGTCGCACAATTTGGTAATCTCGCTAATTACATTGTTTTTCTTTTCTATTGTAGCCCCGCCAAATTTGTCTTGTGATGTTAGAGCACAATTAAAATCTCCACCGATTATAAACAATTATTGGATGAGGTTTTTGTGATATCCAGAATAATCAAGGTCGAGGTAAGGGTTATCAGTCGAAGCCGAAGGCAGAGGCTGATAACCCTTACCGAGACCTTGATTATTCTGGATATCACAAAACCGAATCTAATAATTGTTTTATTATACATTGAACGAACGCAAAAACTTGGAAGTCATGTTTCTGCTTCTTCACTGACGGCAAGCAACACGAATCGCGCGAAGTTGACATGATCACCTTTGGAAATCATGCATTGCGCGCGCAACCTACAGATTATTCACTAATCTGTAGGTACAGATTAGTGAATAATCTGTAGGTTGCGCTGTTCCCCAGAATTAACAGTAGGCTTTTAGCCAATGAGAAGACAAATGGTAGCTACAATGTATAATAATAATGTTTAACTCCGAGCGTTTTCTGACAACGTCTAGAATGCTCGAGAAAAAGGTTATTTGGTCGGAACTATTGTTGGGGCTGTAAATGTTGCACAATTGGAAGGTGATATCAGAGATAGTTGTTTGAAGAAGCAGATACCTTCCGTTTTTATCTACTTCAACGCTGTCGACCAAAGCATCTAAATTGGGATTGAACATAATCATTACGCCTCTCGAATGATTTGTGCCGTGACAGAAATAAATTTTGCCACCCCATTAAGATTTCCAGGCGTTTTCTACGCATTTGCTTGAATAGGTTTCCTGCAAAAATACCATATCAAATTTATTATTGTGCAGCCATCTGAAAAGCTGTCTTCGTTTACGTGCTTGGTTTAGCCCTCTGGCATTCAAAGAACAAAAAGAGGCTTTAAACGGAGCAGTCATATTTTTAGTTTGTCCCAACATTTAGAAATTAAGCGAGTTTTTTTTTTTTTTTTTGGCAAAACAGATTTCAAAGTTACTAGCTACGAAGTCTTCCTTGCACTTAAACACATGTTTGCGGATAGGAGAAGCAATACTGTGAATCTTAATACCCAGTGATACTATTAAAAATCGTGCAATTGCGTGTGTGCTAAGGTTTGCACCTCTTTGAACTTTGTTTTTGCTCACACCAGTAAAACGCGAATTCGAATTTGCATGAAGCAAAAAAGGATCTTGTATCAAGATAATGCGAGAATAGAGAAAGACGCAAAAAACGAACATTTTGTTAAGCAACAGAATCAACACTAAAGTAACTACACATAAGACTACTCATGTATGCATCACCTGCCTTCACTATACTATTGCGAAAGCTATACAATTATACTATTAACTTACGTTTCTCCAAAGATAATAAAGAAGTCAAACAATAATCCGATGGGCGGAGAATACTCAAAAAAAAATTAAAGAAGAAAACATCAGAGATTCTTGATTTCCTCCATCGAAAACATCTGTCTCGGACGTCCGCTAGGGGAAGTTTTAATAAAGATCTTTCCATCCAGTGACCATGTGCTTAGGATCTTTCCGTCTTTACGTTTCTCAATGGCGAGTTTCATCAGATCGCTTCGGTAGCTCGTTAAATTTTCGTTGATAAATATTCGCTGTTCATCTAGACCTGTTGTCGAGTAGTTCGGGAAGAGGGCAGACAGAGTTAAGTTCTTAAGTTAAACTCTCGCTCTATATAACTTTGCCTTGTCTTTGTGATTTGGAAACTTGGCTATGATCGGTTTAATTCCTTTCTTTCTATGTAAGCCTTACATACTTACAAAACGTGAAGAAAGTCCGTCAGTAGGATGGTAGAATCATACATCCATGGCAACTGTCGTGATATCGCTTAGAAATTAGTATTTCCGGCCTGCGGTCGTCGCATTAGTGCCAGGCCGTTCGGTGTGTATATAAGGCCGCTAATTTATTCATCGTGTACTCTTTTTCCTTCGCTCAGTAGTTCAACTCACGTCTCTGAGTCCGTGTTCGAACTTGAACCACAACAGGAACTTGTTCTTCTCTTGTGACAGGACATTTTTCAGTTGTCTGGTTTCTTTGATAAAGTATTAAACCCTTCGCGCCTCAATACACCGAATGCAAATATGGCGGACCACTCGGTAGGCGCCTCGGCGTTTTGTTTTGCTTCATAGTCGATCTGGGCTGCTTTATTTCGCTATATATGCCCACAAGTTTCTGTGTTCCTGAATGCCACCAGAAGGGATAGACATCTTCCACCGTTCGCTTCTAAGAGAAAACTGTAATGGGTCCATGCAATTCGTTGAGACGCAGGAAAGGAGTTCACTATCTTCACGGGAACTAAGATTTGTTCGCTACATTTCAGGTCGGAACTGACGAGCTTGTATTATGTTCTGTTTCGTGGTGTTCCAACACGATTTGCATGTCCAGTACCTTCCCCAAGGTAAAGAACATCCTCTGTCTCAAAAGAAAAAGTTGTTTACTTCCGCCTCCACCTGACTTACACCGAGTCGCACGAAACAAATATTGCGATATATAGAGTCACAAAGTGAATGAACTTCAACTGCTCCGTCGTTGAAACCAGTGAAAGCATTGAGCCAAATGACAACAACTTGAAGCTAAATATAAACGGTTGCACATTTCCAGCCTGAAATGTAGCGAATCCCTCGGCAATCGTGAACTCCTTTCTTTCGTCTGTTTTCCGAACCTCAGAGGCGAACGAAGAAACTTAAAAAAAATACCCTTTCTCTCCTTTGGATGATTTCACTCCCTTCTGGTAGCATTCAGGAACACAAAAACTCGTAAGCACACTGAAATAAACAGAACAGATCGACGACGAAGCAAGACTTTTGTGAAGCACTGTGTTAAAACAACACACCGAGGCCTGATTAGCTACGCTTTCGTGCTGTGCCGACCCAGTGGTCCGCCATATTTGCATTCGGTGTGTTGTGACGTTATTCTGGCGAAAACCGTTAGTTTTTTTTTTGGGTCACGATTACAAATGCACAAAACGAAAAAGTTGAAACTGCATAGTTATACATATTAAGATCGGAAATGGTTAAAGTAAATAAATTTCAATGTTGATCATTGTTAACCGGTCTCGCTTTTCAAATCATTGACGTTTTGAAGTTAACAAACCACACAAAACTAAAAATCGCATCTTTCATTGGATTAGGGACGAATTATTGCAAACAGTTTCGCCAGAAGTGTCAGTAATGAACTGAAGTTATTCAAAACAATGTATTCGTGTTCAATGGCGAACTGTTAGGGACATGATTCTACTTTGAGGTTTAAATATGAAGGAAAACATTTTCAGGCCCGCGGTTCGACGTATCCGTATCAAAGAACAAAAGACTTCAGGAAGTGTTTACAGGTAATTTGTTTTGCGTTTCTTCTCTGAGTCAGTGAATGCTAGCGCCTTGGCGAGCGCGTGTTCAAACAACTCATAATTCAATATCGGCATCAACAACAAAATAACGATTGAAGCTCAACCTTTTAATATATTTCCTCATCGGTGTTAACTTCTTTTTCAACATGTCAGCCGCGTTTCGCTTCGTTCAGTTTCTTTTCGCTTTTCTCTTGAAATTGACTGCTTTTAGCGAGGCTAAAAGTGAGCAAAAGTGAACAAGTGAGCCTATGGTAAATAGATATTGATACAAATTCAAACACTAAAGAAACGAAAGAACAATCCAATTTCGACTGATCACAGCATTGTCAGCCTTGCCTTCAGTCTTTCGTAGAGTCATATACTAAATTAAAGTTTGAATTGAGTTGAACTGCATTCCATGGCCAAACCATTCCACAGCACATTTTGATGTACATGTATATATTAAAAAATGCGCATTTTGTTCACAACAGTTTTGATCTCTAAAAGGCCGAGCTATTTCCGTGATTCAAGCGTCTATCAGTGCGCTGTAACTTCGTTCAGAAATAAAAAAATGTACTCTCGTATCTGATTCATTAGTAAGAAGAGACATAACATAACGAAGGTGCAGTGTTTGCCGTTTTTTTTTTCAATGCAACAGAACAAAATTGAGTTTGAAAATAATGCTGATGGTCACGAGTGACTGCACTAGCGAGTTACCGTTTGTTAGTTTCCGATGAGATTTTTAATGTGCGGATATATAGTGGTTAACCATTACTACAGGAAAAATATCAATTTGCGAAGAAGACAGAACTGTTCTCCTATCTACTTCTCGTGTACAGTGCAATGAGATGACTCGATGTTAAAATATATACGTGCTTTTTTAGACCCGCTTTAGAATGGAATATTTTGCATTTCTGAGTAAATATTCTTGTTGGCCTTATTTTTTGGCTAGCGATTTATTTTAAAAAAGGATTCAATTATTTTTGGCTTATCGTAAGAAAAGACAAGGAGTAATTCACGGCCTTGTTTGTACAGCAGAAGCAAAGGTAACAGAATAAAAGCCTTCATCCTATTGGACAAATCCACGACTAAACAAACAACTCTACATAGATAGCCAATAACATTGCGTGTTAGAAAGAAAAATCAAAGTGTACATAACGAATCCGTTGTTTCACAAACTTGTTCTGACGAAAATTTTCCTAAGCTAACAAAGGAAGTAACAAACAGTATGATCAGTAAGTCAATGAAAGAAACTGACTCCGTGGATGATTGGAGAACTACTTGCTTGGAGAACTTAACGATGTAAGGTTGCAATTCTATTCTATATATATACATATTTTTAATTTTCTTACTTGTTTTAATGCTAAATCTAACATCAATTTTTCTGTTCCACTGTTTAGCTTTCTGTGCACGCTCAGACGACGCAGAGACTGAGTTAATTCAAAGGTAAATGATGTAGTGTTAACTAAAAAGCATGAAACCACTTCGCTAAAATAGAACGTTACCACATGTAGAGAAAAGGAAAACAAATTTCAATCCTTACGCCTTAAACTGTAGTCGGGGTAAACATACTGAAAATTAGATAACTACATTTGAAGACAGAACTTTGGGTTGACGAGTACTTTTACTGATGGATAATTTAACAGTGAAAGTTTCAACATTTTAATAGGAGTAAAGTCATGTTCACAAATCTTACTTATTTCAAGTGTTTACGAATCTTCAGTTTTTCAATCTCGTTGCAGGTTTCAGATTTTTTTTCCTGTAAAAAGAAAAACATGGTTCAGTTGCAAATAGTTTTAAATCAGTTTCGCTACCTTACCGTTACCGTTAATTCTCATTTTTTGTGGTCGGCCATAATATAGGTTGAATATTCATTTGCAAATTTTAACGGTAAGCAGAGAATTTCCGCGTTTATTAACTGATCGCTTAAATCTGAAATCTTCAATTTTTTTTCATAGCTGAGAACTAGGCTGAAATTTTAACACTGAAAATAAACAGAAAAAGACCCTCATTCAGACCCTTAAAATAGCGCTAAACTCGATAGATATAAAACTCGTAAGTTTAAGCCAAACATTTCTGATAAAGATTGTGTAAACTTGAGCTAAGCCGTACTAAACATGAAGACGTGCTTTTTGTATAATAAAACACTCGTCTTGATTTAAACTTTGGATACAAAGCTGCTGTTCCTTCAGATTTCGACAATTTATTTCATTTTAGAGATTACTACAGACACACGACAAACAAAGGGAATTAACATGTTATCCATAGTCTGTATTTGAACTTTGTTCCTTCATAGTCGCACGTCTTAAAGCAGTATTGCTAGGAATCGACATCGGAGTGTACAAACAAGTATTTTTTTTAATTATCCGAATTTTTTTTATTACAGTGAAGTTGCCTTTCAGCTGAAAAAAAAAACTGGTGTGGAATTCGATAAAAAAAAATGGAGATCAGAAACCTGTGTGACTCTCATTCGTTCATGAAAAAAAAAACTATGCGCAAATAAACAGACTGGCAAATGACAAATTATTACGCGTCTTTTCATTGGACAAATAGCAGAAAGCAAACAGTTGTAGCGAATAGCATTGATTATGTATAGCATTGATTATGTATAGCATTGACTATGTATGCTCTTTCATAAACTTGTTTTTACGCGAACTGAAGCAAAAAAGTTTGCCCAACTAACAAACATCATTTTAGTTCTGAACGACGAGGAGAAAGGAGTTTAAGATGTAAGTTCATTATTTTTTAGTTTGCTTCCTGGTTTTAAAATTGTTAAATCTAACACTCGTTCTTCTCTCCCATGTCAGCTTTTTGCTCTGTTCAGACGACACAAGCGCTGAGTTGCTTCAAAGGTAAGTGATTTCATTCATTGCGCCTCTCGCTAGAGCAATCATTCTTTTAACTTTTATTTCTCCAAAACCAGCATAATAAAAATCATGGCTGATAGAATCAACGCTTCTTGAAAAGTTGTTTTTATTATTTCCTAGGCAAAATGGATTAAAATCGCATTCACGCTACTTTTATTTCAAGGTGAAACAAGATCAGTTCTCTTGTTGCCTGATCGCTCGGTTGTAATAAGTTTGTTGAATCAAAAGAAAACGTTGTGAACATATGTATACCAGTGAACTCCCGTTTTGCTTCATTTTCAAAAATGTTAGTTTGTAACAGTATAGTATTGTATTTTACATGGCTATGAAGGATAATTATGTAGCAATATATCGGAGGAAGCTTCTTTTCGAAAGAAAAAAAAATTTTCTTCACTTTTGAATCGGCATGTCAGTTATATTTCATCAAAATACTCGAGAACAGAAATAGAGTTATAAACATGGAAAAATCATTACTGTCTCTGTGAGGTTACTTTTTAGTGTTTTATGCTATTCAAGTTCACGATGTTCTTATCTGCACGTTTGTACGGTTATACAGAGACAAACAATATTTAGAAAGGAAGTTGTACTGATTAGTTAGAATCGTACCGCCACGTATGCTAGAACCTTGTTCATTCATGCGACGAGAGAAGACTACCTATGAACTGAGGGTGTGGCAGATATATTTCAATAGTAAATGAATGATTTACAAGTGTTGAAAGGTTCTAAGACTTGATTAAATGTTTTCTTGTGTCATAAATTCAATAAAAAGAAAGACTTCCTAGCGCTTTAAAACAATAATTGAAAAAAAAAACATTCAAGCCCAGAATATTGCCATCTGCTTATTAAACTTATTTTCTTTGAAAACGTTATAGGCAAAAGTCTAAATCATCGTCAGATGCATTTTCAAGTTGCCTGTTACTCATTTTCAAAGTGTTTTTTGTTTGTCTGTTCACAACACGTACACAGTTCTAAAACACGATTGAACGTGAATTTGTCAACACGAAACAAATCGACATTAATGTCAGACTCCGTGTCATTAATCAATTTAGATATGATCTGGCCAATGAGAGTGCTCAACATTTGTGCGTAATTAGCTTGTAGACGTGTTTCAACATGAATGTTCAACGTCAACTAATAAGATAAAATGATACACTGATAAGAGTATCATTTTTATTCGCTGATTGCTGTCACAGTGGAAGGTAGGCTTTTTATTGACTACGGCTGTACAGCCATTATTTTTTACCTTGCATAGATTACTTAACACTGACAAGATTTGAAGAAACATTCCTCCCCAGCGTAATCCTCAATTTCTCTTTTACGACTTTAATTGAATTTTTCAAAGTTTCTGAGAGACTTGAGGAATACTTCACGCATACTCCTGTATGACCGAAAGAAAAGCAACGTGGTACAGCCAAAGCAGCTTTCGACAGTCACTAGAACTCAGCATGTCCGCTTCTGGTGTACAAAACAAAAATAAAATGTAGGCGCCACAGTTTTTTTCTATTGGCGATTAGATCAAGAACTCCATTCATTTTCATAACCTCCAGTAGAGACGAAATATTTTTGCACTATTTTCTTAGCACTGATCTTACCTTAAAACGAGCAGAAAAGAAAACGTAGAAAAACAGTGACTCAGTTGAGTAACAACTATAGAATATTCCAAAGGTTTCCTATAAACTACTGTAAGTGTCGCCATGGCCAATGTTCTTTTACCTTTCTGACATTTATCTCTGCAGGCTTAACGATATCAAAGGATAAACCTCGTATAGAGAGCTCGCTGATCATGTTGTTTCTACTGATTTTTGTGCTGATAACCCTGGCTTCTGCCTCTGCCAATAATGTCAGCAGCAAACCATGTGATAACAAAGTGAGTAGCTCCATATATGGTGTGTGAGGTAAAGAAGAGAAAAAAAACAACACGAAAGAAAATAAAACTGAGAATAGTACAGATGATATTATCGCTACTGAGCCGATAAAAAAGGAAAAGAATGAAAAGAAATATTACAACCTGTGTTTAGTAACTGCTAAACATTATTGCTGTTGCATCAAGTCACTTCCTGTCACTTTATTAGAGCTAGCACCTTCACAGAGCTTACTGTGATGATTCTTTCTTCTGACACAGGTCTCAATGTGTTACGGTGGACAACCAGGAACAAATGGCATTCCCGGTATGCATGGCATGCCGGGTTCCCCTGGGTCACCTGGTCGTGATGGACGTGACGGAGCCAAAGGAGACCAGGGCGGCACAGGAAAGACTGGGCCCCAGGGACCAGTTGGTGCAGAAGGAAAGAAAGGAGATAAGGGAGATTCCGGAGCCCAGCGTCCCCAGGGCCAAAAAGGTCAACGAGGGGAGAAAGGCGAGAGTGGAACCCCAGGATCGATCCAGCTTTCCTCGCACATGAACTGGAAAGAATGCACCTGGAAAAAGGGCGACGACAAAGACTCAGGTGTGATCCAGGCAAGTGATTTACAATGCGAGCTTGCAGTG